>JAZKJV010011680.1:0-517942 GCA_037367405.1 Ottelia alismoides | reverse complement strand
TCAACCCAACGACTCACATAATCCACGGCCAACATAATGCACTCAAATCCCTGACTCATCAGAGTCCTTGAAGAGGGTAGGCCACCATAGGCCGGATTGGAGCACTTTCTGTGCCGTTCTCCTCCTAGAGTCATGTCCTCCTTCCTCTAGCTTGTGGCAGTAAGTAAGGATGATGTGGTGCTCCTCCGGAGGAATGCACCGAAGCCAGATACTATCCCCTCCTTTATGATAAAGGACGGGATCCTCCCAATGGTAAAACTTGGCCTTCACGAGGAAGGTCTCAAGTACCTACCTGGGCCAATCTTTTGGAACTTTCTTGGCGACAATATATTTCACAATATCGACAACCATGGGAGAGAGGCGATCGCAAGGATCACCTCATTTGAAAAGGACTCACATATAGGCTCAGTCTGCTCAGAATCCTCAAGATACTCCAATCGGGAGAGATGATTTACCACCACATTCTTGACTCTAGGCTTATCCTTAATCTCTATATCAAACTCCTGGAGTAGAAGGATCCATCTGGTCAATCTGGCTTCAGCATCCTTCTTCGCCATGAGGTACCTGATGGTGGTATGATCGGTATAGATGGTCAGTCTAGATCCAATGATGTAAGATCTGAACTTATCTAGGGCGAAGACTACAACTAGCATTTCCTTCTCAATAACGGTATAGTTTCGCTGCGCGACATCCAATGTATGGCTAGCGTAATGAATAGCAAAGGGGACTTCATCCCTCCTCTGTACCAGCATGGCCCCCACGACAAAATCGGAGGCATCCGTCATGATCTCGAATGGGAGCGACCAATCAGGTGGCTGGAGAACAGGAGCCTCTACAATACGACTCTTGAGAGTCTCAAATGACGATAGAAACTTATCATCAACAAGGAACTCGGTGTCTTTTGTCAGCAGATCAGTCAACGGTGGGGCAATCACTGAAATCATGAATGAAGCGCCCATAGAAACCGACGTGGCCTAGAAAAGACCGTAACTGCCGCAAGTTGGACGGTGGATTGAGTTTTCTAATGACATCCACCTTGGCCGGATCAACCTCCATGCCCCTGTTGGAGATGATATGACCAAGCACTGTCTCCTGAGTCACCATGAAGTGACTCTTCTCCCAATACAACACAAGGTCAACCTCAATATATCGCTGAAGGACTCAGTCTAGGTAGTCAAAACAAGAATCGAATCCATTGTCGTAAACCAAGAAATCATCCATGAAGACCTCCAAGCACTCCCCCACCACGTCCGAAAGATGAACAACATGCATATATGAAATGTCGTCGGAGCGTTACACAATCCAAATGGCATGCTTCTGAAAGCATATGTCCCGAAGGGACAGGTGAAGGTAGTCTTGTCTTGGTCCTCGGGCGTGATGTCCACCTGATTATAGCCGGAGTACCCATCCAAGAAATAATAATGGCTCTTCCCTACCAGCCTCTCAATAATTTGATCAATAAAGGGCAGGGAGAAATGATCCTTCTTGGTGGCCTAGTTCAATCGTCTGTAGTCCACACAGACACGCCAAGAAGTGGGTACCCGGGTAGCGATCTCCTCTCCAGACTCACTAACAATTGTGGTGATGCCCGTCTTCTTGGGCACCACATGCAAAGGACTGACCCACTTGGATTCGGAGATGGGGTAGATAAAATCAGCGCTCCACCATTTCGAGATCTCCTTCATGACAACATCTCGAAGGTTCGATTTTAGCCGCTGCTGGAACTCACGCGACGGCTTCGCGTCCTCCTCGAGATAGATATGGTGGGAGCACATGGCCGGACTCATCCCCTGGAGATCGGCTACACTCCATCCTATCGCCTTGCGGTTCTTTTCTAAAACCCCCATCAGACGGGATTCACGCTCTCCAGTCAAATCAACGGAGATAATGATTGGGTTCATCTCATGCTCACCCGTAAGGAACCTATACTTCAGCGACGACGATAGCAGCTTCAGCTCTGGACAAGTAGGTGCTGCCGGATCTGGCCTCTGAAAAGTCTGAGTGAATGCTGCCAAATCTGCATGAGAGAATGAGAACTCTCGCTCACAATCTGAATCTGGTGAAGGCTGCTCTGCTGGACTGTCTCTGCTCTGTATGGAATCAACCTCCTCCCTAGCTGTAGGCTCAGTAGAAGTCAGACACGGTATCAAATCATCAGACTCTGCCTAATCATTATCTGACTCCGAGGGATATGTATCAGACTCACAAAAATCCACCTCATGATCAGGAACCGACTCTGCTGCCCGAGATGTATCCTGGACGAAGAATGCGCTCTCCAAGATCTCCTCTGCTAGCACCTCTGTGTTAGTGAACTCTGAAGGTGAGAGGATAGCCTGTGCGACTGGATCTTCCCACACTGCCTCGTCACTTGTGATCACAAAATCACAGTCCTGGTGGATGTCTCGCCCTGCCTCTGTCATCTGCTCTAAATCGGAAGTCAGCTCTGAGGAAGGTGAATCTTTGGCTCTAGTCTCCTCGACCGTCTCTATTTGTATACTCTCGCCCTCGACGCGAAAGTATACCTTCCTGTTATCATGGTTGGAAACTGCCTTGGCTGTGGCAAAAAATGGGGTCCTAAAATGATAGGGGTATCGGTCACAGACTTAATGATCTCCATGTACAACACAACAAAGTCCACGGGGAATTTCAACCCCTAAATCGTGATGACAACGTCCTTCAGCAACTCCTTCAGCCTCTTGATAGATTGATCAACAAACTGAAGGACCGTCCTGCTCTGTCAGAGATGGCCCAACTCGAAGCGATCGAGAAGGACTGCCCGAAGTAGGTTGATCGAGGGACCGCTGTCTAATAGAGTGCGGTCGAACCTCTGCTCATGGATGTGGCATCTGACATACGGGGCTCATGCATCTGGCCTCTTGGCTGGCAAACGGTTCTGAATCGCGAAACAAGTAGCATGAGTAAGCACATGGATCTCTGACTGATGGTTACGCCTCTTCCTCCTAACTGTGGTCCTGTCTCCGAGTGATCTCCGGAGTAGAGGTATGTGCTCAAAGGCATCCTGTAGAGTCAGCTGTATGTGAAATCTATCTATCATCTGCTGGATGAACTCTATCTGATGGTTCCTTTTTGGACATTCTTTTTTCTTCCCCTTAGACAAATGGAGTGCTCTAGGGAAGGGGACTACAGGGTCCTTCTCAGATGAAGGACTAGGAGAGGGTCTGGCATGCTCATGAACAGCAGAATCCACACAAACATCATCAATCAACACATGTGGATGCGAAAATAACAAATCCTTTCCTTTATTTGCAGAAATGTCCTGAGATACATGTACAGAAGGAAAAACGACATGACTAGTAGAACTGGAAATGGTGTCCTCAGTATCACCCTCGACATCTAGACTAGCGGCATCAGTACCATGCTCTAGCTTAGCAACTGTAATGGTGGCGTGAGTACCACCTCCTCCAACTGGTGAAGCGACGGCCTCAATACCGTCGGTGAGATCAACATCCATGGTGGCATCAACACCACCGTCGTCATCTCTCACGGCATCAGTACCACGCTCCTCCTCGCCTGGCGCTCCTGAAGTGGCATGAGATCGTCGCTCAGACGAGGCGCCGCCTACTAGCATCCTATCGCTCCTAAGTGTAATAAAATCAACATCAAACATGTATGCAGACATATCACCAGGTGAAGCACTAGGAGTGGTAATCTCAATGAACTCTACCTGCTCAGATTTCCTCTTGAGCTTGGTCAGGTTCGACTCAATCTGGGTAAGGATGGCAGCCTTCCCTCTCACAATCTCCCGCATCTCCTGGTGGAACTCATCCATCTCCCGTCAGAAAGTAGTCTGCTGCTCGGTCATGAGGCGGGCTAGATAATCCAAGGCAGGGTTCTCATATGTCGGCCCATGAGAACCTGACGGGTGGCCTCGCTGGTAATGAGCTTGCTGCTGCTAGTGCGGGTGAGAAGGGTACTGCTGATGATATTGCTGCTCTGGAGGCTATTCTCGCCTCCAAGGTTGTCCATGCTGATAGGGACGAGGACCATACTGATCTCTCTGGGATGGTTGTTGTGGCTGGTGTACTAAGGCTGAAGCTGCTGGTGCTGCTTACGCTGCTGGCCGTACTGGCCACCCTGAACTGGAGGCTGCTACTGGGAACTGGTGCCTCCGACCGACCAGCGGAATTCGGGATGGTCTCGTCAGATACCGGGCTGGGGTCAGTCGTACCAAATCCCGTTGACATCCATCAATGGCTCCGGCTCATAGGTGGGTGGAGGGAGTACTGCCAGTGGCTGATCCGACTGATACACCACCATCTGAGTGTCCTGGGATGGTGGTGGCTGGTAAAACTGCGATGGCTGCTGGTACGACTCTGCCTGTACAAGGTGAACCTGTCTAGGCTGACTGGAGTGCTAGGATGAGCTACTACTACTACTCGGATCTCCTCATGACCGAAGACGGGGATGAGAAGCCGTCTGTGCCTTTTGGAGACATATGAGCTGTGTCTTCAGGTCACTCAACATTTGTGCCATCTGATCCATCTGTGTGATGCCCTAGCATTGCTTCTTCTCAATCAACTCGATCCGGTCCAGCTACTTGCTGATGATGCCCATGTCTGCGGCTGTAGATTCGGCCTTTGCGGCTATCGGGACGAAGTAGAAGGACCGGCATCGACCCGTGCTATCCTCTAGTACTGCACGACCTGTGATTGGGGACGTCTCTGAGTGTAGAGGCTGGTCTGGGACATCACTGTATAGTTCTCAGCCATCTCCTCATAGATGGCCCAGACCTGCTCTTCATCTCTAACGAAGTAAGAACTGCCACAAGAAGCATTCACCAGGCCCTGCAGCTCTGGTGTCAGTCTGAAAAAGAAGCTCTGAACTAGGTTCGGCTTTGTGATGTCGTGGTGTGGGCATCTGGCGGTAAGCTCTCTGAACCTCTCCCATGCCTCGTGGAACTGCTCGTTGGGGAGTATGGAGAAGTTGCTGATCATGGCCCTCGCTGCATTGGTCCACCCGAGTGGATAATACTTGTTCAAGTACTCGGTGCGGAGCTGCTCCTAGATGTACACAAATCTCCCCAAATGCTTCAGCCAGTTGGCTGCTCTGTCAGCAAGGGAGAAGGGGAAGTCAATCATCCGGATGGTGTCCTCGTCCACCTGCTGATCGTGGACGGTGCTGCAGATCATCTCGAACTCCTGGAGATGTAGATGGGGCTCCTCAATGGCGAGCCCGTGGAAGCGGGGAAGAATCTGAAGTGATCTGTGGGGGGGGGGGAACTTGAAGTCCCCTACGATCGCCGGAAGTACCACCCACCGGTGTGTAAGTGTGGATCCAGGTTGTGCAACTCCCGCATCGGTCTCGGCTGCTCTGCTGCTGCTGCCGGCTCCTCTGGCTCCTCTTGCTGATCGGGGCCTCTCCCTCCCGCGGCTCTCGGCTACTCTCGTGCTGTCCCCAGCCTCTCCATCTCTCTCCTCATCTCCACCATGAAAGCTCCCTGATCCCGTATTGTCGCTACATAGTCTCTAGGGAAGCTATCATGGTGGTGTTTATCGCACCCTGGTCCAATATGTAAGTCATCGTCTCTGGCCTGGGACCATTGGTGTGTTCCTCACTGCTTGCCATGGTCTCCGCAAAGATAAAAGACCCAAACTCAGGTGCTGATAAATCATCTGTCTGTTGTCTCTCATCTGGCACTGGTATCTCTGGACGGGAAGAAGGGTGGTCAAGGGGGAAGAGGGTGGAATCGAACTCGGGTTCGGAGAGCGGGTCTCGGCTCTCACGAACAAACCTAGATGAAGGGGCGAAGTACTAAAAGCGGTGCAGAAAGAGGCTTCCTAAGAGACTTCCTGCCCATCATCTTGATCTGGCGAGTCGGACGGATGAGATCTGGAAACATACAAGATGAGCAAACAAACCCCTGGTTCACCATCTCAAGACAGAGCTGAATACCGTGAAGGTTCGGTGAATTATATTGTCAATTTTATTTAGGTGGCAATGTCAGTTTATCAGAGCGGTTACACGAGCTGATGGGAATCCAATTCTCTTACCAGACTATCCTGTATAAAAGGCCGGTATTCTGATCGGGGTTTGGATATGGATCTAGCCTAGTGTGCGGGTCGCTCTCTCGCTCATCCAAACCAGACAATGAGGTGGTTGCTTTCTCCAAGACAAATTTTTAAGTGAGGTGTCTTTTAGGGTCAAGTGTGTTTAACAGTCCCAATTTTATAGTTTTTCTTTTTATGTATTTTTCAAGAAAACAACGCCTAACGATTTTTTCGGTTCTCCTGATTATTTAAGTCCGAAAACAGGTGGAGAAGACGAAAAAGCCGATGCGCGATAAAATCAATGATGCATGCAGAGTAAGTGATGCGTACCTGACTCCAGCAATCTACATGCAAAATGATCAGCGCATAAATGTAAAGACTGAAAGTAAACTTCCTATATGATGCACGAGAATCTGACCCTAAATGAAGCAATTTCTACATTAAGCACAGTAGTCGGGTAATCAAACCTAAGTACGGAGTCCTATCTTGGGAGCCACTCGGTGTCTGCCACAATGGATCCTGCACGCGCTGTATGTGACTCCTCAAGGCACGCGGACTAGACTCTAATTAATCCGACTTTTTCTTATAAGTTAATTAATTAGGTCCAATTACGAGTTAATAGGTGCAGGCAGATAATTAAGGTTTGGATCCTAATTAATTATGCCACAATCAATAGAAAATCCTAAGCTAAGCCCAAAACCATGTAAATCAGATAAGCGATTAATAAAAATGAAAAAATCAAAAGCCGACGAAAAACCGCGGTGAGGTCCCCTGAGCACATAGGTGCTCGGCGAAATAGACCCCGATATCACCGAAAGAGTCTAAGTCTTTGTGTCCCTATATTATTACAATAGTATGCCTGCTGAAAATAAACTAATCTAAACTACGGCTATCTACACGGCTATTTCGTGGCTCCCGAACTTCCGTTCGCTTCCTCATGCTCTCCTGTGGCTCTAGATAGAAAGGGGCCGTCTCTAACTCCCGCGGTTGCATCGTCTTCCCGAAGAAAGCCGCCTCGGTCCTCAGACCCTCGCAAGAAAGATAAACATAAGTGTATCAGATACAGTTATTATAAAAATATGCAAATGAAATAGGAAGAAAAATATATACAACTATAGACAGAAAATCCGCGAAGAAGAAAACCGCAAAAATCTAAACTGACTACTTAGCCGTGCTCCCCGGCAACGGCGCCATTCTGATGACCGAGACGTCGACGAGAGACTAAGGGAGATAAACATCACGGGTCGTTATGACCTCAATCCCTCGAAAATCGATCAATCAAGAAAAGTAGACTACCAAATAAAAATAATAAGTCAAAAAGCCGAATAGCGGTCTCACTATTTATTTAACCTTGTATAGCGACCAGAGTCGAACTCAAGGAGCACGGATTGGCTCAAAAGATCCTACGAGGTAGTCAAAAAGAATAAAAAAGGATAAAGTGTACTTTTGGTCGATTATATGGATTTTTAATTTTTTTTGTATTTTTAATTATAGAGGAAATATAAAAAAAGGGCTAGAAAAGGATAAATTCAACAATTTATTAAACACTCAAAAATGCTCAGAAAATTCAAATAATTTCTTTTTGTGTTTTTTTATTTTTAAGAGTTTTTGGTAATTTTCTCAAGATTTTATGTTTTTTAATTGATTTTATAAAAATCAAAAATATCAAAAATAGTGAGGAAATGTGCAGTCAGATTTGAAAGGCTAATTAAGAATAGATAATTAGCCCATAAAAATCTGAAGGCAATTTTTATGAAAAGTAGAAATAAAAACTAAACTATAGAGACAAAAATGCATTTTCTTTGAATTTTTTATAATTTTTAATAATTTTTATGAGGCTTTTAGGGTTTTATGCTTTTTAGGTGTTTTATAAATCCAAAAATGCTGAAAATTGGATAGAAACTCAAAGACAACAAAACAAACAAGTCTTAGTTTTTTTTGTAATTTGTAGAAAATTTTTATATTTTTAGTTGATTTTCTATTTCAAATAGTAGCAAAAATTAAGGTTTTTGATTTTTTAAAAAGAGAAAAAAGCAACAAAAATGTCCCAAAAATTTAGTGAAATTTTTACACACTGGCAGGAGCCACGTTTCCAACTTTAACTTGATTTGGATTTAATATGATATTTCATTCACGCAAAACTAAAGCCACACCACACAGGGACCTATACGCAAAGAAACAAAGTTTCTGGGCTAAATGGATAACACGTGTGAACACTAGAAGGGCATTAGAGCAAAAATCACATCAATTTAACACATGTTCGAATACTGTGCGCACAAGGGGTATAAATGTAATTTTCAAAACATAAGCTTCATTCCGAAACAGTCAGAAAACCCCCAGCCCACATACTGCAAAAAGCCCAAGATATCACGTGCGTAGCACGTCTCTCGCATTCACAAGGACTAAAGTGTCATTCTAATTAGTAAACATGTAAACAATAACACCTTGAAACTACATGATCAATACTGCAAAAAGTCCACAAAATCACGTGTCGAAGCACGTGTCTCCACAAAACAGGGACTAAAAAGCAAATACACAAAACTAGAGGTCCAGCTATGCAAATTAACCAAGTGTGCAAATTTTTTTAACAGAGTAAATAAAAACTAGAGAAAACTACAGGGGGTCGGGCGTAAGTTACCCAGTCGAGGCACGTGCAGGGCGTGTGAATGCCAGGTGTCGAACAGGGAGTGGCTGGCGCGTGCACAGTCCTGATGACGCCTCCTGGAAGATCTAACGGTCCTGGCAAAGGGGAGAACGTGGGGCGCACGTGGCCGTCAGATGATGGATCTGACGGTCTGACTGTGGCAGGTGTCACAGGGTCAAAATCCCGCTATCGATTTCGACCGATCCTGTGCGGCGTTAGCTAACCCCTAGCTAACCAGCCTTCCCAAGTAGAACAGTCACGGACGCGTTCCAACTCTTCTCGTACTCCTGCTTGCTAGCGTACCGACGCTTCCAACACAAACACGAGCACGAACTCCGGATCGCTCAAGAACACTCTCAAGAACACGCTCAAGAACGCTCAAGAACTCTACCAAGCAATCACACGAGCACGAGCACAAAGCTCTTCTCTTTATTAGAACGGGAACGCTCTAGGAGTGGGGTGACACACTCTATTCTGTGTTGTGTTTACAAATGAGACACCACCTCTCCTTATATACAAGACTTAAGGCAACCCAAGGGACGCTCATTATTACATCTATAATAATGATACATAAAGACACAAGAGACCCTTCGAGTTCTTCGGCAACCCTTCGCGTTCCTCAGCAACTCTTTGTCTGCTTGTCTCTTCGACTCCCTTGTTGACCTTTCGTCTTCCCGTACGATCGACGCCCAGTCAACCGTCCAATCATCAGCACACTCGCGCTCCAACGCTTGCTGATGCAGCTTTGCCATAATTCACCAAGTGCTCCCGAACACTTGGTCTTGTGCCAAAGGGAACCCGCGGCCTCCAGACCCTCGTGCGGTAAACCCTTCCTTAGCGTTCTGCATGCTAAGGGGAAGTCCTCCAGAACTTTGCTATCGTGGCCTCCAGACCACTCTCGTACGTGTACGACCGAGCATGCTCGACAATGCTCGTACTCTGCACCTGCAACGCTCCATGCCTCCTTGGACCGCCATGCATCAATACCGATACCGTGCGCCTTCGTGCGTACGCCTCTGTGACCGTACCGCATAGCTCCCCGATGCGTGCTGCTTCACTACGTACCGCCCTTCTGCGCTCGCGTATGTATGACTACGTGCATCCACTGGCATGCCTTGCACTGCTTCCTGTACTCGCTGTGCTCGCACTGCTATAAGCTTCCCGACACTCTGCTATCGAGCCAGTGTCCTGTGTGACGCTTCTCCCTTGTAACGTACGGTGGAGCCTCCAGACTCCCGTGGATAACCTCCCTGATATCCACGCATTTTCGGACTCCTCCTGAAGTCCAGCTCCATCGATCATTCTCGAGCATCCGCTACCTGGTCTGCACGATCATTCTCGATCACGGAATTTGGGAGTGTGACAGTAGGCTACGTGCGGCTATGATGATAACCGGCACTGAGGATCGATCCGACGGCTGAGAAATGATCTGGAAGAACTCCTCCTGGACGAGCTTATCTGGCGAGCTAGGAGCGATTCGAGCCTCCGATGGAAAATCGGAGAGGGGGGTCTCCTCGTGATGGCGTTCCACGTCGGTCGGTGGCGTTTGATGGAGCTCCCAACAGTCGGATCCTCCGACGAAGGAGGAAGGACCTGGGCTGCTCCAGCGAAGGGTGGAAACGCGACCAAGGGGGGTATCCTGCGTTTATTGACCTGCAAAAGACAACTCTTTCTCGGAGGGGCACTCCATCTTGGGTTATTGGCAAAACGATAAAGAGAAGCGACGTGAATGGGCGAAGGGGGGTTCCGGCGGAGGTGGCAGATGTAACCTGACTCGATCTAGGCTCAGATAGCCCAGCTCGAGGTGGTCAGATCATGGAAGGAAGGTGGGGATGGGTCAAGGAGTTGATCGATACGGATAAGGTGAAATGTCGGGGCTCCAGCCACTAGGACGGAGCTGGCAGAGCTGGGATGTGAAAATCGAATCTAAACTATTGAATAGAGGCTAAAGAAGCAACCTTATGGTCGGAATCGACTGTGGAGGAGATGCTGGATCTCCGGTGGTCTTTGCCACGATGGAGCATCGCCTCCAAATGCTCGGGCTATGCCAGTGGCGGAGCTCGACGACAAGGGTCGCTGGACCTGGGATACACACCTTCAATCGCTCTCTCAAACATCCTCCGCACTCGCTGTCACTCGAGGAAGACGATGAAGGTCACAGGGATCGAAGATGGTGGCCGAAGGTGCGCGAGTTGGAGAGAGGAGGCGAGACTATATAGTGTAGGGGTCCGAGAAAGAAGGAGGTCGGGCATGCAGTCTGATGCTCGGATCCCTAAAACAAATGACGGGCGTGAATCTCAGATGTGAGATCTACAAATTGAGCCCGGGGTTTAGGTGAAAGGTGATCGGATCAATCCAGGATAAATGGGCGATTTCGGGTCGGGGTGCAGATCCGCGAGGCATGTGGTCCTGGGGGGAGAGTTGATCGGGCGTCAACAATCCCCCATGGACGAATCAGAATGCGGGATTTATTCATTATTTGTAAATTCATTTTAAAATAATAAATGATTTTATTTTGAAAAAATTTTCAACATGAAAAATGTATATTTATTTTCAAAGTATTTTTTAATGTTATTTATTTATTTTTTGAAAAATAAATTATGTATTTACATTATATTATTATTATATACATGTATAAATATCTATGTATTTTTGAATTTTAATTTTATTATTTTATTTATGTACAATTATTCCAATTTTATATTTTATTTATTTACACAATAAAATATGGAATATAAAATGATTTTTATTGGATTTTTATTAATTATTTACAAAGGTGAAATAAATACATCTTTTATTTTATATACATGGTATATGTACACTGATGAGAGAGAATTTATTTATTTTTATTTTCTTTTATTTTTCCCATTTTTATTTTTTTTCATAAATATTTACAAAATAAAGGGAACACATAAATATTTTTTATTTTAGGAAATAAAATATTTGCACAAAGAGGGGTATTTACACAATGTTGAGTTACCCTATCTCTCTCTACTTATTTTATTTTGCAGTCAGGCCCTTGTGGAGCCTTCCCTTGGGTTCATGTCACTCAATATTTATTCTAAATATTTCCCTCTTTTTATTTATTTCTTTATTCCTTTATTTTTGTGCAAAACATGCTAATTATGGCTATTTACATGATTCATGCATTTTGACAAATTATTGTATTTACAAACATTTACATGGTCTTTTACCAAGATTTCTAGCTAAAATAAAGGAATAAAGAGTGATGAATGGGGATTCATCACCCCCATATACTTTACTTTTGCTAGTCCCTTAGCAAACACTTATTTTGAAAAGAAGAACAAAAGAGAAAGAAAAAGAAAAAGAGTAAAAATCAAGGTTGATTATTAAACTTTCCTTTATTAAATTGAAATATGGAGCTCAGTTAGACCTTTGGATTATTAATTTGTTAGAACCTTATTTGGACTTAAGATTAAAACTTAACAGCCTCTAATTTCCACCAATCTGTGGTCAAGACTCCTCATTAAACCAGATCAGAACAAGTCTACATACACAAACTCTAATGACCATGAATCTTTCCTTGTACTGTGTAAGTGATGTTTAGCTCCCTATCTCAGAAGTGACAAAGAAACATCCTCCCTCAACCTAGTAACTCTAATGCCTCCTCTTTCCTCGAGGAGCGGGGTATTCCCTTCTAAGTTCAAGTACCACCGGCTCAAGAAGAGGGGGAAGAAGAGAATGGACCATGACCAGTGTAGCCATGTATCCTTGGGATCTCTAACCAGTGTAGCTAAGTCTCCCGCTGCAAGCTTCATGAGATGGTCATGTGTAACATAAGCTTTTGCTTTATTTGACTATATACACTCCGGTGGGATTATTAAATTTTCAATCTGACCCACCACTTTTTTTGAGTTTTTCTTTCTTTGCACAAATTTTTTTGATGTGCATATGTACAACATATCTACATGGTGCAACATATATACATAAGAAGTTTTTCCTCTTGAGCCAGTAGACTATCCCTCTTTTGAAGCTTTATTGCAACCCACAACTCCTGTCTTTAGACTTCATAACCACCAGACCAAGTTGAGACGTACTTACTTCACTATAAGAAGAAGATAGGTTCCGCCTAGAAGTACTACCCTCATATGCTACCCCAAGCCAAAGGAAACTGCCTCCTCACCACTTCATCCGTGGAGAGCTATGTGTAAAGTGTTGGTGCAAGTAAAGCCATTGTCTCTGAGAGTCGTGCTTGTGTTGTTAAGTGCTCTACTTAGGCTCATCAAGATGACATATGCTCATAGCATAGTGGACTCAAAGAATTAAGTCCCGATGGACCTGAAAAGTCTTAATCCTAAGCCCTATAAGGTTCCTCTTATAATTAGGTGGATCAAGGTCTTAACCAAGCTCTATTTTCCAATTTAATTCCAGGCCAGTTTAAATGTCAACTATGATTTGGAAAAACTATACAAATATTTACAAAGATGCAATTATACAAATTTTACAAATGTGCAAAATCTTTGAAAAATGTTTGAAAACATGGATGTATGCATGAATGCGAAGTTTTGCAAAATATTTACAAAAATTTACACAAGGTTTTTGTAAACTTTTTGTTTTCCAAACATTTTACAAAAAGTTTGTACTATATACATAATTTTGATATCAAAATATTTACAAACTATTTACACAAATCATTTTTACAATCATTTGTACAAAAATAATTTTTATAAATAGGTAGGTATGTGCAAGAAGAATTTTATGTACAAGGGAAATTTTTAAATTTTTATAGATTTTTATCCATTTTATTTATTAACACACTCACACAAAGTACGAGTTATGGATAAAGTATGTATCACATATATACGACCCCCTCATACTTAGCTTGAATGATGTCCTCAGAGTGATCAAGTGCGATGAAGAAGACTTAACTCGTGCTTAGTATGGGGAAGTGAAAAGAAATGGTATATACAAAGACGAATCAAAGACTATAGGAGGACTCAGTGTTTCCCCCTATACTTAGGATCAAGTAATCCTAAGTATAGTAAGCTGTACATGAAGGGAAATCCGAGTGGAAGGATGTACAGGGTCTACCCCCCTATACTTAGGATAAATATCCCTAAGTCTAGGTAGCAAAACAGAGGTAGAAAGAATGAATAGAATACCCGAGAGTCCTACACCCCCTATACTTAGGGTAAAGTACACCCTAAGTATAACATAATCATAAGATATGAAAAGGGATGTGGGACTAAAGAATAGAGTGATATGGACAACTGGATCTATACAAGTCAGAAGAACAGTGATAATCAGGAGTGAGATGCCATAGATGTGAGTCAAGAGACCACATCTCACGCAAAGTGAATTGGGGTAACATCAACGACCCGCGGCTCATGATCTAGATATGGTTTGAGCCGCTGACCGTTAACACGAAAGGTAACATCAGAAGACAACTCAGATATATCAATACTCCCATTATCATGTACCTTTATAACCAAATAGTGTCCCTTCCATTTTCTCTGTAGCTTCTCTGAAAATAGATGAAGCCTAGCATCAAACAACCATACTCTCTGTCCTGGCTCAAACTGCTTGTGGCTGATATGAGAATCATGCCACTCCTTCACTCTCTCCTTATACTGTAGGCTGCTTGAAAAGGCTGTATCACGAAGCTCCTCCAGGGCTGCTAACTCTACCCTCCTCTGATCTCCTACACTCTCTGGATCCAAAAGTATATCAGTAACAACCCACAGTGACCTATGTCTCAGCTCAACAGGTAAATGGCAGGGCTTGCCAAAAATGAGGTGAAAGGGAGATGTACCCAAAGGAGTCTTGAAAGACGTCCTATATGCCCACAAGACCGAGTCCAAAAGCTGTGACCAATCCTTTCGGTCAGGGCGGACGACTTTATGCAATATAGTCTTGATCTCCCTGTTCGACACTTCAGCAAGACCATTTGTTTGAAGGTGGTATGGAGTGGCTACTCGATGGTCTATGCTGAACTCGCTAGCAAGGGCCTTTACCTTGTCATTGACAAAATGAGACCCCCCGTCAGATATCAACACTCGAGGTATACCGAACTGTGAAATGGTGTTCTTCCTCAAAAATCTGCAAACAATCCTAGCATCTGCGGTTCAGGCGAGGATGGCCTCAACCCAACGACTCACATAATCCACGACCAATAGAATGTACTCAAATCCCTGACTCCTAGGGAATGGACCCATGAAATCGATGCCCCATGCGTCAAAAACATCACAGAAGTGTATGGGCTGCATCAGCATCATATCACGATGTCTACAAGTGCCCATCCTCTGACAATCAGTACACCTCTTCACGAACTCATCAGAGTCCTTGAAGAGGGTAGGCCACCATAGGTCGGATTGGAGCACTTTCTATGCCGTTCTCCTCCCAGAGTGATGTCCTCCTGCCTCAAGCTTGTGGCAGTAAGTAAGGATGCTGTGATGCTCCTCCTAAGGAATTCACCGACGCCAGATACTATCCTCTCCTTCATGATAAAGGATGGGATCCTCCCAATGGTAAAACTTGACCTTCGTGAGGAAGGTCTCAAGTTTCTGCCTGGGCCAATCTTGTGGAACTTTCTTGGCGACAAGATAGTTCACAATATCGGCATACCATGGGAGAGAGGCGATAGCAAGGATCACCTCATCTGGGAAGGATTCACATATAGGCTCAGACTGCTCAGAATCCTCAAGATACTCCAATCGGGAGAGATGATCCGCCACCACATTCTTGACTCCATACTTATAAGTAATCTCTATATCAAACTCCTTGAGTAGAAGGATCCATCTGGTCAATCTGGCTTTGTCATCCTTCTTTGTCATGAGGTACCTGATGGTGGTATGATCGGTATAGATAGTCACTCTAGATCCAACGATGTAAGATCTGAACTTATCTAGGGCGAAGACTACGGCTAGCATTTCCTTCTCAGTGATGGTATAGTTCCACTACACTAGCATAGTGAATAGCAAAGGGGACTCCATCCCTCCTCTGTCCCAGTACGGTCCCCACGGCAAAATCGGAGGCATCCGTCATGATCTCGAATGGGAGAGACCAATCAGGTGGCTGGAGAACATGATCCTCTACAACATGACTCTTGAGAGTCTCAAATGACGATAGACACTTATCATCAACAAGGAACTCGGTGTCTTTCGTCAGCAGATCAGTCAACGGTCGGGCAATCCTACTGAAATCATGAATGAAGCGCCTGTAGAAACCGACGTGCCCCAGAAAAGACCGTAACTGTCGCAAGTTGGACGGTGGATCGAGTTTTCTAATGACATCCATCTTGGCCAGATCAACCTCGAAGCCCCTGTTGGAGATGATATGGCCAAGCACCATCCCCTGAGTCACCATGAAGTGACTCTTCTCTCAAGACAACACAAGGTGAACCTCAATACATCGGTGAAGGACTCGGTCTAGGTAGTCAAGATAAGAATCGAATCTGTCGCCGTAAACCAAGAAATCATCCATGAAGACCTCCAAGCACTACCCCACCATGTTTGAAAAGATGGACAACATGCACCTCTGGAATGTCACCGAAGCATTGCACAATCTAAATGGCATGCGTTTGAAAGCATATGTCCCGAAGGGACATGTGAAGGTAGTATTGTCCTGGTCCTCGGGTGCGATGGCCACCTAATTATAGTCGGAGTACCCATCCAATAAACAATAATGGATCTTCCCTGTCAGCTTCTCAATAATCTGATCAATAAAGGGTAGGGGGAAATGATCCTTCTTGGTGGCCTGGTTCAATCGTCTGTATTCCACACAGACCCGCCAAGAAGTGGGTACCCGGGTAGTGATCTCCTCTCCAGACTCACTAACAACTGTAGTGATGCCCGTCTTCTTGGGCACCACATGAAACGGACTGACCCACTTGAAGTCAGAGATGGGGTAGATAAAATCGGCGCTCCACCATTTCGAGATCTCCTTCATGACAACATCTCGAAGATTCGGGTTCAGCCGCCGCTGGAACTCACGTGACGGCTTCGCGTCCTCCTCGAAATAGATATGGTGGGAGCACAGGGTCGGACTTATCCCCTGGAGATTGGCTACACTCCATCCTTTCGCATTGCGATTCTTTTCAAGAACCCCCATCAGACGGGATTCCTGCTCTCCAGTCAAATCAGCAGAGATAATGACTCGGTTCATGTCATGCTCACCTGTAAGGAACCTATACTTCAACGACGACGGTAGCGGCTTCATCTCTGGACAAGTAAGTGCTGGCGGATCTGGCCTCTGAAAAGTTTGAGTGAATGCTGTCAAATCTGCATGGGAGAATGAGAACTCTCGCTCACAATCTGAATCTGGCGAAGGCTGCTTTGCTGAACTGTCTCTGCTCTGTATGGAATCAGCCTCCTTTCTAGCTGTAGGCTCAGTAGAAGTCAGACACAGTATCAATTCATCAAACTCTTCCCAATCAATTTCTGACTCCGAGGGATCTATATCAGACTCACAAAAATCTGCATCGCGATCGGGAACCGACTCTGCTGCCTGAGATGTATCCTAGACCAGGAATGCGCTCTCCAAGCTCTCCTCTGCTAGCATCTCTATGTCAGTATACTCTGAAGTTGAGAGGATGGCCTGTGCGACTGGATCTGCCCACACTGCCTCATCATCTGTGATCACAAAATTGCAGTCCTGTTGGATGTCTCGCCCTGCCTCTGTCATCTACTCTGAATCGGATGTCGGCTCTGAGCAAGTTGAATCTATAGCTCTAGTCTTCTCGACCGTCTCTATTTTTATACTCTCTCCCTCGACGAGAAAGTATACCTTCTTGCTATCATGGTCGGACACTGCCTTGGCTGTGGCCAAAAACGGGCATCTTAAAATGATGGGGGTATCGGTCACAGACTCAGGGATCTCCATGTCCAACACAACAAAGTCCACGGGGAATTTGAGGCCCTGAATCGTGATGACAACGTCCTTTAGCAACCCCTTCAGCCTCTTGACAGATCGATCAGCAAACTGAAGGATCGTCCTGCTCTGTCGGGGAGGGCCCAATCCGAAGCGGTCGAGAAGGGCTGCCGGAAGTAGGTTGATCGAGGAACCGCTGTCTAATAGAGTGCGGTAGAACCTCTGCTCATGGATGTTGCATCTGACATACATGGCTCCTGCATCTGGCCTCTTGGCTGGCAAACGAGTCTGAATCGTGAAACAAGTGGCACGAGTAAGCACATGGATCTCTGAATGATGGTTCTGCCTCTTCCTCCTAACTGTGGTCCTGTCTCTGAGTGATCTCTGGAGTAGAGGTATGTTCTCCAAGCCCTCCTGTAGAGTCAGTTGTATGTGTAATCTATCTATCATCTGCTGGTTGAACTCTATCTGATGGTTCTTTTTTGGATTTTCTTTTTTCTTCCCCTTAATAAAATGGAGTGCTCTGGGGAAGGGGACTACAGGGTCCTTCTCAAACGAAGGACTAGGAGAGGGTCTGGCATGATCATGAAGAACAAAATCCACATAAACATCATCAATCGACACATGTGGATCCGAAAATAACAAACCCTTTCCTTTATTTGCAAAAATATCCTGATATATTTGTACGAAAGGAAAAACAACAGGACTAGCAGAACTGGAAATGGTGGCCTCAGTACCACCCTCGGCATTTGGTCTAGCGGCATCAGTACCGTGCTCTGGCTCAGCAACTGTAATGGTGGCGTCAGTACCACCTCCTCCAACTAGTGAAGCAATGGCCTCAGTACCATCGGTGAGATCAACATCCATGGTGGCGTCAGCACGACTGTCGTCATCTCTCGCGGCATCAGTACCGTGCTCCTCCTCGCCTAGCGCTCCTGAAGTGGCGTGAGATCGTCGCGCAGATGAGGCGCCATCTGCTGGCATCCTACCGCTTCTAAGTGTAACAAAATCAACATCAAACATGTATGCAGACATATCACCAACTGAAGCACTAGGAGTGGTAATCTCAGTGAACTCTACCTGCTCAGATTTCCTCTTGAGGTTGTTCGGGTTCAGCTCAATCTGGGCAAGGATGGCGGCCTTCCCTCTCACAATCTCCCGCTTCTCCTGGCGAAACTCATCCATCTCCCGTCCGAAAGTAGCCTGCTGCTCGGTCATGAGGTGGGCTAGATCATCCAAGGCGGGGTTCTCATAGGTTGGCCCATGAAAACCTGACGGGTGGCCTCGCTGGTAATGAGGCTGCTACTGCTGGTGCGGGTGAGAAGGGTACTGCTGATGATACTGTTGCTGTTGAGGCTGCTCTCGCCTCCAAGGTTGTCCCTGTTGATAGGGACGAGGACCATACTGATCTCTCTAGGATGGTTGCTGTGGCTGGTGTAATGGGGGCTGGGGCTGCTAGTGCTGCTCACGCTGTAGGCCGTACTGGCCACCCTGAACTGGAGGCTGCTGCTAGGAACTAGTGCCTCCGGCTAACCAGCGAAATCTGGGATGGTCTCGTCGGATACCGGGCTGGGGTCGGTTGTACCGAATCCCGTTGACATCCATCAATGTCTCCGGCTCGTAGGTAGGTAGAGGGAGTAATGCCAGTGGCTGATCCGGCTGATACACCACCATCTGAGTGTCTTGGGATGGTGGTGGCTGGTAAAACTGCGGTGGCTGCTGGTACGACTCCGCCTGTACAAGGTGAACCTGTCTACGCTGACTGGAGTGCTGGGACGAGCTACCACTGCTTCTCAGATCTCCTCATGACCGAAGATGGGGCTGAGAAGCTGTCTGTGCCTTATGGAGACACATGAGTTGTGTCTTCAGGTCACTCAGCGAATGTGCCATCTGATCCATCTGTGTGATGCCCTGGCACTACTTCTTCTCAATCAATTAGATCCGGTCCAGCTTCTCGCTGATGATGCCCATGTCTGCAGCTGTAGACTCAGCATGTGCGGCTATCGCGGATGAAGTAGAAGGACCGGCATCGACCCGTGCTATCCTTTGGTACTGCACGGCCTGTGGCTGGGGACGTCCCTGAGTGTTGAGGCGGGTCTGGGACATCACTGCATAGTTCTCGGCCATCTCCTCATAGAAAGTCCAGACCTGATCCTCATCTCTGGCGAAGTAGGAACCGCCACAAGAAGCATTCACCAGGCCCTGCATCTCTGGTGTCAGTCCCCAAAAGAAGCTCTGAACTAGGTTCGGCTTCGTGATGTCGTGGTGCGAGCATCTATCGATAAGCTCTCTGAACCTCTCCCATGCCTCGTGGAACAGCTCATTGGGGAGCATGGAGAGGTTGTTGATCATGGACCTCGCTGCATTGGTCTGCCCGAGTGGATAGTACTTGTTCAAGTACTCGGTGCAGAGCTGCTCCCAGGTGTACACAAATCTCCCCAAATGCTTCAGCCAGTTGGCTGCTCTGTCAGCAAGGGAGAAGGGGAAGGCAATCATCCGGATGGTGTCTCGTCCACCTGCCGATCGTGGACGTTGCTGCAGATCATCTCGAAGCCTGGAGATGTAGATGTGGCTCCTCAGTGGTGAGCCCGTGGAAGCGGGGAAGAATCTATAGATGGGGCTCCTCGTCCACCAGTGTGTAAGTGTGGATCCGGGGTTGTACAACTCCCGCATCGGTCTCAGCTGCTCTGCTGCTGCTGCCGGCTGGTCTGGCTCCTCTGGCTGATCGGGGCCTCTCCCTCTCGCGGCTCTCGGCTGCTCTCGTGTTGTCCTCAACCTCTCCATCTCTCTCCTCATCTCCACCATGAAAGCTCCCTGATCCCGTATCTGTCGTTGCATAGTCTCTACGGAAGCTAACATGGTAGTGTTGATCGCATCCTGGTCCAATACGTAAGTCGTTGTCTCTGGCCTGGGACCATCAGTGTGTTCCTCACTGCTGGACATGGTCTCTACAAAGGCAAAAGACCCAAACTTAGGTGCTGATAAATCACCTGTCTATTGTCTCTCATCTGGCACCTGTATCTCTGGACGGATAGAAGGGTGGTCAAGGGGGAACAGGGCGGAATCGAACTCGGGTTCGAAGAGCGGGTCTTGGCTCTCATGAACCAACCTAGATGAATGAGCCAGAGTGCTAAAATGCGGTGCAACCAGAGGCTGCCTAAGAGACCTCTTGCCCATCACCTTGATCTGGCAAGTCGGGCAAATGAGATCTGGAAACACACAAGATGAGAAAACAAACCCTCGGTTCACCTACTCAACACAGAGCTGAAGACCGTGAAGGTTCGGTCAATTATCTTGTCAATTTTATTTAGGTGACAATGTCAGTCTATCAGAGCGGTTACGCGAGCTGATGGGAATCCAATCCTCCTACCAGACTGTCCGGTATAAACGGCCGGTAGTCTGATCGGGGTTCGGATATGGCTCTAGCCTAGTGTGTAGGTCGCTCTCTCGCTCATCCAAACCAGATAATGAGGGGGTTGCTCTCCCCAAGACAAATTTTTAAGTGAGGTGTCTTTTAGGGTCAAGTGTGTTTAACAGTCCCGATTTTATAGTTTTTCTTTTTATGTATTTTCAAGAAAACAACGCCTAAGTGAACGGAAACACACCTTTAATTGTAGAGATTTAGGTGAAAACTGAAGAGCGAGATTTCTAACCATGTCAGCTAGGCCTATGGCTTGTTTCTAAAAACCTATTGTCAATTCTAACCTCGTTGGACAAAGGCATGTAGAAGGGAACGTTTGGCTCAAGAACCCATGATGGTACTGATCTTAAAAAATCTATTTCATAATCAATACTAGACTTGATCTTAGCCAAAAGGCTGGGTAAGATATGTGGATATGACAATGAGGATGCAGAGAAGCATCATATGCACTCTATCTCGAGTTCTAACATATCTAGGGCTATAAGATGATCAATTATAGGGCAAAACTCGTGTGGACCTTGCATCAAGAAGGGGAAACATCGTACCTCAAGAACCTGATTCCTCGATAACTCCACCCGTGGATAAATGACACAATCGATGCTATGATGAATACACAAAACGGCACACAAGAGTGACCTCTACCTCCTCCACGTAGGGTATGCTTCGGATCGTTGATCCGGTGCGCTCCGATGGTGCTCCGACGAGGTGGATGGAGGAGGAAGGGGTTGGATATAAGGTGGGGGCATTTTTAGGGAGAGAGGGTCTTATTTGGGGTTTTTATGGGAAGGGGTATTTAGGTTTGGATCTTGGTTCGGGTCTGAAGAGGACCCGGACCCCAGCTCACTAAATTGACCATAATTCGGGCTCCCAAACTCGGATTTTTGCGTTTCTGGACTCATTGGAAAGCTATCGATGAGCCCTACGCAACAAACTTCTTATTTAATTTTTTGATCATTGGATAAGTACAGATGTTTGCAATTAAGCCCAGACTCGGTCAATATTTGCATTTTAGTCCATGTTCGATATTTGGGGTTTTCACAAGAGAGCTCTTTGTCATCACGTCATGGAAGAGAGCATGGAATATGACAACCAAAACAAAGATCATTGATTGCAGGGACTCAAGATGGATGTGAATCGATCCCCCTCCTCCCTCTCTTCTTCTTCGTCCAATACAATTCTCATGCAAGGTCAGCTGCTCTGCTCATGTTGATAACCCAAGAGTGCACCACATGGTCTCTAAAAGTGAGGTTGATAGCTTCATATGCTCATGCTCGGCGGTGATTCTCCAACCTTATCCGATGAGGTACCTGCATGTATGCTTGGGCTCAAGGGTTGTGAATGGAACCAGAGGTAAAGGATAAGAGATTGTTAGTGGTTAGAGGCTCGGGGATTGGGATTCTTGGAGAAGGGGGGTTTGGTGCTGTGTGTATGGAGTTCAAGTCATAGTAGCTTATATTATCATGTACGTGAGGTGTAAGTCATGGTGCAACAATGGGTGCATGCATGCATGGGTTACGTTGCAGCTACAAGTGTGAGATAGGACTATACATGGGTACAAGTTGAGGGGAGAGTGAAACAATATCAGACGGTGGAGTTGTTTCTTGCATGTAGGCGAGAGATGAAGTAAGAGTGTGTAGGAGCGTATGCCTTAGTGCAATAGTTTTCTGCTGCATTTGGAGAGGATGTGTGCATGTTGGGTAGAGAGTGGGAATAGCAGCTTGCGTTGCGTGAAGAGTTGTAAGTATGCGGAGGCAAGTGTGGGTGTGGGTGTGTGAGTAGCCAGGTGTTGCTCTATGGTGTGTCTTGCCTTAATGGAGTGCAACAAATACTATGTAAATGGTGTGCAAGATGCCATCGCATAAAGGTAGCTATTCATGTGATGTGTGTGTATGGGAGCTGAAGTATATGGTAAGATACTTAAGTGCATCACGAAAGCATGAGGATCGCATCAAATGCGATTGGGGCGACTAGTCGTACTAGTTGCTTGAGGCAGCAGAATTTAAAAATTTTTTATCTGATGAAACCACATGATCAAAGAAAACTTCTTGAATTGTTTCATCTAACCACAAAGAAGTATTAGGATTACCTCTTGAAGCGTGGTTGTGATCGAGTCTCTAAAATAAGAGACTTCTTGTCTCAAATCCGATACGACAGAGGAGATGCTTGCGAGTGTGTTGATGAGACGCATGCTCCTCACAACTCATGTTGATGATCCAAGCAGTGAATCTCTTGATTTCATCACACAAGATCCTATGCCTTCTTCACGAGCGAGGCACACCAAAGGAGACGGAGATCCACGAGCAAACAATCCGGCAGCATGACTATGTTGCGGCAATGGATACTCTCTCTAGGGCTCCATGATGTATGACCACAATGAGAGAGAGAGAGCCTTTGGAAAGTAGAGAGAGCTTATGTTTGAAGTCACTTGAAGAGCAAGAGATACCTCTTGTTATATAGTATTTTCGGATCCATGGATCTCAATCCATGGACAATACATAATCAATGGATAAGACTGATTTGTGTTTCTTTCAGTGTCCATGATCTTGTTGTGAAAACCAAACAATAATTTAATTTAATTTAGTATACATCGATAAATTGATATAAACTAACTTCAAATCAAATTAATTAATCAATCTTAGAGACAATGAGAAGATTGACCATATCCCCTAAAAAGTGGGGATGACTCAATCATCTCATCTCATTATCTTATGAGATATCCAAGATTTATAACAACATTTGTCGTAAATTATCTCACAAAAATAATTCATAATTATCTTGTGGACATTACAATCATGTCATTGGAAAAATGTGAATCATATTCAAATCCCAAAACATAATGTAAATTATATTTTCAATATCATTGAATGTGAATCCAATTCACATCAATAATTAATTAGCAAATATAAATCACAATAGGCTCTCTCTAATATATTATAAATCACATTTATAATATATCTGATTAGTATGGATAATGCTATCCACATTATTCATATCCATGGTACTTAAATCACATTTAATCATCTTGGATCTCTATTCTCATGTGTCCAAATAATATAAATCAAATTCACATTATTCACATCTTTGATAATTATATCACATTTATTTATCTTAGATAACTCTCATTATAATATGAATCAAATTCATATTATTCATGATAATTAAATCACATGTAATTATCAATTTTCTCAATGATCGAATATATAATATCAACAATGAAATTATCCACGAACTCTTTAAGGATAATGTGCTTTCTCCGCGGATACTTGGGGATAAGGAAAGAGCGATTGTATTGTTCCACGAATAGTGACTTGGATATTGCGATCACATCTTAAATCCAGATCTTGCGGACCTCTCATAGATGCTTGATTAACTACCATAAATTTAATCTTCTTATTGCATTCGAATCACATTCAGATCAATGCCCAACACTTGGACCATAATCAGATCACTTCTCTACTGAGAGGAGTCACTAAAATCCAAACTCATTTTGTCACTCCCTAGGAATGAGAGCATCATTGTTATACAATCATTTATGATCACATCACCCTCAAGTATTCCTCATACCTGTACATCTTGCATACTGGAAGACCAAGAATAAACTAGAAGTTTTAGATATATTTAGATTGTCTATTTCAGGGTTTTATCACTAAGTTTCTCATTTGATCATTGGAAGTTGGTTTTGATCATATACTTTCCAAAAAAATATATCATACCCAGATGTTGATCATATAGTTTCCAAAAGCATATATCAAACCTAAACATTTGGTCAAGCTTCCAAAAGCGAGACGATCGTGCATAGAATTTGATTCTTCCCAATATCTCATGAGCGAGCTCATGTCTTCTGATTCACAAGTAGACCTGTATGATCCCTTTGAGAGACCGTATTACTCATGCCCATGAATGCACATCAGTACACCAGTGTATAGACCTTGGTTAGGTCATCAATCTATTAGTCTGCCAAATGTACATACTCAGACATATAGTAACACATCTATCTTCGATCATAGGATGAATGCTTATATCGTGATAGCATACGACATATGCCTTTGGTTATTGTTGAACAGAGATTTTCGAGGATTGGTTATTAGTGATATGAAGTTGTCGTTGTGATCCTCAAAATTCCTGGCTCAAAAAAATTAATTTTTTGTTCTTCTCAAGCTGAAATAATTATAAAGAATAATGAAGCAAGAGAATATTTTCCTACTTATTTACCTATATAGCGAATAGGATGGAACTCAGGGAGGCTACAATTCCCGAGGGTTATTGAAATAATAGACAAAAATCAATTAAGGGAAATGGAATCTCAATTGCAAACTATTCTTGATTTTTGTGAAATTTTCTTTATTTTTTTAAATTTCTTATTTTTTATTTTCTGATTCTCAATTTTTTAGTGATTTTAGTTTTACAATTTTTAAAATTTCAAAAATATGATTTTCAAAGCAAATTCATGCACAAAAGGAAAGCAAAATATTTCTTTATTTTTCAAATATAATAATAATGATAAAAAATATCCAAAGAAAATATTTTTATGTTTTTATATTTTTCTACTATGTTTGTAACTTTTTAGAGATTTTTAGATTTTTTAGGATTTTTAAAATGAATATAAACAAGGGAAAATGCAAATAGGGAATAAACATGACTATTTTGCAATTTTAAAATATTGAATGAAATTAAAAATTATGATTTTTTTAAAATTAAAGGAAATTATCCACAAATAGGTTTTATTTTTCTACGATTCTATATGATTTTTAAGATTTTTTATATTTTGTATTTTTTTGGATTTTATAAATAATTAATGCATGAAATATGAATAGAAATTAAAACACAATAAAAGAAAATTATTCTATTTTTTGGATTTTTTAAATAATATTCGATTTTTTTATGATTTCTCAATGTTCAAATAGGAAAAAAATGACATGTTTTAGATTTTTTAATAATATCAAATAAATTTAAAACACGATGAAAATATCATGCTACAAAGAAATACATATCACGAGCATAACATGAATTTTCAAGAATTTATTTAGCATGGAAAATATTTATTCCAACAAGATAAGTATGCAAATAAAAGTCTGGAAATATAGTGATCAAAATGCAATTATTTATGGTTTCTTCATTAAAAACTAACAACAATAAAGGGTGGAGGAAAAGTTGCAAATTACTCAGTGCATGCATGCAATGCATGTGATCAGGCTATAGTAGTGGGTTTCACGTGATTTTGAAAACGTAATTGACTTCCACACAATTTTCCCAAATAAATGCGTGCAAAGCATGTGCTACTTCCTAACGAGGACTTTATTGTAGATTTGGAGAGATGCGGGGATAAGATGCAATTTCCTGAAGATATAATTAGGGTTCACGCATATGGAGGGTTCTTGTTCTTTCCTCTTTTGTTCGTGCTTCAAGAAAAAAGGAGTTGTCGCCAACCCTGCTTTCTTCTTCGTGCCCAAGGTCATGGCGATGGCTGATGATCGGCTTGAAGGCACGAAGGAGATAGCGTGGAGGTCGCACATGGGCATGGAGGTCTTGCGGTGGTGCTCTGCAGGTATGGGTCCGCCCCAGATGGCGGCTGGACTCGCGCGGAGGTGCAGTTGAAGATCAGTGGGCCACAGGTGGCTGCGGGTTGACGTGGAGCTACGAGGAAGGGCGGATGGTGTGGCTCCTCCAGACAGTGTTCGACGAGGTGAAGATCAACGGGGTTGGTGAGAACAGTCTGCATGGGGGCGCATATGGGCTCTGTAGTTGGGAGGCTTGACCGCTAGCGACGAAGAACCGCTGTCTGCGGTTGATTCTAGATGGCAATCAGGAAGTCGACGTCGGCAGGATGGTTGCGAGGTGCTGAAGGGCGTCGGGCATCGCTGGTTGAATGAGAACTGGTGCCGACCGCACGGCTTGTAATTTCTTTATTTTTTTTGTTTTTGTAAAACATAGATAGAAAAATTTTTTATTTAAATTTTTTAGAAACAAAAGATGTAAATATTATTTTTGATTTTTTTATTTTTTATTTCATGCAAAAAATGTTATAGCAAAAATTATATGTGATTTTTTATTTTTTTTATTTTTTTGAAATAGAAGAAGACTCAAGCACGATGCATCATCTCTGCTTATTTAAATAAATAATAAAAAACTGAAAAAGGATGTGAATGCATCTCCAGTGAAATAGAAGAATCAAATCCGAGTCTCCAACCACCGTACGTGGTCAGAGTTGAGAGAACATGGGGGATAGAACGTGAACGTGGAGAGATCGAGAAAATGAGATGAAAAATCAGAATCGAAGGTGGATTAAATCGTGATGGGAATTCTAAGGTCAGTAAAAAAATGAAAAGAAATGAAAAATTTGAAAAATTAAACAACGATTAATCCTAAATGGAAAATAAGAAAAAATGGATCTCTCCTTAGGAGCGGAAAAGACCGTGATCGCTTCAACTAAGGCCGATTCACTGTCACCGGACGACTCATAGGCTAGGAACCCTTCTGCGACATGATAACTCTTGGAGAATAGGCATCTCTCACCAAAGATTGATCAAGGAAAAATGAGGGAGGAGGAGACAATTAAATAGAAAAATACTTGAGTTTGAATTTCAATCTAAAAATTTGAAAAGAGATAAAGATAAGGAAATTTTGAATGGAGATAAGGAATGAAGTTAGAATTTGAAATGTGATAAGGTTTAAAATTATTTGAAAAAATTAATCATTACTTTTTTGTATTTTCATCACTTTATTATAGTAAATAATAAATGTTAATTTTTATATTTTTTTGTGGTGGTTATTTAAGGGAATTGATTATATACATATACTAGCTACATATGGTACATTATATACATAGTTAAATAAGGAAATTGTTTTTTTTGTTTTAAAATTTTTTATTTTTATTTTTATTTTTAAAAATTTTCAAAAATATTTACAATTATTTAAAAAATAAAAAATAAATATATACAATAAATGGTAAAATTGCAAAAACCACCCAGAAAATCAACTTTTCAACTGTAACTCCAAAAATTATGAAATCAAATCATTTAAAACATAATTTAATTTAGAATACAATGGAAGTGAGTTTGGTTCAATTTGAATTCATAGGAGCCATAATTGATCTTTCAGTTATTGCTTAATGGCTTTTTCCAGATGTGGCTACTTTTATTTTGTACATGATTTAATTTTGCAACTATTTTTATTATTTAGAAAATATTTTTATTCACAATTTTGTTTTTAAAATTATGTAATTTGAAGTCAATTTATATACAAATAAAATATGTTAGTATACAAATATACAAAGAAGATATGAGAAGTATTTACAAAACACAATTTTTGGATTTTCTGATTAAGGACCCTATCTCCTTCTACTTTATTCCCGGTCAATCAAGTCAAGACTTGACTTTCTCTCAGAGTATGGGTTAGTACAGTCTTCCTCTTTTTTTCTTTTCTTTATTTTTCTTTTATTTATTTATATTAGGTTAAAATAATAATAGATGTCCAATATTTACACACAGATGCAAGTTAGAAAGAATATGGAATTAGTATTATATACATATATTTTATATGGAATTTTAAGCTAAAATAAATGAATAAAGATGATGAAATGAAGATTCATCAGTTACCTCAATCTCGTTAAGTCAACTCTTTGACTTAACTTATCTAACACCTCCGAATCTCTATTCCTATTCAGAGGACCTGCATCAAGAGGTCGGTTAGATATCAACCTTTAGTGAAAGAATTTCCATCTCCTTCTCTGGTCGGATATCCTCTCTTAATAATCATTTGACGGTGCTTGGTAAGTCCTCAATCTAACTCTTTATATGTTCATCCAAGCACTAGCCTCTATGATTCAACAATTGAATCAACAGTTTTATGATCATTAAGATGTCCATGGTACATAATCCTAATTGTACTAAGAGACCTATTATGCAAAATTAGTTATTCTTCATTTCGGATCAGGGAATGATATTTGTAAAAACATTTATTGCATAATAGTTCGCCATGGGCTCGCATGTCCAACAATCTTCCACTAGACCAAAGAGCCATTAATGGGCTAATCTTTAAACCCCACACTCATCTGACAATCATAGACTATTTAATATAGATAGGCAAGATGATCGGTCACTCTGTTCTTAAGAGCTATGCCAAGTCCTTTTACGACACTTGCATATCCCCTAGTAAAAGTGCTCGCATCCAATGCGAATGTTGTATCTTATGCAATCGATACTCAATTTTGTCAGTTATAGTGTCCTTGACACTACAACTTAATAATCATTATAACCAGTATGATTTTCCATTATACTTCTAAGAATACCCTTATTCCTGGAGAACTTTATCTCCTAAGGTATATGCATTTAAGACATTTTAGATCACTATTTATAAAGTCTTAAGTTCTTGAAGATAATACTTTGAGATCATTATCTCCAAAGTCTTTTCATCTTTGAAGATTTTATTATTAATGAAATGAAGTGTTTTATTTCTATAGTAGGATTAGTAACAATTTACTACTCCCACTGCATGGCAGACATCTGACTTTTGTACACATCTAGCATACAGTCGACTTCTCATAACTCATTCACAAGGGCAAGCAGTTTTAGCATTCACTTCCTCAACTGCTTGAGGTTATATCCCTTCAGTTAGGTCAATATCATAAGGGAACGAAGCCTTCCTTGGGATTTTTCAAGAATGGAATATGACCCAAGTGTATCACTTAATGTGACGGTCCCATTACCTTCCTCTCAAGGATACCTCTTTGATCTTCAGAACTAAGATTCAAGAGGTATCCTTGAGATCATATCTCG
Organism: Ottelia alismoides; assembly: GCA_037367405.1. Classification (NCBI taxonomy): domain Eukaryota; kingdom Viridiplantae; phylum Streptophyta; class Magnoliopsida; order Alismatales; family Hydrocharitaceae; genus Ottelia; species Ottelia alismoides. The sequence continues at coordinate 488,266 of JAZKJV010011680.1, read as the reverse complement.
AGGTATGAAATAGCCAGAATAATAAAACACTTATTATTATCCTTATATCATTCCAAATGATCAGGATATCATCTACATTTAGCATGATGAAAACAATGGCACTCCCACTAAGTTTCGCATGGTTCATCAAGATTCTATCTGAAACCATAACATTTATAATTTCATAAAATCTTATGTTCCAACTACAAAAAGCTTATTTGAGTCAATAGATGGAATTCCTCATCTTGTACACCTTGCTTTCCTCAACCATGAAGCCTTGGGGCTACTTCATATGAATATCCTGAGAGAGGTAGAGGAATGCAATATTGACTTCCATCTTGTAGATGGCAAAGTCAAGTTGTGTAAAGCATGGTCACTGGAGAGCTAGTATCATCGCAAGCAATGTCTTCTCTTTGATGTGTAGCTCATGGCTACGAGCCGTGCTTTGAAGGTCTCTGCCTTCTCATCAGGTTCCCTCTTTCTCTTGAATATACATTTACACCTTAATGTGCCTTACTGATATAGGTGAATCCTCGAGGGTCTATATACAACACTTGTATATAAAGTCTACTTTAGACTTTATTGCTAACATCCATCTTTCATGTCATGATCTTCAGAAGCTTAATAATATGAAGTAAGATCATTGCCAGACTTAACTGACACCACATATGGAATCCATATTCAAATTAATTTGAAGAGGTATTATTTTTTCATCTTTAATTATCCTTTTAGTTTCTGATTTTAGGAGCCTCATCATCTTCTCAAGATTAAATGAGTTCCTTCTCATCATTTTCGTCTTGATTCTCAAGAGAGTTATCCTCGAAGAATCATATCCTTAGAGAAGAAATCTTTTAAGAATATCAAGGTCATAAAGTAAGTATCCAATGCCATCCTTTCTTTTCCTAACAAAGCAACATTCTCTGGTGCTAGATTCCAGCTTACTTGCATCCATGACAAAGTTATGGACCAAGCAACCCTAAATCATCAAATGTCCAACATAAGGCTAGGTTTCAAACCATAACTTACAAGGATGTTAGGTTTAGATTTGCATGGAATCTTATAAGGATATATATTGTAGTCTCTACTACATATATATCTGGAAACTAAGAGGTAATTATACTAAGATTTATCATTCATCAAACCATGTCACACATGATCCAATTGTATCTCCCTACAACTCTATTGAGTTTAGGTGTATTAGGAGGAGTGAGATAGGAATGATATTTATATCTCATAAGGTATTCCTTGAATTCATCTAATAGGTACAACATACCTAGGTTAGATCAAATTCATTTCATCTTCCTTCAAACTTAGGTTCTAAACCAAAATTGTAAAATCTTTGAACATTTCAAAGCTTTCTAAGGTGAAGGGAAGAAATCTCATATCACAAATGATCATTGAATTATACCACATATCATCAATGTTTATCTTGCTATAAATGATCCACATACCTCAATATGTATGAGATCTTTAATACATTGGCATATTACACCATTCCCAAACAAGGGTGCATTGGACATTTTCATAAGTATGTAAGATTTGAAATTTCAGACATTCTAAAGTTTCATCTCTTACTAGTCTATTGATCTCATCAATAGAGATATGTCCAAGGCTTGATGCTAGATCATTATCAAATGATCTTTATCCTCCTATTATATTTAAAGGTTTTGAATTTTCAGTATTATAAAAGTTAATGAACCATTCATTAATATTCTAACTTAGCAGAGTCCTCCAGATGTTAGATTACTATCTGAAATATATCCATCATAAGTCTTTATGTTAGGTCTATTCCATAATTCATGTTTATTTCAAACATTTTGGAAATAAACAATAAGTGTATTCTAATATATGGGTCATAGAGACATTCTCTAAGACTGAGGGCTCTCCCACAGAAAATTAGGACGTGTATCTATCCAATAGAGATTGTTGCAACCATTGCATCAATATCCATGGATGACTATTAAACCTTAAGATCAAATTTCTAGTCTTCTAAAAAACATATGCAAGCAATTGCAAGTGTTATTATAATGATGAGATATAATTAGTAGACTTTTAATCTTATCTAATAAGCAAGTCAATTTCAATGATGAAATGTACATTATAGATTATTCGGATGTACTATCTGAGTCCTTCTCTAAGGATTCTAGATAGTCTAAATAGTCACACTATCAGCACATCAATTCATTGCAGTATGGGCATTCACACAACACTTTGGATGTCATATGGAAGTTGTAGAAGTATTGTCAACTCTTTGACTTTCCTTCTCGCATGGGTCAGACGCATGCTTCCACTACGCTCCTTTCATCTATAAACAACCATGCTTAAGACAAAGGCTCTCTTATGTTGAACTCAAAAGGATTCAATGTAAGATTATTTCAACATTTATACATGCTTCATTGAATGTATACAATATGAATATTGCGAAACTTTATGAATGACTAGAGTATATATAGTAGAATGGTGAAACTCATCATATCTACATACATCTCAACTCTTAAAGACGTTGGTCCAGGTAGGTACACAAATATTTTGAATACATCATCTCTTATAGAGCCACCATTCTGCATGATGCAGTGATTCATGTCATTCATGATTAAATGCCGAGAGCACATTTGTATGCCAGAACATCTTCTTAGATTTTCGTAAGGATTATTTGACCATTAAGATCATCATTGACATGTCACTTCCAAAGTACATTCGATGAGAGATCAAGACTATAGAGACATATAAATCCTAGGGTTGCAGTCGTATTGTCTATTTAACTATCATTCCTCATTATTATGAGGAAACTTGCACATTGCAATCACATAAATTATGTGTCCAACTGCAAGTACAATATCTTGATCATGGATCAAATTCATGAATTTTTACTAGTTATTATTGAGTATAGTATTGAGTGGGTTTAATGAAGAAATATCAAAAATGATAAATTTGCATAAATACATATAAATATATACTTTAATTTGATTTAGGAATTTTTATATCGAAGTTGTCTTGCCTTTTCAATACTGAAAGTTCATTTCCTTAATCACTTTCAGTGTAAGAGATATACTTACCATTATATCTCAAGCAAGATCGGGGATCTCCTTCCTTATCTTTGTCGCATCCCGATAATATGAGAACCTTTAACTCAGATAAAAAGAAGCGTGAACACATTCCGCTTTGCAAGTCTAACTTGCATTCCAAATTCGTTCTTTAACACCTAGGACCATCACCCCTAAGGTGATCTTGATCCGTCATTAATTGAGCCGACCGTCAACATGATTAGTACTCTCTATGCGCAATCCAATATCACCCCAATAATATGAGGACCCGATATTGGGGTCAATACGTATACAACCTTACTCTTTCGAGAAGCAAAGAGCCCGATCCAGATGCGCTTATATGCAGGATTTGTCACTTCGGACAAATGTCTTCTAATCCCTAGTGACGGAACCCTTTGCCATGAAGTGAGACCATGGATCTAACTTATGTGATCCTCCATATCATGTTCAAATTCTAATTAATTATTATGAATCATATTAACATAATTAATTCTTCTAAGGGAACTAACACATCAATTTATAATATAGTATTTTAATTTTAATTGGATTCCAATTAATCTAATCACATTAAATCAAGGATCCAATTAATATCCAACAAACATTCTTCATTGTTACTTGAATTATGGTATTGTCTCAAAGACATATTATTCGAATTTTAACAATTTAAAAAATACATCATGGTTTCTCAAGCATTATCCCTTCTCTACCCGCTGTCCTGGCCAATACCGATGGGAGTGAGACAAATCGCACATGTGCAATCTCCTACCCCAACGCTCCCTGACTAGACATCATATTTGTCTCGGGAAAGTATAATACCAAATTGATCACTTTGTACTTGAGATGATAATCAGTTTTTCAATCGATGTTATACCATATAGTAATAATCAAAACCATTTTGATTACAAGGAAATTTGCTAAACAAATTTCCAATCCTATTCAAGCAACTTTGTTTGTTGAAAAGTAGATTGAGTAACCAAATTGTGATCTAGATCATATCTAATCAATTATTGGTTAAGGTAATGTCATTTAAGAAAGTAATTATCATATATTTCTCAGATATTTATCCATAATTATTCCAGGAAATGAACCATTAATTTCACTAATTTCTTAAATTATAATCACAAGGTTCTTAATTAGGAATGTAATTTCCAGCAATGACCCCCACTCACTAAAATCATCATATCTCAATCAATTTAAATAAAAATCATACAAAGTAAGTTTCCAAAGTTTTCTAATTTGATTTATAACAGAAATCATGTGATTATAACTCATTTCCAAGCATTTTAAAATAGTAACTAACTCTTTAATTACGTTAAGATTTTCCATCCCCGAAATAGTGGATATATGTTCATATAATGATCATAACTCGAGTTATCAGATTCTAAATCATGCAAACTCAAATCCTAAAGTTTCCTTATTAAATGCGAAACATTATACAATTGATAATTTAGTATTTAAACATTTTAATAAGGTCTGAATAACCACAAAATAGGGCTTCAAAAATGAAATGCAAAAACTTTTACAAGCCCACATGATCCCAAGTCTTCCTAAGTTTATATATCGTATCCAGAACCTTCGACATAAGGCTCTGATAACACTTGAAGGATATGTTAAGATCCTTAAGAGCATCATGGAAGTATGAGGATCACATCGAATACTATCGTGGGCGACTAGTCGCACTAGTTGCTTAAGGCAGTGAAATTTAAAAATTTGTAATCTAATGAAACTACATGATCCAAGAACACTTCTTAGATCATTTCATATGAACCATAAATAAGTATTAGGATTAACTATTGCAGCGCGGTTGCGATCGAGTCTTTAAAGGAAGAGACCTCCTATCTCAAGTCTGATTCGACGGAGGAGACGCTTGCGAATGAGTTAATGAGATGCGTGCTCCTCACAATTCATGTCGATGATCAAAGCAGAGAATCTCCTGATCTCATCACATGAGATCCAACATCTTCTTCACGTGCAAGTCGCACCGAAGGAGATGGAGATCCATGAGCAAACAATCTGGCAGCAAAACGACGATGCAACAACGATGGCGACTCTCTCTAGGGATCCATGGTGGATGACCATAATGAGAGAGAGAGAACCTTTGGCATGAATAAAGAGAGAGAGAGAGAGAGAGATCTTATGTTTGATATCACTTGAAGAGCAAGAGGTGTCTATTCTTATATAGTATTTTGGGATACATGGATCTTAATCCATGGACAACACAAAATCAATGGATGAGATTGATTTGTGTTTCTTTTAATTGTCATGATCTTGTTGTGAAAACACAATAATAATTGATTTATTTAAACTAATATATAACAAAAAGTTCATATAAATTAATTTCAAATCAAATTAATAAATCAATCTTGGAGATAATGAGAAGATTGACCATATCCCCTAAAAGGGGGGGATGCCCACTCAGTAATCTCATGAGATCTCATTATCTCATGAGATCTAAAGATTTAAAATAATATTTATTGTAAATTGTCTCACAAAAATTATTCATAATTATCTTGTGAATATTGCAATCATGACAATGGAAAAATGTGAACATTCACATCCCAAAACAAAATGTAAATTATATTTTCAATTAATCATCCAATGTGAATCCAATTCACATTAATAATTAATTAAAAATAATATAAATTACAATAGTTCCTCTAATATATTGTACATCACATTTATAATATATATGATTAATATGGATAATACTATCCATATTATTCATATCCATGATAATTAAATCACATTTAATCATCATTGATCTCTATTCTCATGTGCCCAAATAATACGAATCAAATTCACATTGTTCACATCTTGATAATTAAATTATATTTAATTATCTCAGATAACTCTCCTTATAATATAAATCTAATTCATATTATATATGATAATTAAATCACATTTAATTATCAATTTTCACAATGCTCGGATATAAAATATCAACAATGAGATTATCCATGAACTCTTTCGAGGATAATGTGCTTTCTCTGTGGATATTTGGAGATAAGGATAGGGCGATTGTATTGTTCCACGTAAAGTTACTTGGATATTGAGATCACATCTAAAATCTAGATCTTGCAGACCTCTCATAGCTGCTTGATTAAATCAAGACCGCAAATCTAATCTTCTTATTACATCTGAATCACATTCTGATCAATGTCCAACACTTGGATCTAGATCAGATCACTTTTCTACTGAGAGGAGTCACTAAAATCCAGATCAATTTCATCACTCCCTAGGAATGTAAGCGTCATGGTTATACAATCATTTATGATCACTTCACACTCTGGTATTCCTAATACATGTACATATGCATACTGGAAGACTAAGAATAAACCTGAAGTTTTAGATCTATTCAGACTGTCTACTTCAGGATTTTATCATTAAGTTTCTTTTCATTTGATCATTGAGAGCTGGTATCTATCGTATACTTTCCTAAAGCATATATCATACCCAAGTATTGGTCATATACTTTTCAAAAGCATATCTCAAACCTACAAATTTAGTCAAGCTTCCAAAGCGAGATGACCATGTATGAAATTAGATTCTTCCCAGTATCTCGTGAGCGAGCTCATATGTTCCAGGTCATAAATGAACCTATATGATCCCTTTGAGAGATCGTATTTACACATATGCCATTAAATACACACCAATGAGTCGGTGTATAGACCTTGGTTAGGCCATCTACCTATTGGTCTATCAAATGTATGTACTCAGACATATATTAATACATCTGTCTCCGGTCATAGGATGTGTGCCTTCGTGATAGCATACGACATGTCTTTGGTTATCTCGATCTCGTTAAGTCAACTCTTTGACTTAACTTATCTAATACCTCCGAATCTCTATTCCTACATAGAGGACTTGCATCAAGAGGTCGGTTAGATATCATCTTTTAGAGAAAGGATTGCCATCTCCTTCTCAGGTTGAAGATCCTCTCTTAATAATCATTTGACGGTGCTTTATGAGTCCTCAATCTAACTCTTTATATATTCATCCAAGCACCGGCCTCTATGATTCAAGAATTAAATAAATAGTCTTATGATCATTAAGATGGCCATGGTACATAATCCTAATTGTACTAAGGGATCTATTATGCAAATTAGTTACTCTTCATTTCAGATCAGGGAATGATATTTGCAATAACATTAATTGCATAATGGCTCGTCAGGAGCTCGCATGTCCAACTGGAGCAAGGAATGTGATGGTGTAGGATATAGAAGGAAGGAGATGGGTTTTTATCGATGAAGGGGTGATGGTGATGATGGGTAGATGTGTATGGGTGCTTGTGGGAGGAAGTGAGGAAGAAGAGAGGTGTAAGAAAAAGGCGAGAGCAGAGAGAATGCGAGTGGTGGGAGTGGGTTTAGTTTTTAGCACATAAATAACATCTAGATTGGGTCCAAAAATCATCCTTAAAATTTTGGGGATAATTGTATTTGCGACCGTGAGGGATAATTTCATGGTGGAAAAATAACTATTTTGACAATTTAGCAGGAGGATGATGGTGGAGTGTGGATAGAGAATAAAAAGACTAGTGGAGTTGATGCTCCATTGATAACAGTGGAATGGAGCGAAGATCTGATTAGCGAATTCACGTTAGAGATGAGAAGTGTGTGTGATAGAATAAGAAGCGAGAGGTTATAGATAATGTTATATATTTGGGTCGATAGGGGAAAGAAGGTGTGTGTATTGATCGGAGGTTGATTGTAAAGATGCAGAAGAGGAGAGGCCCCACTTCGATAGTCACCTCCGATCTTCGACGAGTTCTTTTCATGATCGAGGGCATGTTTGGAAGATGGAAGCTTAAGACTCGTGATTCTTGGACAAGTAGTGATTAGCTAGTGATGGCCGGTGTTGTGGGGGGTAATGGTGTTGTATTGTTGATGTGTGTCCGGTCGAGAAGATGATGTCAAGTGTGTGTGCATGGGGTGCAATGGAATTGCATGTCTAGCAGGTGCGGGGAGATTGTGATGGTAAAGAGAGTGGTGTTTGTGTGTGCTAGGTGAAGAGTTGGTATGTGTGTGCATGTAGCTGGGGTAGCTATGTGTGTGTGGTGAAATAACAAGGTGTTGTTGTGTGCATGTGTTGGGTGTAGGTGGAGGTATTGGTTGTGTTGATTGAAGGTCGGTGAAGGTGTGAGGGAGTGACAACTGAGGTTGGATAGATGAGGAAGAAAATGATGCAAGAAGAAAGAAAGAGAGTGTGTGTAGTGCCGAAGAAGAAAGGTGATGTTGCATGTGTTTGTTGGTTGTGTGTCTAGGTTGTGTAAGTGGTGGAGATGGAGGGGAGGAGCAGATGAAGGTGGTATATGCAGTTTGTATAGGGATATTGGATGTATGTGTGAGGAAGGAGAAGAAAAGAGAAGAGAAATACTTAGTCGAGGAAGCAAAAACTGACGAGTCCCCTATTACAACAGGGGATTGGTCCTATTTGTGCACTGTTGGTGCTCTTGAAAATTTGGGTATATATGATTTGATTTCCTTTTGCAATCATTTTAACGATCTTCCATCTATCTTAGGAAATTTCTCATTATCTATTTCATTTCTTTATGACGGTTGCTTTTGATATGGTGGACTTTTTGATGTCTATTGAGATGTTTACATTAGAAATCCATTGCCTATGTATGTTTTATTTTTGCTTACTTTGAAGGTTTCTTCCAAGTATGCATAGGTTACATCACAGTTTTCTTGATATGATTTTCTTATTTGGTAGGTCTCTTTAATGTATGTTTTTCTAGGAGTTGTGATGGTAGAATCTCAAGATCTTCATCTTTCAGATATCTTGCTATTTTTAGTTTCTAATAATCTAATAATCAGGCATTAGTGATGATTTTTACTACAAATATTTGTTTATAGATATATGAGTCCAATGTTGGTATGCTTGTTTTTATCTTGATAATATCTTCAACTTGAACTTATCTTTTTTTTCCTTGCTTCATAGTTATTGTGATGGTTTTTGGTATTCTTTGTTTTTTTATTTCATTGATTATTTTTACATTGTGTGTACTTCTTGATCGATCATGTGGTTTTGTGAGTGGTCGCCTCATTGACACTATATCTTCGCACTCGAAGAGGATAATTATAGACGCTCACAAGTTCTAAGTCATCAAATACCATTAACGAGATAGATAGAGTTTGAGCTCCCAATGCTACCAGATACACATCCTATCTTCATTCCTCCATATAGAATGGCATCTGCCGAGATGAGAAAGCTCAAGGTGCAGTTGCAGGAGCTACTAGAGAAAGGATTCATCCACCCGATACCTCACCATAAAGAGAACTAGTTCTCTTCATCAAAAAGAAGGATTTGATCCATAAGACTTTGCATTGATTACAAATAACTGAACAAGCCAAGAACTGTTATCTTCTTCCACAGATTGATGATCTTTTTAATGAGTAGAAGAAAGACGTGGTGTTTTCCACGATGGATCTGTGACCAGGATATCACTTGTTGAGGATTAGAGATTTAGATTTTATGAAGTCTGCATTTTGCATGAGATATGGTTACTACAAATTCATGGTGATGTCATTCAGAGTCATGAATGCACTTGTCGCATTCATGGTTTTGATGAACCGAATTATCCTACCTTACGATAGGTTCATGATTGTGTTCATAAATGATGTTCTATTATATTCCCATGATGAGTACGTGCATGAGTCTTATCTTTACACTGTGCTAGAGATACTTCAAGAATATTAGTTGTACGCAAAGTTCATCAAGTGTGTGTTCAAGCTTTCTGAAATGGCGTTTCTGGGTCATGTGGTTTTAGGGCAGAGGGCAATTGACCATACGAAGATAGAGGCCATTTTATCTTGGAAGCAGCCCAAGATAGTTATAGAGACGTGCAGTTTTCTTGGCCTATCTAATTACTACGGATGATTGTTCGTTCAGGGTATTCTCTTAATTGGCATTACCACTCACAATGTTGACACAGAAGGATGTGCCATTTGTTTTGAGAGACAAATGTGAGATAAGTTTTTGTATGCTAAAAGAGTGAATGACTGCTCCTCCCATTCTTACCCTCCCTTTCGGTACTTTTGATTTCACCATTTAACTGATGATTCCAATGAAGGTTTTGGTGTTGAACTGATACAGTGAGGACATATCATAGCTTATGCATCTCGACAGCTCAAGAGCCATGAGTGCAACTACCCACTCATGACTTGGAATTGATGGATGTAGTCTTCGCATTGAAGATCAGACACCACTATCTATAAGATGCGGATGAATATGTGATTTACCACTCTAGATAGTTAAGAATAGAGCTTTCTTCTAGGTAATTAGATGCATTCATTTGTATATAACTCATAATTAACATTCATGCACTTGTAAATAAATTGCATAAATTAGACTTTTGTTTTTTACATTCATATTAACTTGTATATAATTACTTAACTTCACATGTTTTACTAATTCACATTAACTCCAATTAACATGAAACCCGCTCCATTGTGTACATATCACAAATATTATGTTGGACATGCGAGCCCACGGTGAGCCATTATGCAAAAAATGTTATCGCAAATATCATTCCCTGATCTGAAATGAAGAATAACTAATTTGCATAATAGGCCCCTATTACAACTAGAGTTATGTACCATGGCCATATTAATGATCATACAGTTGTTGATTCAATTGTTTCATCATAGAGGTTGGTGCTTGGATGAATATCTAAAGAGTTAGATTGAGGACTCATCAAGCACCATTAGATGCTTGTCAAGAGAGGATCTCTAGTCTGGAAAGGAGATGGAAATCGTCTCTAAAATTTGATATCTAATTGAACACTTAATATAGGTAGGAATAGAGATTCAGAGGTGTTAGATAAGTTAGGTTAAAGAGTTGACTTAACGAGATCGATATAACCAAAGACCTATATCGTATACTATCACGATATAAGCATGCATCCTCTGACCGGATACATATGTGTTACTATATGTCTGAATATATACATTTGGCAGACCAATAGGTTGATGACCTAACCAAGGTCTATAACCGACACACTGGTGTGCATGGAAGGGCATATGAGAAACATGATCTCTCAAAGGGATCATACAAGTTCATTGATGAACAGAAGACATGAGTTTACTCATGAGATATCGGGAATAATCAAATTCTGTGCACGATCATCTCGCGTTGGAAGCTTGATTGAATTTGTAGGTTTCATATATACTTTTGAAAAGTATATGATCGACACCAACTCCCAATGATCAAATGAGAAACTTAATGATAAAACCCTGAAGGAGATAGTTTAAATCGATCCAAAACTTCGGGTTTGTTCTTGGTCTTCTAGTATGCATAATGTATAGGTATTGGGAATACCTGAGGGTGATGTAATCATAAACGTTTGTATAACCATGATGTTTCCATTCCTAGGGAGTGATGAAACGGGTCTGCATTTTAGTGACTCATCTCAGTAGACAAGTGATCTAATCTTGGTCCAAATGTTGGACATTGATTTGAATGTGATTCAGATGCAATGAGAAGATTAGATTTACGGTCTTGATTTAATCAAGAATCTATTAGAGGTATACAAGATTTGGATTTGAGATGTGATCTCAATATCCAAATCACCATACATGGAACAATATACTCACCCTATCCATATCTCCAAGTATATGCGATGAAAGCATAATATGCTTGAAAGAGTTCAAGGACAATTTCATTGTTGATATATATATATATATATATATATATATATATGGCAATTTCATTGTTGATATATGTATATATATGGGTTAAAGGAGGCTACTCCCTGGGTGTAGCCAATTGGCTACTCCCACCTCTATTTTTCCATATATTTTTTTTTGGAAAATAAAAATATGTAAATTTATAACTACATCCCCCGAACATGTCATTCCCATTTCGTCAGAAACAGAGACTCCTATGCCCTCCATCTGAAGGGGGTCAATTTCAGCAATTCTAAGACCGTTAAATTTGACAGTCTTGATGGAGGGGAAGTCTCGAATTAAGTTGAATTGTGAATGACATCATGGTAACATATTGTGATCTAAATTCCAATAGGTTTCATTTCAGAAAAATAAAAAAATATAGGATAAAAGGGGTGGGAGCATGTAAGTTGGCTATAACCAGGGAGCATACTCCCTTTTCCCTATATATATATACACCTGAGTATTGAAAAAGTTGATAATAAGATCCGATTTAATTATCATGAATAATATGAATTTGATTCATATTATAAGGAGAGATATCTTAAGAAAATTAAATGTGATTTAATTATCAAAGATGTGAATAATGTGAATATCATTCATATTATGTGGGTACGTGAGAATGATGATTAAATGTGATTTAAGTAACACAGATATGTATAATGTATATAGCACTATCCAAGTTATTCATGTATATTATAAATGTGATATATAATGTACTAGAGAGAGCATACTATGATTTATATTGACATGAATTGGATTCGCATTGGATAATTAATGTAAAATGCAAATCACATTTTATTTTGGGTTGTGATAGTAATTTACAATTTTCCAATGGCATGATTGCAATATTCACAAAATAATTATGAATTATTTTTGTAGAATAATTTACAACTAGCATTGTTGCAAATCATGGAGATTTCCATGGAATAATGCAATCTCACGAGATTACATGAGATTGGCTCCTTCCCGATTGGGAGGGTGGACAGCCACCAACTCCCATTACGAAAGGGTGGTTGTCCACTCCCATGTTATGTAAGGAGGAAATCTCCATTCCACAATCTCCAATGCATGATTTATTTAATTTGGGATTAATCTATATTGATTTATCAATATATATTTAATTTAAATTAAATTAATTGTTTTTGTATTTTTACAATAAAATAGTGGCCACAAAGAAGCATAAACCAATCTCATCTATTGATTTTGTATAGTCAATGGATGTGATCTGTGGACTCATAAAATACTATATAAGAAGAGACACCCCTTGATCTTAAAGTTACAACAATTTTAACATCCATATGCTCTCTCTCTCTCTCTACACGTCAACTCTCTCTCTCTCATTGTGGTCATCCACCATGGAGCCAAGAGTCGTCATTGTCAAAGTGTCACCATTATGCTATCGGATTGTTTGCTCGTGAATCTCTCTCTCGATCAGTGTGCCTCGCTTGTGAAGAAGACGTCAGATCTCGTATGAAGAAATTGGGAGATTTGTCGCTTGGATCATCAACATGGATTGCGAGGAGCATGTGTATCATCAATGTGCTTGCAAGCATCTCCTCCATTGGATCAGACTTGAGACATGAGGTCTCTTCATTTAGAGACTCGACGTAACCATGCTTCAAGAGATTTTTAGTGTTTTTGTTTTTCAATTTTAAGTGATTTTTGCTTAGTAAATAAAATAGGTCAAAATATACTACATATAATATTTTGGAATTTTTAAAGATTGTTTATATATTTTTGGTATTTTATAATTTAAACAAGGAATAAATAAGCTCTGTTTCATTTTTAATAAATATATTAAATGAAAAAATGCCAACTAAAAATATGGACGTGAATGTATAAGGCATGGGGCATTTAGTCCTATTTTTGTGGATTTTTAGGAGCACATTAGCTATGTTAAATAAATTAATAAAACACACAAAAATATATATCATAGTAGGGGCATTTTTGCAGTTAACATAAACGTCAGGGAGCTCTGTGCAATAGTGCTTGAAGAAAACTATATTTATTTCATCTTTAAAGACCTTTTAACAATTACAAAACCCGTCAGGGTACACATGCAAAATGCCCATCACGTGGGACTACCATGTGACGCAACCTGGGAAGGACCACAGTGCAAATATAATAAAGTCCAGGGGTCTTCCAACAAATTTCACAAAAATACACAATGTGATTTAAACTTAATTGGACTATTTAATAATTACAAAAACTCACAGGGGCATCCTTGCAATTTTACTACCTCACGTGGGACAGCAATATCACGTCTATACTTGTCAATTTTTAGGAGCACATTAACTTTCACACAGTAACTCAAAACAAATATAAAACCACTACCATTAAATAGCTTGTGAAAATTTATATACAATTAGAGTTGATTTTCATATGTTTTGAGTTTTTATTTGCAAGATGTGGGTCTGTGAAGTTGGATTTTTAGTTTTATATTATGTGTATCAAATGAACACTGTGCTTTATTTTGTATAAACTCAATTTTGTATTTTTATTTACTTTATTATCTACAGCTTTCATGTACAAAGTTTCTTTATTTTTTTGAATAAATAATAAAGAATAAAATAGGTGTAAAAAATGCATAAATAAAGAATAAAGAATTTGGTTTTTATTCTATTTTTTGCCTTAATCCCCCCTACTTCATTCCTTATCGATCAACTCAATTCTTGACTTGGTCTCAGAGTTTAGGGTCATAAAATATTTTCAATATTTTATTCCTTTTTCTATTTTTCTCTTTATTTTATAATTTTGGCATTAAAAACCTTATTTTATGTACAAATAGTACAATAAATAATAAATTCTATTTTGTACAAATTAATGTTATTTATATGCATTAGTTAGAGTTTTAAGGCCAAAATAATAGAATAAAGATGATGAAATGGAGATTCATCACCCCCTATACTTTCCTATGCTAGTCTCTAGCAAATACTTATGCAATAAGTATAAACAGAATAAAGAAGAAAAGAAATGGAAAGAATAAATAGAATAAATGGAATTGATTTTGATTATTGAACTTATCTATACAAAGTCAGAGTTTGGAGATCCAGTTAGACCTTGATGTGAGAATGTGTGTGGAACCTGGTCGGGAACCAAATTTAAAGCACAACAGCCTTCGAGAGTCACAGAACTCGGTTCAAACCACCTTAATAGCCAGTTCGGAACTAGCCTACATCATACGTAAACCCTTATGACTATAAACCTGACTTGTACAGTGTAAGTGATAGTGGTTCTCCCCAACTTAAATGATAAAGAAACTGACTTCTCCATAATGACAACCCAATGATTCCCCAATCCTGCACTATGTCCTCGAGGAGTGGGTTATTCCCTTCTAAGTTCAAGTGACATCCAACTCAAGAGGAGGAGCTGAAGAAAAGAATGGATGGTAGCAATTTGATAGACACGGATGACCTACCCTTTTTAAGTTGTGTTGTCTGATTGACTATTTCGTTGCAGTCGGATAGATCCGCGTCAATCAAAAATAACCGCACAACTCGATGAATCGTCGAATTAAATTAGTATACGGTTGTATGTTTATTTAGCCTGGGCAAGCCCCAGGGTCGACTCAAGGAGGCAAAGGAACAACTCGGGATCAAGTTAGATGGATTACATTACGGTTCTCCAAGTGGGATTTTTTTGGATATTTTTTTATGCAATAAAAATGCCAAATGAAATTTATGAATGAACTAGGTTATTAAGAAAATCAACAACTTAGCCAAATTTAATTTTAATAGGAAATTAGTCCAAATTAGCCAAATTATATTTTTTCTGTAAACCTAATCCAATGATGAATGCAAATGTATTTTTTTTGAATTTTTGGGTTTAAAATGCACAAATGAAAAATATAAACTTTTTTAGAGTTTTTATGCAATTTTTCATGCAAATAAAATGAGAAAATTATTGAAAATTTAATGGAAGATAAAGATGATGAAATGAAGCTACACTAATTTTTTTAGAATTTTCTGAGACTTTATTATTTTGTATGAATTTTTTACTGAAAATAGAGCAACTGTGGGTATTTAATTTCTAATAAATCCACGAAGCTAACTTTGAAGGATATGGAAAATATCCTCAAGCGCATCATGGAAGCGTGATCGTCGTATCGGATACGACGAAGAACGACTAGTCGCACTAGTTGTTCGGTGCAGCGGAATTTAAAATTTATTCGATGAAACCACATGATCCGAGAACCATTCTCAGATCGTTTCATTTATAACCACAACAAGTATAATGCAATACCTCTTGAAGCGTGATTGATCAAGTCTCTAAAGAAAGAGACCTCCTGTCTCAAGTCCGATCGTCGGCGAGACCGCTTGCGAGCGCGGGGATGAACCGCGTTGTCCTCGCAATCCAAGAAAATGATCCAAGCGTGGTTGCTCCTGATCTCGTCGCACGAGATCAAACGTCTCCTTCGTGAGAGGAACTCTCCAAGAAGATGGAGAACCGAAGAACGTCGAAGCGGCAGTGCGGTGGCGATGGCGACGACGACTCCCTTCTCTAGGGTATGGTGGACGACCACCAACAAGAGAGGGAGAGAGGGCTGGCGTGTATGAAGAAATGAGGGGGAGAGAGAGCTCCAATATTCCATGTGATTAGAGAGCATAGTATGCCTCTCTATTTATAGGGTTTTGGGATCCATGGATCTCAATCCATGGGACACATAAAATCAATGGGTGAGATTGATTTGTGTCAATCCAATGGCCAAGTTTGTTGTTGTCAAAAGCAACAAATTTAGGTCAAAATATATTTGACAAAATCAAATATAATTTATTCCTAAATCAACCCAACAAATAAGGAGAGAAGATACATGGAGATTTCATCTCCATGTACCTTCCAAGTGGACGCACACCCATTTCATATAGGAATGGTGTGCCGTCCATGAGATTGCATGGAGATTGCAATCTCATGGAAATCCATGAGATTGCATATCTCCATGAAATCTCTCTTATTTATTTGCAACAAATTTGTTGGATTTTATTCTTCAAAAATAATTCACAATTATATTTGAGAATATTGCAATCTTGCCATGGAAGAATTGTGAATCATATTCACAACCCAAAACAACATATAATTTACATTGTTAATTAATTACACAATGTGTATCCGATACACATAATAATTAATCAACACATATAAATTATAATTAGCTCTCTCTAATACATTATAAATCACATTTATAATATATTATGAATAATTGGATATTTCTATCCACATTATTCTTATCCACATTAATTAAATCACATTTAATTAAATTGGATAATTTCTTCACACATTAAGATGATTAAATCACATTTAATCATTATTTCTTCATTGCTTAGATCTTATGGAATTATTCTTGAACCCTTCAAGAATAATGCAATCTCTCCGCAGATACTTGGAGATAAGGACAGGGCGATTGTATTGTTCCACGTATAGTGACATGGATATTGAGATCGTATCTCAAATCCAGATCGCGGGCCTCTCATAGATGCTTGATTAAATCAAGATCGTAAATCTAATCTTCTCATTGTATCTGAATCACATTCAGATCAAAGTCCAACACTTGGACCAAGATCAGATCACTTCTCTACTGAGAGGAGTCACTAAAATCCAGGCCCGTTTCATCACTCCCTAGGAATGGAAGCGTCATGGTTATACAATCGTTTATGATCAAATCACCCTCAGGTATTCCCAATACCTGTATATCCTGCATACTGGAAGACTCAGACTAAACCCGAAGTATCGGATCAACTTTATACTGTCTACTTCATGGTTTTATCAGTAAGTTTCTCATTCGATCATAGGGAGTTGGTATCGATCATACACTTTCCAAAAGCGTATATCATACCAGGTCTTGATCATATACTAGAAGTATATATCAAACCTACAAATTCAGTCAAGCTTCCAAAGCGAGACGACCATGCGCATGGAATTTGATTCTTCCCAATATCTCATGAGTGAGCTCATGTCTTCCGGTTCAGTAACTGAACCTGTATGATCCCTTTGAGAGATCGTATTACTCATATGCCCTTATATGCACACCAGCGCGCCGGTGTATAGACCTTGATTAGGTCATCAACCTATTGGTCTGCCAAATGTACACACTCCGACATATAGTAACACATCTGTCTCCGGTCAGAGGATGCGTGCCTATATCATGACAGCATATGATATAGGACTTTGGTTATCTCGATCTCGTTAAGTCAACTCTTTGACCTAACTAATCTGACACCTCCGAATCTCTATTCCTATGCAGAGGACCTGCATCAAGAGGTCGGTCAGATATCAGCCTTCAGAGATAGGATTGCCATCTCCTACTCAGGCTGGAGATCATCTCTTAATAATCATTTGACGGTGCTTGATGAGTCCTCAATCTAACTCTTTAGATATTCATCCAAGCACCAGCCTCTATGATTCAATAGTTGAATCAACAGCTGTATGATTATTAAGATGGCCATGGTACATAACCCTAATTGTACTAAGGGACCTATTATACAAATTATCCATTCTTCATTTCAGATCAGGGAATGATATGTGCAATAACATTTATTGCATAATGGCTCGCAGTGGGCTCGCATTTCCAACAAACTTATCCAAAGATGTATTTATCTCGAGTAGATATTTCAATAGGGAATACATGAGAGTTGGAATTTCTCAAAAATATTATTCGTGGAATTAATTAAAAACCAATTACAGAAATCGCTAAAGAATTTATTTTATGCACAATACAACTCTTAATTGGACGAAATTTGGACTGTAATTAAAGCACACTAAGAGGCATCGTGTACAATATTTTCGCAATTTTTGGAGCAATAAATATGACTGTGCGAATTTAAGAGCTTAAATGGGCAAAATATGATTGATTTTCAAACTCCGATTCTTAAGAAATAATTCGATGCTCATAAAAATATAATTAAATGGCCAGCAGGTAAATAATGAGTTATTCTACAAAATGCTATTTTTTTGATAAAAATTGATGCAAAAATAATGTCCAAAGTAACGCTCAAATCCAGTGGTATCAATGCAATACTAAAAATGAAACAATAAACCAACTATGCCTAAGGGCACTTTTGCAACTCCTAAAACTTGAGAGGGCGACAATGCAAATTTCACAAATATAAATAAAATAGACCTCTTATTCTTCTCCCTCAAGTTACGCAAGGGCATGGGCGGCTAGGGCTTGAGGGACTTCACGGCGGCGACCTTCGAGGGGCGACGTACGACGAGGGCAAGGTGGCGCGGCGGTGAGGCGGCGCGGGGTCGTGGCAGCACGCGAACGCGCTGGGAGCCGTACGGGCGGCAGACTTCGCCTTGGCAGAGTGACGCGCGTCTGCGCGAGGGCGGAGCGGCCTTGGAGGAAGACGCGATCGGAGCTGGGCGACAGCCGCCTGCTGTAGGCGGGAGGGCGCGGGCGGCCAAGCGCCGTGGCTAGAGGGCGTTGGGCGGCCGCGCGCAACGGCGCGACGTCGAGGGAGCTCGCGCGTAGGGGCGCGGAAGGCGGCGGCGCCCACGCGCCTAGGCGTCGAGGGGCCTACGTGGTAGCTGCACGTGGGCACGCGCGGTGAACGGAGATGGGGGCGGCGGAGAGGTGGGAGCAGCGGCCGCCGCGCGCGACGCCGGTGAAGGCTTGGAGCTTGGCAGCCACGCCCGGGGAGGCAGGGGGACGGCAACAGCTCCTCCTGCTTCTTTTTTTATTTTTTATTTTCTTTTGTAATTTTTTTGTTATTTTCTTTGCAATCAGAAAATATAAAATGCAATGGATGAGTGGTGGTTGTGTGTGATTTTTGTGATTTGGATGTAGTGAAAACAATGAAGATGGTGATTGTGATTGTGGTGGTGTTTGATGAATGTGGGCACTATGATAATGGTGATGATGGTTTTTGTGTGGTGGTTTGTGGATGGTGGTTGAGGTGGTGATGATTTTGAAGAAAATGATAGATGGATCTTTTTTTTGATAAACAAAATAAACAAACAATGTTAGATAAAAAATGAAATAACAAGGGAATGATAGAGAGTACTTACCTGTGAGTCGCCGAAGGCGGAGCCACGGAATGCGGCTTCCGGTTGTGGCCTCGAGAAGGATGGTAGAGTCCTTCAAAGTTGAGCAAGTCCAATCGGATCTCGTGGCGCGGCAATGGTGATATCGCGGATCTCGCCTTGAGGTTGTCGTCGCTCGACTCGTCTCCTACAGCTGTCACCTGAAGGTTAAAGGGGCTCGACCTCACTTCTCTCGAAAACGGCGGATGAAGAATAATGTAGGAGGAGATGGGAATATAAAGAGGAGGGGGGAAGTTAGAAAAGAGGTGGAGAAGATGGAGGGATGGTGGTGTTAGTGGTGACTTGGAGTAGGGAGTAAGAAAAGAAGGGGTAAAAGGGAAAAATAATATAATATAATATGAGTAAAATAAGTAAGCTACTAAAAATAACAATATTAAAATAATAATAATAAAAATAATAATAAAATCCGAAAATAAAAGAAAAAATAAATCCGAAAATAATAAAATAAATTCGAAAATAAAGAAAATGGGGTGACATGTGGCGGCTCCAGGAGCTGCCACATGTCGCTCCCAGAAAATTCAAAGATTAAATGTAAAGAAAATAAAAAAGAAATAACAAAAGGGATTTAATAAAAAGTAGTCAACATGAAAGTTGCTCGTCTCAACGAGATCTACAACTTTCGTGAAGGGCCGAAAATTAAATGAAATCATCTGTACAAAATGTATTTTTGGGTGGCACCTTATACGTATAAAATACCACATTTTTGTCTTTTATATTTTTTTTGTTATTTTTAAATGAGAAAAATTAAAATAAAGTTAGATAAAATATGATAAGAATATTTACAACTTAATCTAATTTTTTTGGATTTTTAATAATGAAGAAAATAAAAGGATAAAATACAGGGGTAAAACGATCATTATGTACAATGTACAAAAGGGGCCCAAAATCCAAGTTTTGCATACGAGCTCCGATTTTAATGAAATTGGTATTATTTCAAAGGTCTTGGAATGTATATTATTTTAAAAGTGAGTAGACCTAATTCGGAGGTCGTATGAGAGAGATATGTGCATTTTAAGGTCTAAGGTTTCAAACTTGGGTTGGGGTTTTATTGGGTAATTTTACAGGTTAGTATTTTTTGATATTTTTCTTTAATTAGTGTTAGTCATATATACACAATAGAGTTGATTTTATTGGATTTAGAGTTAGTGTAAAATATATACAAATGGGGTATTTTAGCTAATATACAGGTGAATATTTAAAAGTGAATTTGGCTTCTTATTTTATGCAAATATGAATGCTAAAATGCAAATGTTATGCTTGCATGCATGAATGCTAATTATGCAAGATAAGGGGAAATATGCATCTAATTACTCGGGAACAAAGCTCTATTTTCGACTTTTAGAGTGATGAATCACAGATTCATCACTAGTGTAGATACCTATCCTCGGATGCCTGACCAGTATAGCCAAGTCATCCAGCTGCAGGCTCACATGGTATAACATTGAGGCTCAAGCTTGCTTATTTTCTATAGAACATATATACATACTCCGGCAGGCATTTTATTTTATTGTCAAGCCTGTCAACTTCTTTGGAGTTTTTTTAAATACAATTTACAACATCATTTCCATAAGGACTTTTTCCTCTTGAGTCAGAAGACTATCCCTCTTTTGAAGCATTATTGCGACCAATACTCTCATATCATTAGACTTCATGTCAACTGGACCATGTTTGGGTGCACTTCCCTACCTAGACGAGAACGGATGTTTCCACCTGTGTGCCTCTCAAACCGACAAATCCAACCTCCTCACCACTCCAACTGAGTTGAGCCAAGTGAAAGGTGCAAGTGTCCAAGCTAGGTCACGACGGACAAGAGTCATGCACACGTCTCGAAAAGTTCTAGTTAGTCAGTTGAGGTGACCTGTACCAAGCCCCGAGTCTCAAAGAATTAAGTCCCAATGGACCTAAATTACCTTAACCTAGTTCCCATGACGTTCCAATGCAGTTAGGTGTAATAAGGTCCAACCAGCTCTAATCTTCGACTTTATTGGACTAGTTCAATCATCAAGCTCAATTGAAAAGAATATGAATGCTATGAAAATGCTGTGTACAATGATACAAAGAATGATGCAATTTTTTCAAAGAATTTTGAAAAGAATTTTTTACACAAAGAATTTTGGCAAAAGAATTTTGGCTCACAAAGTATAAAATATATAACTATTTACACTGGCGTGCTTCTTTCTATTTATTTATAATACTTAAGACTATAAAGACTTTAGAGGTTTCAACCAGTTATTTGTATAGGTATACATGTACAATTGATAAAGACTTTTATTTTTTTAATTATATACACATTTTATTCTTATTTTAATGATGCATTTATTCCTCAATTTTTTTTAAAAACAATTTTTAAAATTATAGTACAAACTAATTTTTGCAAATGTTTACAAACATTTGAAAGCCCTTTTGCAAAGATTTTTCAAACAATATATATACATTTTACACAATATTTTTACAACCATTTTCAAAACCATTTGCAAATAGGTTTTCAAATATTTTATTTCACACAAAGAAAAGAATTTTTGCAATCAAAATATTTTTACAAAGATTGAAAATATTTCACAAAAAATTCCAAACAATTCACACCATTTTTTAAATCATTTTGCAAAAATATTTTTAACCTGATTTATTAATCAACATGTACAAAAGGGATTGAGCAATAAAAAACATTACTAATTTAATGAATTGTATATGTATAGAAATTATTTTTAGCCATATTTATTAATAATTATACAAAAGTACGAGTTATGGCTAAAGTATATACAGAGTATATACAACCCCTCTATACTTAGCCTGAGCTATGTCCTCATAGATCAAAAAGAGAAAGAGAAGACATAATCTGTACTTAGTATAGAAAAGCTTATACTACAACAACTAAAGAATTAAAAATGAAAGAATTAATGAATCAGAACTTGTCCTTCCCCCATATATTTAGGATCAAATAATCCTAAGTATAGTAGACTATACACAATGCAAGGAGGGTCAAGGGTGGGAATAAATAGATCACGGCTCAGGTTGTCTCCACCTATACTTGAGGATGAGATATCCCTAAGTATAGCATAGAAAATCAAAAAGAGAGGAGACAGTGGAGGGAATCAAAGAATGAAAGAAGCCAGGGTGCAGCCCCCTATACTTAGGACAAAGTACGTCCTAAGTACAGAAAACTAACAAAAAAGGGTGGTACCTTTTTTGTAGAAATAGAAAAAATGAAAAGGAAAAGAGGAAAAGAAAAAAGACAGATATATAGATATATGAAAAGATCGTAGAGGAAGTGCGCATCACCCCCCTATACTTAGGGTAAAGGATCCCTAAATATAATCAACGACATGGGTGATGAAACAGAATTGAGAAAGAACAATACGATGTGTATCCCCCCTATACTTAGGACAAGGTACGTCCTAAGTATAGACACAAAGATATGGTAAAAGATCTGGGGTACATATGACGTACGGGAGAAAGAATGAATGTACAACAAAACACATATATACATAAGGGTATATACTTGTGAGGTACAGGATGCTATCTGACGTGATGTACAACAAAACACATATATACATAAGTATGAATACAGTGCTCTAGTCATTGTCTCCATATGAGAACCATGACGAGTTAGACAATAAAGGGACACCGGAATATGCAATCAAGTGGGTGTAAGACATGGAGGAAGGCATGAGTGAGCGGTGCCAATACTGTAAGACATTGAATAAGATTGATCAGTATAGAGTCATCCAAGTCAATCATAGTATCAAACAGATATGAAAGGCGTAGAGCAGGAGACTCTCGATGTGGCGTGTGGTATCTGGTGGTCATATAGTATGAAAGCCATAAGAATACACCGAACAATGTAAGATGTGGCTTATCCCTGCGAGGGTCCTCAAGGTGAGCAGATTCAGAAATCTCAGAGTAATTAGAAGCCTCAGCTCCATGCTCCACCAGATGGGAGACACCATAAGGAAGCTGAGTACCAAGAGAATGATATACCCTCCCGCAGATAACCTGGGAGAAGTAATACATGCTAGATAATGAATAATCAGATAGATCTCACCTTACGAGGGTCGTCAAGGTGAGCAGACTCAAAGGGGTCAGATCCATCATACAGATCATCAGGAATGGTCTCGATAGGCGAAAAATCATCTACTATCATAAGAGACTGACAAACATGGCAGCATCCCATAGATAACCATCAGGGAGCCTACTTCCTACTAAGCATCGAATAATCAGAGAAGATGGCTCGTCCTTGCAAGGACCGTCAAGGAGAGCAGACTCAAAGGAGTCTATTCAAATGGGTCCTAAGATATGATAGATCCGATACAAGAAGGTAGTGGGAAACATAAATACATCGAACAAGTCAGTTTTGTGCTCCAACAGATAAGAGACACGGTCAGCAAAGTGAACCGAGCGTAAAGAAAATGTTGTATTTTCCTGAAGATAGTGTTGGCGAATAAATGCAAACTAAGCAGTGAATAATTAGATCAGATCTCGTCTTTGAAAGGGTCGTCAAGGAGAGAGGACTCAAAGGAGTCAATCGGAATGATCTTGGTAGATGACAAATCATCTACCAACAGAAGAGACCGCAGATGTAGCTAGGTGTCATAGTCTCTCACATATAACTCTCTGAGAGCACTATGAACTAGGCAATGAATAACCAGAAAAAGTGAAGCTCATCCTTGGGAGGACTGTGAAGGAGAGAAGACTCGAACGAGCCGAGGAAATTGGCCTTGTACACCTTCATATCAGGCGCATCATCAACAAGGAGACTAAACAGTCAAATCATACGACTCGATTCCGTGCTCCAGAAGAAAGAAGACACAAAAAGCAAGTGGAACCGAGCATAGAGGATTTGTTGCATTCTCCCATAGAAAGTCCTCGCGGAGTAACACCAACTAGGTCAATCAAGTCTTGAGATTGTTGGCATCAAATCTCAGGTCCTCAAAAGCAATCAATCAATCATCAGGAGTCCATAAGATCATGTGAGGGGTAAATAATCATGTCAATCATAGTATGTTCCTCAAATCAATCAATCGAACCAAGATGGAACAAAAGATAATAAAAAATCCTCTAGGTGCCATGGTTAGATGAAAGAGCTGGAGATCGGGATGGGTCAATCAAGAAGATGAGAGAGATCATTTGGGTTCCTCAAACCATTGCTCTAAAGTTCAAATCAAGATAGTTAATCAATCCTTAAAATTAAGATGGTTGGAACTGCAAAATAGATATATCGGTCATAACTCATGAAATCATCATCGAACCATCAAAGCATATCACATTCTCAATCCGATGTGCAAGATCAAAATCCTCAAATAATAATCACACCCAATAATCATGCATCATCAAAGTCCTCAATAAGCTCTTATGCACATGTTGGAAGTCGAATCCACCAAGAGTGGGATTTCAATCTCAGCATCCTCAAAACATGCCGACTTAATCTAATAATCAATGTAAGTCAAGATCCTCGACGCAGGCTATATCCGTAAGCACAACAATCCGGGGTAGAAGAAGGGATGATACGGGGAACATGAGGAGGGTGGGAGAGACGAAGGTGGACACGATCAAAATTGTGGTTCAAGGAGAGGGTCTCCTCGAACCGGACTAGATGTGGATGATATGGGAAAGAAGAGAAAAGCCGCAAAATCCGACGATGAAGGTGAATCTCAAGACCCAATATCACAAATCGATGCTAATGAGGTGTATGTATAAGAGACATAGAGAGACTCAAAGATGAAAAATAATGACTCATACGGGTGGGATCTGCAAAACTCAAAGAGATGAAAATGCGAATGAACTCGAAGTCACAATCAATACACAAAGCAAACCCCCAGCTTACCTACTCAACATAGTGAAGACCAAGACGATCTTTTATCTTTTCATTTTTTAGAGTTAGGTGATCATCACAAAGTTGTACACACCGAAGATAGGCTTGTATTGGGGTTGTTCTCCCCAATACAAGGAATCCATTACATTTTATTTTAGAAATCAAGTAGAGTTAGTTGTCCCAATTTTATTTCAATTATCAAATTTTTGGTTGTTTTTCAATGCACGTGCATAACGGTGTTTTCAATTTATTTAGCATCCTAGGTGAGCAAAATTAGAGGGAGAAGATCGGAAAAGCCATGCAAGTTGGAAATCGATGATGCATGTAAATTCAGAAGCTTATAGTACTTCCCATTCTCTCCATGCATGATGCATGACAGAATTGAAAACCTATGCTATACGCAAATATATTCTGATGAAATCGCCCTAGGGTAGTAACTGCTATTATCGTAAAGCACAAAATGTCAATTATTTAGAATCAAACCCGAAGGTCCGATCTTGGAGACATCTCGGTGCCCACCACAACGGGTCCTGCTAGCGATGTATGACGTCTCTCACGACACACGGGATCGAATCTAAATAAATAACAATTATTATTTGACTAATTACAAAATCACATATATAGGTAATGTAAATGTATTAGGGGCTTTGGACCTTAATCGATCAAGAAAGCAATTCCTACGCTAAGGTTGATTCACACAAAATAATAAAAATAAAATAAAAAGCGAAAAACTTCAAAACTGTCGAGGCCCCCGAGGGAACAATTCCTCGAGCACTGGACCTCGAGAAGTCGAAGTGTGGAGAGTCCGAATTATTACAATTATAGAGTTACTCTCTCACATGAATATACACAATAAATATATTAAGCAGAGTAGACTAGACTGGTCTTAAAAAATTCTTCTCCATCTAAAATTTATGCTCTCTCCTGCTAGTCGAGAATGAAAGGCTAACTCCACCTTGCGTCGGTGCACATGTCCTCTTAAGAGTTCCTCCTTCACGGCGGTACATCAAAGACAAACAAAGAAGAGTGGTCAGAGCAGTCAATTAATAATATCAAATGAGAATAAATGATAAAAATAAATAAATAAACGTATGAATAAGAGATAATAAATAAAATAAAATAAGCTCCAACTACGTGATGTTGCTCCCTGACAACAACGCCATTTGATAACTGAGGATCCGGAGAAGGTCTAGAAATCTCACAGGGCAAGAGATCCAATCGATGCGTTGACCACTTAACAAACCTCAACCAATCAATAGATAACCCACAATAATTAATTAAGCAATGAAATATAAAAAATGTGGAGTTAAAAATTTATTATAACTCTAGAACAATGTATATAGCATGTAAGTATGTGTAGAGTTCGAACACAAGGAGAAAACGAGAGAAGGAGGCACAAACAATGCACAAAAATTTTATCTTTTATCTCTTGTCCATGTTCTTATTTTTGTGTGTTTTTTAGTTGATATTTTTTATTTTATTTTTGGTTTTATAATTTTGTAATTTATTTTATATTTTTCATTTTTTATATTTTCTTTTTCATTTAAATATAATATATATAGATATATCTATATGTAGATATACAATATAAGATATATATAGATATTTTAAATATATAAATATATAAAAATAGGCATAATACAACAAATATAATGTTTTTGTGATTTATATATTTTTCTCATTTTTTGTCATTTACGGTTTTTTTGCTAATTTTTATATATTTTTAATGTTAAAAATATTCTACATAATGGATTAATAAATTGGGTTGAAATTGAATTGGGTGTTAAAAATAATAAATAATTCCTGAAATTCCCCAAATCAATTTTAATATATAAATGTTTATATAAAAAAATTAAAGAACATAAATACATATTTGTACATTTTTTAAAGAATTTTTTAGATTTTTATAAGAGATTTTGGGGGTTTTTTTATTTTTAGGATTTTTGTTTTTCAATTTTTAGTGATTTGATCCGTAAATAATATAGGTCAAAATAAACTATATTTATTTTTTTGGAATTTTGTGAAGATGTTTTTATATTTTTTGGGGTATCTTATAAGTTAAAAAAGGAATAAACAAGCTCCATTTAATTTTTAATAAATAGATTAAATGCAAATAATGCCAACTAAAAATATGAGCTTAAAAGTATAAGGCATGGAGCATTTAATCCTATTTTGTAATTTTTAGGCATACCTTAGATATGTTAAATAAATTGATAAAACACACAAAAATATATCTCCTAACAGGGGCATCTTGTAATTAAATAAGCATCAGGGGGCTCTATGCAAAAGTGCCTAAAGAAAACCATATTTATTTAATATTTAAAGACCTTTTAGCAATTACAAAACCCACCAGGGTACACATGCAAAATGCCCATCACATGAGACTACACATCACGCAGCTTGGGAAGGACCAAAATATAAATATAAGAAAGTTCAAGGGTCTTCTAGTAAATTTCACAAAAATATAGAACGTAATTTAAACTTTATTGGACTATTTAATAATTATAAAAACTTACAGTGATGTCCCTACAATTTCGCCACCTCACGTGCGATGGCACGTGAGGTGACATAGAATGGACCCAGATGTAATTTAAATACATATAGGGGGTCATATGCAAAATATCCACTTTATTTTAGATGACTAACTTTATTTTAAGGACTAAATAGTAATTACAAAAATTGTAGGACTAAGATGTCCAATTACCCCATTATAGGTGCTGGCGAACGTCGAGATGCATTTCACTTATACACGTGGCGCTCATCCAATGGGTGGTACCGGTTCACAGCTGGACAGTGTGGAATAGATCAACGAAGCTGATTTGACGGTCGAGGCACAACATCATCCAATGGCGAGGATCAAAATTAAGGCCTCCTTCATCCGACGACAAGGAGAATCAGAGGAAGAACAGGGAAAGAACTCACTACTAGCGAGGTTCTTCCGATGAAATCACCCTCCCCCGTCATTCTCCACTGCTCCAAAGGGGCCTAAAAGCTTCCAGGCAGGTGTTTGTATCTCCTGCAGGGCACAAAATGGCACGAGGTCGACCGAAGCTGCTTCGTAAGGTCGGGAAAGATGAGGTGCTCCAGGTACCTCCAACCAACTACTAGATTGTCTCATGATGCATATTTGTACGCCTATCCTGCATAGTAAGGGAGCACGGCTTGAGGAGGTTCCCCTCGACCATAAGTGAAGCTGAAATGCATCAAAAATTAAGTGGGCCATGAAGCTCCAACGATAAGTGGTGGATGGGATTCGATTTGTAGATCTCGAGCAGATCTAGTTGGGCAACAAGGTGAAATGGATGAAGAAATGGGTAGGGGAGAGAATGGGAGTGAAATCGCGGTCGGAGAATGGGTGGATCACGGGCGAAATATGAATCACCCTAAACTAACCTAATTAGCTAATTAAAATGTAAAATAAATACTGGAAATGAAACCTAATGCTAAGCCTACTATAAGAAAATAACATGTGCATCTCATAGTTGGGTATTGGTCAGGGAGAAGGATGGTTGGCGGAGCGTCGCCTTGGGTGCACCTCCATCGCTCTCCAACCGCCTCGAGATTCAGGGGACCTCCCATGTCACGGGGATGAGCACTAGGCCGAAGCCGCGAGACTCTAGGGTTTAGGAAATGACAAAATTTGAAGAAGGAGGATGGAGGTTTTGTTTATAGTCATTGTAACGCACCCCTATTAGTCAGAGGATTGGTGGAGTTTGAGTCTATTTACACGTAATCTACAAGGTTGGAACGGATGACGATTGTTCTGGGAGAAATTCTCGTGAAGAGATGGAAGTCGATAGATGGATGTATCGCCCGGGAAAAATTCAAGAAAACGTGATGATAGAAAGGCCGCACCAAGTCAGAAGGCGAGGGAGGTAGTTGACAGGTGGTCAACTGTTGACGTGACCCCATTGGGGCACATAGGACGCAAAACGACAAAACAACAATATTAATCGTATTTTATTTATTTAATATAGTAAATGATTTTATTTTTTTGAATATGAAATAAAAATATTTATTATTTTATGTATTATTTTATGATTTTTATTTATTTTTTGGCGTTATTTATTAGTAGTTATTTTTTAATAGTGTGTTTATATGTATATTCATATGTATTTTGTAAATTTTTATTTTTATTTTGTATTTTTTACTTTGTATATTTTAGTATTTTTATTTTATATATTTATAAACTATTTTTGTAAGTATAAATATATTTTTATTTTATTTTTATTATGTAATTTGTATACTTAAACAAATAGTTATGTATATTATGTAGGTATATCTGTAGACATTTTACCTATGTTATACATCTTTTTTTAATGTATTTTATTGAGTTTTATTTTGGTTTTGTATTTTTAATATATTATAGGAAATATGTACAATATTATAAAAATATGGAAAAATGAAGAATAAAAGAATATGATCCCTTTTATTTATATACATGTATACTATAAGTTTTTTATCTATATTTTTGTAGACTTATTTTATTTTACATTTTATTTTTGGTTTTATTCTAGTTTTAATATAAACATGTTATAAATAATATGTACAAAATTATAAAAATATAAATTTATAAAAATAATAAGAAATGAATAAATTAAATATTTTAATCAGTATAATATACAATGGGGGTCAAAAACCTACTTTCACACATAACTCCAAAAACTATAAAACCACCAACAATAAATTGCTTGTGAAAATTATATAAAATTAGAGTGTGATTTTGAATGTTTTGAGTTTTTATTTGAAAGATATGGGTATGTGAAGTTGGGTTTTTAGCTTTTTATTCTGTGTATCAAATGAACATTGTGTGTTATTTTTGTATAAACTGAATTTTGTATTTTTATTTACATTATTATCTACAACTTTCATGTACAAAGTTTTTTATTTGATGAATAAATAATAAAGAATAAAATAGGTGTCAAAAATACATAAATAAAGAATAAAATAATTTGGATTTTATTCTATTTTTGGCCCTTATCTCCCCCTACTTTATTCCTTGTCGACCAACTCAATTCTTGACTTGGTCTTGGGGTTTAGGATCATATTTTATTCTTTCTTTTCTTCTCTTTATTCTATAATTTTGGCATTAAAAATCTCATTTTATGTACAAATAATACAATAAATAATAAATGCTATTTTGTACAAATTAATGTTATTTACATGCATTAGCTTTGGTTTTTAAGGCAAAAATGATAGAATAAAGGTCATGAAATGGGGAGTCATCATCATGCAATTCATTACAGGGAGCTTCTGGGTTTTAAGTATAGATACGATCTTGTCAGAGATGTTTTATTTGATGTAATCAGATGTGCAGGTATTGCACCTAAGAAAGAGGTGCCTGTGAACTTTTTAATAGATCCAAAAGAGGGAAGATCCACACTTAGACTTGCTGATATTTTGATTTTTGGGTGGATAGGAGGGAAACATGCTTGTGTAGATTGGAAAGGAGTTTTACCGCTAGTGGGGTTGAAGAGTGAAACCTTCACAGCAGGGTATGTTTCCCTTCAAGCTTCTTCAACAAAAGTGGTGAAGCACGAGAAAGCCTGCATGGAGAATCAACATGCCTTCATCCCTTTTGGTTTTGATACTTTTGGTTTCTTAGCACCGGAAGTTGTTGATCTTTTAGAGGATCCAAAAAGTGATTAACAATAATGTGATGGGTCCTAGGTTTATGGATGTAGTGTTTAGGAGGATTGGCTTTGTAATTCAAAAAGGATTAGCAACACAGCTTGTTGCCTACTTGTCTCCTGCTTTGATATAAACTTTTCTCTACAGTTAATATCTCATCAACATGCCATTGACCTCATATCTTCATCTTCTCATTTTCCTATCACAACCACCTTTAGATGAAACCAAACATGCATACGACCCCTCCCTATTATCTCCTCCAACTAGAATCGTATCATCTTCCCAATTTTTACCCAAACCTCTACCTTCCCTAGTCATTCACATTCATCTCCTTCTAACTGCCATGAGAGAGAAAGAGGGGTATAGGGTGGAAAGTTCGGTGACATCAACCTCCTTGTTCTCCTCCAAACACCATCTCCACCAGGTGAGATCCAGATGCCTTCCAGACCTCTGACGCAACTCCATATATAAAGGAACAACCAAGAATGATCATATTGTCATGGTTAAGGCGAGAACAGAAGGGTCACAACCTTACAACCTTCAGACGAGGCTAACTTCAACATCATGTATACCTTATGAACCCTCTTCTCTCCCCCTTTTTCCCTCTTTTTCTCGTAACTTCATTTTTCTTAGCCCTCCATCAAATCACCTACAATGTCAAACCATCTTTTTCTTCAATAAAATCCCTAATCTAATCGCATCTATCACTGACGATGCCTCCACCTCACCTTCTGACACCACCTCGATTTCTCTCTGTAACCCCCTTAACCTACTAACTTCGACAAGACTACATCGGATCATCCACTCCTTTCTCCCATACAACAAGAGGAGCAACATTACCCATCTTCCCCCTTTTATTGTGCATTATGATTCGCCCAAGACTTCGAGCCACCTTATTTCTTCTAGTTACCCAAAGAGTTAGGAGCATATCATTGAACCTCCACGCCATCAGCCACCAACTGTAGTCATGTGTCAATTAGAGAAGGAGCTCCTATCGATCAAGGTTGATGAAAAGAAGGGGCACTCTTCATGCATAGAAGATAACCTCTGATTACAAGAGGTCCTCCTCATCCGATCATTGAATATCTAGTATTTGCTAGCAGTCTATCAACTCTAATCCACAAGGATTCGCAAGACACCACATGGCTTCTCTACCACCAGGTCCGGAGAAGTAAGGCCAGACTCATCTACCAGATTAGCGTAGCCGAGTCTCATGGTTAACACATGTGAACTTGTCTCTTTTACGGTTAAGCCCTTCCAACTTTTCATAATTTCAAGAAGACCCTCGTGTGCCTCGTACACGTGAGTTCCTTTATATTTATATAGTCAGCCTCTACAAATCTCAGATATTGCAAAGAATCCCCCCTATTCTCCACATATGCATTGGGAAAATTACATAGCTACCCTGTGAGCCTTCAAATATTCATGTAAATACCCCTTCTTGTGGATAAATTACAAAAGAACCCCGCTACCTTATAAATATTAGAGAAAGATCCATGGAAGTTTTATTTTTAAAACATTTCTATTTAATTTATCACATTTATGTATGAGTATAGCGCATTTATTATCATGTGAAGCATTCATTGGATTTTGATGATTTTGGTATTGATTTGAATCTTAAACATTCTCTAACATATAGAACATTGAATCATTCATCTTGAGATATTTATTATCATTAAGAAATCGGAGGAAGATACTTGTTAGTTGTGAGCTCATTTATTCTTGAAATTAACTTTATTTCTCCTTGTAATTAGTGAAAAAATGGGTGAACTGATTTAGGAATTAATTTAAGTATTAGCTGATCGAATATTTTCCGATATTAACTAATTCATGGGGCTTGGGTATTAAGTTGAGAAGAAAATATATGGATCATTTCCTTCCATATTTCATGCTCTGCATTCATTGATCATCATTTAAAAAAATCTTAAAAAGTTATTTCATTATTTTCTCTCATGCCTTTCATTGCATTAAAAATAAAAAATTATTCATCTCATATTTTATTTCCATTTAATATTTGCATCTTTCATTTTAAAAATCCATAAAAATTTGTAGAAAAAATCATAAACTCAAAAAAAATCATATCTTGAAAACTCTAACTTAAAGTTATTTAAAAATTAATTCTAAACCCTCATATTACCTCCATGAGTTCGACCTTGGGACTTGCCAAAATAAAATAAACAAATTGCTACATTGAAATTAATAGAATGATTATTTTTCATATGATCATTTTTTGAATACGTGCTTTTCATCACCTTCTACAAATAATATTAATTCTTCATAATCAATAGTGCTAAAGATATATTGTTTGTCAAATGACACCGTTGTTGGAGATGTATATATGGTTTCGGATTGATTTTTAGATAACTTAGTGAATAGATTTTCCATTCCAGGGTAATCTGACCCCCATTTCTTCTCATAACTATTTTTGATGTTTATTTCTCAACATTTTGTTTTTTGTATACATTTTTGTCTCTCTCTTATATATTTTTTCTTTGCAAGGGTTCTAATAGACTTGGAGCGACCTTTTCAGGAGCCAGTGCAACTCGAGGAGACCAAAAGCGAGTGATTATATGGATCCAGTTTGCAACGAAGGCACCTGGATGAAACTTTTATTTTTGGTTAGAGAGTGTTAGATTACATTTTTATTTTATTTTTCATACATTCTTATAAATTATTTGTAATAATTGTCTAATTTCCAGTGGTTCTCGTTTGGGTTCTCTTGTGTGAATTTTATCTTTGGACACTTGATCTATCGGGCCCATATTTTTTGTGCCTAATGTAGATCTCTTACTACACTACAATTATTATAGCTAGTAGGGTTTATTTGTTGCACTAATAGTCCTAAGATCAGATATTCTCGTAATAGATGTACTAGACATTTTACTTGGCCAAAATATCATGTTCTTCACTTGCTAATAAAACTATATGTCTAGGAGAAATTTTCGGCTGCATCATATAATTAAAATTTTCAATTTTATCTAGCATACTGCATGAAGAATGTTATGATCAATATATATTTATATTTCACCATGCCTCATCTATTTATCAATTTTCATCGGCTTTTCCAACTCCTTCCTATATGTCTTCTCACGTAGGATTATATGGAAATTGGGATTGTCCGATGGATGTACTTCATCTTGGATATCAAATGACGTGATCAACTAATCTAAAACTAAAACTAGTGAACATTATTGATCAATAAAAATCAGATAAAATTGAATATCATTGACTGTTCAGGAGCAGCCCCATCCTTGTATGCAGGTACTTCTCCAAACTTTGATTGAGTGAGGATGTAGCCTTAAGGTTAGAGACTAAAACCGTAGACATGCACCCTAAGACTTCAATATAACTCTTACAAATTTGTGGAACTACAATAACTCACCTCCAACAAAAGAGTTACATTTTCATTATGTGAGTCTATTATTTTCATTAGGGGTGTGATATAGTAGAACCACATTTGGACGTCATGGAAACTCACTTGTGTGTAATGGATTAAAATATTATATTATCATCAATTTATAATTGAAAAGATAATCAGTTGGACCTTTATGGCTTTCATTGTGTGAAGTTGGTGAACTTGGGGTTTGCATTGCGTATTGTTTTGTGCGTGTTCAAAGACTATGCACTTGCAAACAACCGATTGTGATTCGTGATCATTCTCCACCTTCATTTCCGAAGATGTTGGAATATTGGTATTAATACCCAGACTCAGTGGGTCAAGCTTAGAAAATCATATCCCAACCATCTTCATCATCGTTTACATTCCAAAAGAACCATCTCTTCATGATGGATATTCCCCAGTCAACATTCCCTTCATCATTCACATCCACTATATGCATTCCACACCACTAACCCACCTTTTTTTTAACTGAGACTTGAAGCCATGAATCACTCACAAACTTTTAATCAAATGAATATTGTGTGGGAAGAATGAAGCAAGAAAATTCAGAGATGGAATAACTTTAAAGAGAGATATGATTCCCAGTCACAATACACAATTCACTATTTGAACCATCCCCTACTCAAGATGACTCTCTTCCCGAGTATGTCCACTTTTCCTTGACCATACACTTGAGATTCAGAGTCAAAGAAATTGGACCCATGACCAGACTAAGACTACGATTGTAAGGAATGATTATCACTCAACTCAGGAATGCTTGTTGGAGTCATGGCATGATGACTACAATTATTCTTCTCAAAGCCATGTAATGATCAAGGATGACATTTCTCATATTAACTAGAGAACAGATGCCATAACTAATCAACTTGGTAGTGGCATCTATCTAGTTAAAGAAATGATTTATAACCAAGAAGGAGTAAGCATACCACAAAGCGAAGTCAAGACACATCATATACAAGAAACTCAATTTCAGACACCATGGACTACTGATCAATCCACTAACTATTCCACTGACTCTACCAAAAACACCAAAAATAGAAATGATCAAGAACCAGATTTCATTTAATTACTACGTCAATCCATGGGTGTTGACTCGGAAAACCAAAAGACACAAAGTTAATCAATTGACAATGGTTATTTGTGAAATTGAGGATATTGAAATTACTCTTTTTCAGATAGATGACTCTATCCTAAATATCCTCCCAAAGTCTGTATTCAACCAACTCAAACTCGAACTGTTTAAGAAGACTAGAGTGATGGTTCAACTACATGATCGATCCACTAAAAGATCAAGATAAAATATTTATATTATCACGAGCTTCCATGGTGTCAAGCTTAGAGTGGAATTTAATGTCCTAGATATCGAACACTTAGGAAAGTTGAGTGAGTCTTCGATCATTTTGGGAAAGGAATTCTTAGCCTCTGCTAGAGCAACTATCGGTTGATAGGCTCAAGACAAAATTTCCGAACCTGGACCAATGTCATGAAACTACCAAGGACATACCTTGTCCCAAGACAACCAAGCAAGGTACTGACAACCATGACCAAGAGGAGACAAACCCTTTAAATGATCAGAATTCTCCCAAGAAACTATCGACAACCCTAGGAGAGACACCTAATAAGTCGACTATTGAGAAGAGCAAAGTTGGCATCACCAAGAAATCTTCATGGATGAAAGGGAATACATGATTACAAACCAGAAATTTATATATCCCCTTATGGAGATCTCATTTGTCACCACATAGAATAATGTGACTCCACCTATAGTTTGTCATGCCATCACTCATGTTGCCACCGAGATGAAGGATCCTAAACTACATACATCCATTTCACCAAATCCAGATACAATCATTTCAGACATCCTTGGTCACTATTGTAGTCCGACTCTTTAGCCATGTCCACAAAAGCCAATTGACTAGACTAGAGGAATACCCTCTTGTCGAGTTATTAGTGGAGGTGGGAACTACTATGAACCTCTCCTTGCTTTGGGTTCTAGCAAACTAGCTAAGTATGTGACTATAGATATGGATCTTTCTAAGAATTCCTCTCTAGGTTCTAGTATACTAACTGGAGTAGTTAGATATGACTAGATAGACACCTCCTTACCAAAGTACTCATCATCTGAGGAAGAGTCAGATACTCGTGTGAGTGAGTTCAATCTGAGTAAGCAGTGAAGAATAAAACTAGTTGGAGAACCACCACCAAACACTATTATACTTGTGAGGATGAATATGATGATGTCTGGGAATCTTCTTCACAATATTTAGATCCTTATCCCAATGTCGACACTCACCTTGTACATCCCCTCTTGCCTCACTCACACAAGAAGGTTTGTCGAAAACCTCCTTGATTCTTTGTACATCCTGTTGGACATGTGAGCCCACGACGAGCCATTGTGCAATAAATGTTATTGCGAATATCATTCCCTGATCTGAAATGAAGAATAAATAATTTGCATAATAGGTCCCTCTGTACAATAAGGGTTATGTACCATGGCTGTCTTAATGATCAAACAGCTGTTGATTCAATAATTGAATCATAGAGGCTGGTGCTTGGATGAATATCTAAAGAGTTAGATTGAGGACTCATCAAGCTCCGTCAAATGATTGTTAAGATGTGATCTCCAGCCTGAGTAGGAGATGGCAATCCTTTCTCACATAGGCTGATATCTGACCGACCTCTTGATGCAGGTCCTCTGCATAGGAATAGAGATTCGGAGGTGTCAGATTAGTTAGGTCAATGGGTTGACTTAACGAGATTGAGATAACCTAAGTCCTATGTTGAATGCTGTCACAGCATAGGCACGCATCCTCTGACCGGAGACAAATGTATTGCTATATGTCTGAGTATGTACATTTGGCAGACCAATAGGTTGATGACCTAACCAAGGTCTATACACCGACGCGCTGGTGTGCATATAAGGGCATATGAGTAATACGATCTGTCAAAGGGATCATACAGGTTCACTACTGAACCGGAAGACATGAGCTCACTCATGAGATATTGGGAAGAATCAAATTCCGTGCACGCTCGTCTCGCTTTGGAAGCTTGACTGAATTTGTAGGTTTGATATATACTTTTGGAAAGTATATGATCAAGACCTAGGTATGATATATGCTTTTGGAAAGTATATGATCGATACCAAATCCCAATGATCAAATGAGAAACTTGGTGATCAAACCCTGAAGAAGACAGTGTAAAATAGATCTTGATCTTCGGGTTGACCATGGGTCTTCCAGTATGCAGGATGTACAGGTATTGGGAATACCTGAGGGTGATGTGATCATAAACGATTGTATATCCATGACGCTTCCATTCCGAGGGAGTGATGAAACAGGTTTGGATTTTAGTGACTCCTTCCAGTAAAGAAGCAATCTGATCTTAGTCCAAGTGTTGGACATTGATCTGAATGAGATTCAGATTCAATGAGAAGATTGGATTTGCGGTCTTGATTTAATCAAGCATCTGTGGGAGGTTCGTAAGATCTGGATTTGAGATAAGATCTCAACATCCAAGTCACTATACGTGGAACAATACAATCACCCTGTCCTTATCTCCAAGTATCCGCGGAGAAAGCACATTATTCATGAAAGGGTTCAAGAATAATTCTTTTGATGAAATATCCAAGCAAGGACTTGATGATTAAATGAGATTTAATTATCAAGCTTAATATGAATATAATTCATATTATGAAAATGATTGTCTAAGATAATTAAATGGGATTTAATTATCAAGGATTAAGAGAATGTGGATAACACTATCCATGATATATGTGTATTATAAATATGATTTATAATATACATATATAAGAGAGAGAATTTATGTGCATAGCATTTGTTGATTAATAATGTGGATTAGATTCACATTTATTAATTAATTGGAAATGCAATTTACTAACTAGTTTGGGTTGTGAATATGATTCACATAATATTCAATGGCATGATTGAAATATTCACAAATTAATTGGGAATTAATTTGGTGAATATTTTTGTGAATACAAAATTAATTAAGGAATAATAAGATAAATAAAATGGAGCAAAATAAACCACCCTCCATAGGTGGCGTCACCCATGAATTGTTCATGGGTGACGCCCCCCAATTTTAGGGAGGTTGGTTGACTCCATTTTTATTTATCACATTATCTCTTAATTAGTTAATGTTAAATTAAATTATGTTGATAATGTTGCAACATTTTTTAATTTAAATTAATGTTGTTGGTTTTAACCAACAACAATCATAGCCATTGATTTAGCATGGACCAATCATAGCCCTTGGATCCATGTGTCCCATGGATTGAGATCCATTGGACCCTAAACTAGTATAAAAGGAGGGCTAGGGTAGCCTTTCCAAGTGACAACAACATTCTTGAGTTGAAGAACTCTACTCTCTCTCTCTCTCATTCTCGTGGGGTCTCCCTAATATTTAAGTGGCCGTCCACTTTGTGTATTAGGAAGGAGATCATTTTTGCTACGCCTCGACGCTTGGATCTTCGTCAAAGGATTGCGGGAAGGACGCGACTCATCATCGTTCCCGCAAGCGCATTCTCCGTGGGTCGGACTTAAGATAGGAGGATCTCTACTTTGGGATCTCGCGATCACAACCACGCTTCAAGAGGTATTCCTTATACTTTGTGGTTTGATGAAACGATCCTAGAAGTGTTCTCGTGATCATGTGGTTTCATCTTTAAAATTTTAAAAATTTTAATTTCCGCTGCATCTTACGACTAGTGCGACTAGTCGCCCCGATCGCATACGATGCGATCGACATGCTTCCGTGATGCGCTTAAGGATTCTCAATATCCTTCAAGTGGTATCAGAGCCATAGGTCAAATAAGGTTTTGGATATGATCCATACACCTTAGGCAATTTGGTTCTTGAAAGGGTTGCGAAATGTTTACTGCATTTCAATTTTCGCACCTCTATCTAATTGAATTTTTCTGTACTGTTTAAAATGTTTAAACACGAAATTTTCAATTGCATTTTGTTCCCCATTAAACAAGGAAACCATAGGACTTGAGTTTACTAAATTTGGACTTCATTTGCTCAAGATATGGCTTTTTGAATATGACTATATTCACTGTTGCGGGAACTGCGGATTTGAACGTGATTGATGAGATAATTACGGTTTTAATCCGCCTTGAAATGCGTGAATTATCACTTGGATTCTTTAATAAATCAAATAGGCAATCTTTGGAAACTGAGTTTGCATTTTTTGGATTTAAATTGATCAAGATAAGTAAATTTTAGTGATTGGGGGTCACTGCTGGAAATTGATATCTTGGATCATGAACCTTGTGATATGTCATTCAATTATCATGATGAAAATTAATTGTTAATTTTCTGGAATAATTAGTGATAAATATTTGTGAAATATTTAAAGAGATAATTATTTCATTGAATGACACTTGCCTAAACCACAATGATGAGATATTAGATCTTGATCATTGGTTCATCAACAAACATTGCTTTCATGAAAACCATAGTTTATCATACAATTGTTGTAGGACAACTTTTACATGAAAAATCCTTTTTTGCTTGAATAGGATTGGGGATTTGTCTAGCAAATCTCCTTATAATAAAAAATGTTTTGATTTATATTATATTGTATAATTTCGGTTTAAAACCGATGAACATCTCAAAGTACATGATGGTCTATCTGGTATTATCCTTTCCCGAGGCGGATGTGGTGCCTAGTCGGAGAGCATTGGGGTAGCGGGTTGCAACGTATGTGGTCCGTCCCACTCTCGTCGGTACTGGCCATGACAGCGGGTAGGGACTGTATAATACCAGAGATAGACAATGTGTATTTTTCTAATTATTAAAATTCGAATAATACGTACTTTGAGTATATACCTACTATTCAAGTAAAAGACATGTTTGATGATTGATGATTGGATTAATGATTAATTTAATATGATTAAATTAATTATATCCAATAAACACTCTATTATGAATAGATGTGTATTTCCCTTGGAAGAATTAATTATGTGAATATGATTCACGATAATTAATTACAATTTGAATATGAGGTGGAGGATCACATAAGTGACATCCATGGTCTCCCGTCAAGGCAAAGGATTCCGTCGCCAGTTGTTGTGTATAGGAGTCGCATATCCGAAGTGACAGATCCTGTACATGATTTAATTGGATCGGGTTCTTTGCTTCTCGAAAGAGTAAGGCCGTATACGTAGTGACCCCAATATCGGGTCCTCATATTATTGGGGCGATATTGGATTGCGTATAGCGAGTATTAAGCCTGTTGACGGCTGGTTCAATTAATGACGGGTCAACATCATCTTAGGGGTGGTGGGCTTGTGTATTAAAGACCGAATTGGGAGATGCAAGTTGGACTTGCAAGGCGGAATGAGTTCCCTCTTCTTTTTATCCGAGTTGTAGGTTCTCATATTATTGGGATGCAACGAAGATAGGAAAGGAGATCCCAGATCTTGCTAGAGATATAATGGTAATAATATCTCTTACATTAAAAGTGATTAAGGGAATGAACTTTCAATGTTGACAAGGCAAGACAACTTTGATATAAAATTCCTAAATCAAAGTAAAACATGTATATATAATATATATATACTCTTATGCAAATTTCTTATTTCAGATAATCCTTCATTAAACCCACTCAATGTTATACTCAATAATAACCAGTAAAATATCTTGGATTGGACTCATGATCCAGATATTGTACTTGCAATTGGACACATAATGTATGTGGTTGCAATGTGCAAGTTTCCTCAACATAATGAGGAATGACAATTAAATAAGACAATAAGACATCACCTTAGGGTTTGTATGTCTTTATGTTCTTGATCATCCATCGAATGTACTTTAGAAGTGACATGTCGATGGTGATCGTAATTGTCGAGTAATCCTTATAAAATAAAAGAAGATATTTTGGCATGCATATGTGCTCGAGACATTTAATCTTGAATGACATGGTTCTCTGCATTATGTAGAATGGTAGCTCGAAAGAGATGATGTATTCAAAATGTTTGAATACCTACCTGAACCTAAGTCTCCAAGAGTTAAGATGTATGTAGATATGATGAGGGTCATCACTCTACTGTCTATACTCTAGTCATTCATGAAGCTTCATAATAATCATTTTGAATGAATTTAATGAAGCATGTATAAATGTTGAAATGCTCTTACATTGAATTCCTTTGAATTCAACATAAGAGATTCTTTGTCTTGAACAATGATTGTTTATATATGAAGAGAGCGCAGTGGAAGCATGGGTCGGACCCGAGTAAGAAGGAAAGTCAAAGAGTTGACCTACTTCTGCGACTTCCATATCACATCCAAAGAGTTGGATGAATGCCAATACTGCAATAAGTTGATGTGTTGATAATATGACTAGAAGTCTATATAAATCCTTAGTAAAGGACTCAGATAGAGCATCAGAATAATCTACATATAATCATTGACTTTGACTTTCTTATTTCATAAGATTAAGTCTGACAATTGTATCCCAATCTTCTAGTGACATTTGCAATTGGTTGCATATATATTAGAAGATTAGATATTTGATCTTAAGGTTTACTAGTCATCTACATGGATATTGTTGTAATTGTTACAGCAGTCTCTGTTGGATAGATGGACTTCATATTCTCAGTGGGAGAGCCCTTAGTCTTAGAGAATGTCTCTATGACCTAGATATTAGAATACCCTCATTGTTTGTTTCTAAATGTTGGAAATAAACATGAATTCTGAGATAGAACTATCATAAAGAGTTATGATGGAAATATTTCAGATAGTAATCTAACATCTAGTGGACTCCACAAAATTAGAATATTAATGAATGGTTCATTAAGATTTCTAATACTGAAAATCAAACCTTATAGATCAATAGGAGGATGAAGATCATTTGACGATGATCTGGCATCAAGCCTTGGACATTTTTCTGTTGATTTGATCAATAGAATAGTAAGATATGAAACTTTAGAATGTCTAAAATTTCAAATCTTACATACTTGTAAATATTGTATTCATAGTAAAAATGTCCAATACACCCTTCTCTGGGAAAGGTGTATGATGTCATGGTATTCAAAATCTCATACATATTGATGTATGTGATCATC
Organism: Ottelia alismoides; assembly: GCA_037367405.1. NCBI lineage: Eukaryota > Viridiplantae > Streptophyta > Magnoliopsida > Alismatales > Hydrocharitaceae > Ottelia > Ottelia alismoides. Next base: position 445,605 of record JAZKJV010011680.1, on the reverse strand, counting down.
TATATCATAGTAAACATTATGGATATGTGATATCTATTGATGAATATGTATGATATGAGATTTCTTCTCTTCACCTGAGAAACCTTTGAAATGTTCAAAGATTTCATAATTTTTGTTTAGAACCAAAGTTTGAAGGAAGATCAAATGAATTTGATCTAACCAAGGTAGCAAGTACCTATTAGATAAAATTCAAAGAATAACTTATGGAGATATGAATATCATTTCTATCTCACTCCTCCTGATAAACCTGAACTCAACAGAGTTGTAGGGAGATACAATTGGATCATGTGTGACATGATTTGATCAATGATGAATTTTAGCATAATTATCCCTTAGTTTACAGGTATATATGTGCAGTAGAGACTACACTGTATATCCTTAATAAGATTCCATGCAAGTAAGCTGGAATTAAGCACTAGAGAGTGCAACTTCATTAGGAAAATAAAGGATGGTATTGGATACCTACTTTATGACCTTGAGATTCTTAAAAGATCTCATCTCTGAGAATGTGATTCTTAGAAAATTGAGACTCTCTTGAGAATCAAGATGAAAATGAAGTGAAGGAACTCATTTAATCTTGAGATGACAATGAGGCTCCTGAAATCAGAAACTAAAAGGATAATTAAAGATGAAACATTAATACCTCTTCAAATGAGTTTGAGGATGTATTCCATGTGTCAGTTAAGTCTGAAAATGATCGGACTTCATGTGGTGAAGCTCCTAAGGATCATGACATGGAAAGATGGATATTAGCAATAAAGTCTAAAGTAGACTTCATATACAAGTGGTGTATATGGACCCTAGAGGATCCACCTATAAGGGTTTGACCCATTAAGGTGTAAATGGATCTTCAAGAGAAGAGGGAACCTGATGAGAAGGTAGAGACCTTCAAAGCTCGGTTTGTAGCCATAAGCTACACATCGAAAGAGAAGACATTGCTTGAAATGAGACTTGCTCTTCGGTAACCATGCTTAAAATCATCATATTGCTAATCTTAGCTACACAACTTGACTATTGCATCTTCGAGATGTAAGTCAAGATTGCATTCCTCTGAAGAATACCTCTCTGAGGATATTCACATGAAGTAGCCGCAGGGCTTCATGATTGGGGAAAGCAAGGTGTGCAAGCTAAAGAAACTCCATCTATGGACTCAAATAAGCTTCTTGTTGTTGGAACATAAGATTAGATGAAATTATAAATGTTATGATTTCAAATAGAACCTTGATGTACCATGTGAAGCTTAGTGGGAGTGTCATTGTGTTCATCGTGCTAAATGTAGATAATATCCTAATCATTTGGAATGATATAAGGATTATAATAAGTGTTTTATAGACTACCTATTCCATACCTTGAGATATGATCTCAAAGATGCCTCTTGGATTTTAGTTCTGAAGTTGTTCAGAAGCAAAGAAAAGAGGGTATTGGGATTGTCACATTTGTAGTACACCTTGGACATTTTCCATTCTTGGAAATTCCTAGAAAGGCTTCCTTTCCCTTGAGATTCGATACTAACCTATCTAAAGGGATAGCACCTCAAAGAGTTGAGGAAGTGAATGCTAGAACTGCTTGCACTTGTGCATCAGTTACGAGAAGGTAAGTATGCTAGATGTGTACAAAAGCCAGATGTCTGCCATGCATACTAATCCTACTATGGAGAAAGAACACTTGATTGCAGTAATAACAATATCTTCAAAGATGATAAGGCTTTAGAGATAGTGATCTCTAAGTCTTATCTTCAAGAGCTTTAAGACTTTATAGATAGAGATCTAAAAGGTCTTAACTGTGGATACCTTGAGAGATAGTGATCTCCCGGAATAAGGGTATTCTGATAAGGATTATGGAAATACTGGTTATAATAGTTATTGAGCAATAGTGTCAAGGACACTATAACTGCTTTGACTAGATTGAGTATAGGTTGCATTAGATGCAACATTCGCATTGGATGCGAGCACTGTTACCTAGGGATATGCAAGTGCCGTAAAAGGACTTGGCATAGTCTTTTGGGAACAGAGTGACTGATCAGCTTACCTAGCTATTTCTAAATAGCCTATGATTGTCACATGAGTGTGGGTCTAAATGATTAGCCCATTAGTGGCTCTTTGGGCTAGTGGGAGATTGTTGGACATGTGAGCCCACGGCGAGCCATTGTGCAATAAATGTTATTGCGAATATCATTCCCTGATCTGAAATGAAGAATAAATAATTTGCATAATAGGTCCCTCTGTACAATTAGGGTTATGTACCATGTCTATCTTAATGATCAAACAGCTGTTGATTCAATAATTGAATCATAGAGGCTGGCGCTTGGATGAATATCTAAAGAGTTAGATTGAGGACTCATCAAGTTCCGTCAAATGATTGTTAAGATGTGATCTCCAGCCTGAGTAGGAGATGGCAATCCTTTCTCACATAGGCTGATATCTGACCGACCTCTTGATGCAGGTCCTCTGCATAGGAATAGAGATTCGGAGGTGTCAGATTAGTTAGGTCAATGGGTTGACTTAACGAGATCGAGATAACCTAAGTCCTATGTTGAATGCTGTCACAGCATAGGCACGCATCCTCTGACCGGAGACAGATGTATTGCTATATGTCTGAGTATGTACATTTGGCAGACCAATAGGTTGATGACCTAACCAAGGTCTATACACCGGCGCGCTGGTGTGCATATAAGGGCATATGAGTAATACGATCTCTCAAAGGGATCATACATGTTCACTACTGAACCGGAAGACATGAGCTCACTCATGAGATATTGGGAAGAATCAAATTCCGTGCACGGTCGTCTCGCTTTGGAAGCTTGACTGAATTTGTAGGTTTGATATATACTTTTGGAAAGTATATGATCAAGACCTAGGTATGATATATGCTTTTAGAAAGTATATGATCGATACCAAATCCCAATGATCAAATGAGAAACTTGGTGATCGAACCCTGAAGAAGACAGTGTAAAATAGATCTTGATCTTCAGGTTGACCATGGGTCTTCCAGTATGCAGGATGTATAGGTATTGGGAATACCTGAGGGTGATGTGATCATAAACGATTGTATATCCATGACGCTTCCATTCCGAGGGAGTGATGAAACAGGTCTGGATTTTAGTGACTCCTTCCAGTAGAGAAGCAATCTGATCTTAGTCCAAGTGTTGGACATTGATCTAAATGAGATTCAGATTCAATGAGAAGATTGGATTTGCAGTCGATTTAATCAAGCATCTGTGGGAGGTTCGTAAGATCTGGATTTGAGATAAGATCTCAACATCCAAGTCACTATACGTGGAACAATACAATCGCCCTGTCCTTATCTCCAAGTATCCGTGGAGAAAGCACATTATTCATGAAAGGGTTCAAGAATAATTCTTTTGATGAAATATCCAAGCAAGGACTAGATGATTAAATGAGATTTAATTATCAAGCTTAATATGAATATAATTCATATTATGAAAATGATTTTCTAAGATAATTAAATGGGATTTAATTATTAAGGATTAAAAGAATGTGGATAACACTATCCATGATATATGTGTATTATAAATATGATTTATAATATACATATATAAGAGAGAGAATTTATGTGAATAGCATTTGTTGATTAATAATGTGGATTAGATTCACATTTATTAATTAATTGGAAATGCAATTTACTAACTAGTTTGGGTTGTGAATATGATTCACATAATATTCAATGGCATGATTGAAATATTCACAAATTAATTGGGAATTAATTTGGTGAATATTTTTGTGAATACAAAATTAATTAAGGAATAATAAGATAAATAAAATGGAGCAAAATAAACCACCCTCCATAGGTGGCGTCACCCATGAATTGTTCATGGGTGACACCCCCCAATTTTAGGGAGGTTGGTTGACTCCATTTTTATTTATCACATTATCTCTTAATTAGTTAATGTTAAATTAAATTATGTTGATAATGTTGCAACATTTTTTAATTTAAATTAATGTTGTTGGTTTTAACCAACAACAATCATAGCCATTGATTTAGCATGGACCAAGCCTAGCCCTTGGATCCATGTGTCCCATGGATTGAGATCCATTGGATCCTAAACTAGTATAAAAGGAGGGCTAGGGTAGCCTTTCCAAGTGACAACAACATTCTTGAGTTGAAGAACTCTACTCTCTCTCTCATTCTCGTGGGGTCTCCCTAATATTCAAGTGGCCGTCCACTTTGTGTATTAGGAAGGAGATCATTTTTGCTACGCCTCGACGCTTGGATCTTCTTCAAAGGATTGCGGGAAGGACGCGACTCATCATCGTTCCCGCAAGCGCATTCTCCGTGGGTCAGACTTAAGATAGGAGGATCTCTACTTTGGGATCTCGCGATCACAACCACGCTTCAAGAGGTATTCCTTATACTTTGTGGTTTGATGAAACGATCCGAGAAGTGTTCTCGTGATCATGTGGTTTCATCTTTAAAATTTTAAAAATTTTAATTTCCGTTGCATCTTGCAACTAGTGCGACTAGTCGCCCCGATCGCATATGATGCGATCGACACGCTTCCGTGATGCGCTTAAGGATTCTCAATATCCTTCACATCCTTCTCAATCCCACTGATTCTCTTGTGATTCTTACATACTTAGACAAAAGCCTAAGTATAGGGGAACCGACACCTACCTTGTGCTTAATCATCATCTCTTCTTTCCCTCGACCGCCCTATTTTTGCTCTCTTCTATACTTAGGCCGATCAGAGCATAAGTATAGGAGGGGTGCCCGACTTCTACCCCATTCCTTTATTCTTCTGCACCCTATTATAGTTAGCATACATAAGTATGTGGGAGTTGGGTTGAATTTGTGTACATACTATGTTGCATTGTATTATATTGTATCATACTTTCTCTATATAATACTTTATAGGAGTATATTGGGTAACTCTTATAAATCTTATAAATTTGTAAAATTTGTACAATCTTAAAATGCTTGTTCTATAAAACTATTGTAAAATTCAAAAAAATAAAAAAGAAAAAAAAAGAAAAACATAAAAAAGGATTTTTTTATTAATTTGTTGAGTCTCATGCATATGCACTTCATTCAGCATACCATGCATATGCACTGGTAAAAAGCCGTTGGCTTCTGAACTGAGTTATGGGCAGCAACTGAGAGTGGACATAACTTGGCCTTAATCCACTTAATTTTAGAGCAGTGACATTGCTCAGACTACCCATGTTAATTCAATCAAATTAACGATCAAATTAATAATTATTTTCGTTGCAGTGGATAGTCATGGTTTCATAAAAAATACCACTTCAGTTAATGTTCAATCAAACACGAGCGACAGATTTATTTTACTTAAGCAAGCCCAAGGTCGAACGCAGGGAGCTAACTGTCTCCTTAGGTGAGCTTTAAGTGAATTCAGAGGTCAGATTTTCAGAGGGTTATTTTTGGTCTTTTTTTAAGCAATTTCTATGAAATAAAGGAAAAACGAATGCAATTTCAGGCCAATTTTACAAGTTAAATCAGAAAGATAATCAAATGAAGTTCAACAATTATGAAACTTAGCCAGATGATGGAATGCAATGAACCTAAGTGTCTACAAATTTTTTTTGGAATTTTTTGAATCTAAACGAATTTTCTGTGAATAAAATATGAATTCAAGGTGATTTTTATAAAAGTATTTTTAATATATACAAAAACATATTTTTTCAGATATAAAAATTATCCTAGATGCATCAAAATATGACGAATCCAAGAAAATTAATAAAATAAAAATTCTACGTGAATTGGACCTATTAAAAATCATATAAGAAAATCACTATTTGATTTATTCAAGCCTCGTGATGCGTGCAAATGCAACGATTTTTGGGCACTATGTAGAATAAATTATCCTAAGTCTAATGTGATTTTATGATGATTTTTGGATCAACAAGGAATTTAATATAAATTGAAAGCCACACAGTGGGTAAAATATAGAAAATTTCACCAAATTAATAATATTAAATTCCATAGAGGTAACAAAAATTAAACACATGTCACATGAGATAAAGGACAAGTTGGGCTACAACATGCAATTTTTAGAATTTAAAAATAATTCAAAATGGACACCTAATTATACGGGTAAAGACATGGACCAAATTGCAAATATAGAAAATAAAAATTCTGAAAATAAAATGTGATGATAGGGACTTAAATGCAATTACCAATAATACGGGGTAGGTGGATGCAAATTTCCCACAAAGTCATGCGTTACTTGCGTGACACGCCTAGCAGGGACCAAATTGTAATTTCCAAAACCTTCGAGGGCCTCTATACCCAACTCTCGCGTGGGAAACACGTGCAGGGTTAGGCTCGGATGTCAATCGAGGCTCGAGAGGAGGCTCGGGAGGCTCTGGAGGCTCGGATCAGCCTCGGGTCTGCTTTGGTTTCTCTGAGCCTAGGAACGGAGAAGAGGCTCAGAGGAGACTACGTGGCATGATGTAGACCATTGGATTAGTGTGTATCCAACAGTTGCTGGAGTTGCTGGTGTGGCACCCTAAGAGTCATCAGATCGAGATGATCTAAAGGTGCTGATGAAGTCGACGTGGTGAGATCATGACCTTCGGATCCGTGCGAGATCGACGGTTGTTGACACTCGATAAAGCGGGTGACGTGGCGGAGTAGTAGCTGTGGGATGCTCTAGATCCAATGGTGGTTGTTCTTCATCCTCTCCGGTCCGTCGCCTCCTGCGACAGACTTGGAGGGGCTCCGGCGACTTGCTACTGGCTCTGCCTCCTTCGCCTGAGGTCCTGGAAGTTCGTCGGCGACTCCTTGATGGCCCATGGGGATCGTGGAAATGTCAGGAGTCTTTTGGAGGTTCTGGAGGCTGTTGGAGTCAACCGGAGACTGGGGAAGACGAAGCTCGAAGCAGCTCCGACGTGCAGTCCGACCAATGAAGATGATGATCCCTGCAAGGTTAGCTTATGCAAGAAAACATGTGCAATACGTTGGTGAGTTGAGTACGAGTGCAGTAAGGCCTGGAGCGTGAAGTGAAGTATGACTGATGGTCCATCTCTGGCGTGGCGGCGGAGCTTCGGTCGGAAGGGGGTTCGAGGTGCTATTGGCGTGAATGGAATAGCACGCGAAGGTGAGAGCTCCAAGGCAGTGCTCGGTGGATGGTTGGAGGAGTGTGAAGAGGAAGTGGGAAGCAGAATAAATTTCAAGAAGGATGAAGAGGGAGAAGATGGATATCGGAGAGGGCAATGTAGGAGTGCTACATGGGGTCTGAAGCTCAGATATGAGCTCCTGGTCTTCGCTCAAGGGTCGGCAGCGACCCGAGCTCTAGCCGCTTTTCTGGGGAGGCTGCTGGCACGGCGGAGTACGCTGTGGATCTCACCGGAGATGATCCCTATCGTCGCTCACTTATAAGCTCTAATCGTTGTAACTGATAGGTAGAGGGTAGCTCTAGGTTCTCTCTTGCAATGGCGGATCTTCATAACGGTGGCCAGAGGTGGATGTTTTATAGAGAGAAGGTGGAGATGGCAGTAATGGAGGCGTGAGGTTCGTGGTGTGCGTAAAACGAGGAGGAAGGGTATCATGGAGCACATGGAGGTCGGCAAATATGAAGGGAGTGGGGGCTTCAATGTGGGGCGGTCAATGGGTGGACAGAGTGGCTATGTTGGCAGAGAAAATAGGAAGGGGGCAGTGAGCGCACGAAGTGGGCGACGTGCACGAGGGTGCATCCCGAGGTGGAAGACGATCTCGGGACCGTTGGATCTTATGATCCAACAACCCAGATCAAGGCGCTGAGGAGTGGCTTAGATCAAATCGGGGAGATATGATCGAAGGGGTAGGGGTGCAACACGTGGCAAAAGGAGAGGACGACACTGAAGAATGGCTGGGATGCGCTCTAGGGATCTGATCGAATGGCTAAGGATAGTGAGGGAGTTTGCGGTGGGGATGAAGTTTTCTGGAGAAGATCAGATGGTTCATAAGTAAACATGTGGCCTGCTGAGGGTGAGGCACTAGCAGATGGAGGAGAACTGATCTGGAGATGATCGAATGGTGGAGATCAGTTGGGAGAGTGGATGGCTTAGATCTAGAGAGAAGGGAAGGGATCGGATGGCGGAGAAAGAGGGGTGCGTGGCACGTGGCGCGTGGCGAGTTATGAGTGGGACGCATGGCGCAACCAGAGGGCGCCACGTGGCCTGATCTGAATGAATGAAAGAAATGTGGAATAAGAGAGAGAGAATGATCGAATTTGGAAAAACTCAAAACATGAAAGTTGTAGATCTCGATGAGATATACAAGTTTCATGTTGACCAAAAATGGAGATAAGGTCAAATAGAATACTAAAATATCAGGGTACAAATATACATACATATAATGTACAATGGGTCCCAAAAACCCAAGTTTTGCATACGAGCTCCGCTTTAAACGAAATTGGTCTCATTTTGAAGGTCTCTGAATATGTATTAATTTAAAAGTAAGTAGACCTAGATCGGAGGTTTTAGGAGATAGATATATGCATTCTAAGGTCTACGATCTTCAACTGGGTTTGGGGTTTTATTGGGTAATTTCACAAGTTAGTATTTTTTGATAATCTTCTTTAATAAGTGTTAGTAATATATACACTATGGAGTTGATTTTTTTGGATTTGGAGTTAGTATAAAATATATACAAATAGGTAAAATCTGGTGAATATACATGTGAATATTTACAAGTGAATTGGGCTTCTTATTTAATGCAAATATGAATGATAAAATGCAGATATTATTTATAAATACATGAATCCTAATTATGCAATATAAGTGGAAATATGCAGCTAATTACTCAGGAACAAGTATCTATTTTCAACTTTAAGAGTGGTGAATCACAGATTCATCAACCCCCTATACTTAAACCTTGTTCATCCCCGAGCAACTAAAATGAAATGCAAGAGTTAAATGATTTTAGGTTCCATACCAAGATCATGAACAAAAGTTAAAAATGGAGCTTGACTCGACCTTTGGATTAATTTTGTGGCAGAACCTTATTGGGATCTGAACTTAAGACCTAACAGACTTCAAGTTCCACAAGTCTTCTATTCAAGACTCCTTAATAGCTAGGTCAGAACAAATCCTCAAATGCAAATTTCTGATTACTATGATTCTTACTTTTACTGTGTAAGTGTAAGATAGCTCTCCACATCAGAAATAGCTAAGAAGCAGCCTCCTCCAACAAGGTAACACTAATTCCTCGGTCCAGTAACTCTTTCCTCGAGGAGCAGGGTATTCCCTTATAAGTTCAAGTGCGACCAGCTCAAGAGGAGGGGGTGGAGAAAAGAAAGGACGGTAGCCAATGTAGCTTCCTATCCCAGGATGCCTGACCAATGTAGCCAAGTCATCCATATGCCAACTTCTTGCTAATACATATTCCGACAGGTATTTTATTTTCTATCTGACCTGTCTATTTTTTTTTGGAGTTCATGCATTTTTTTAATAATATACAAGGTGCAGCATGTACATCAGGAGTTTTTCCTCTTGATCTAGTAGACTATCCCTCTTTTGAAGCATTATTGTAACCCACAGCATCCCGTCCTCAGATGTCAACACCACCAGACTAGGTAAAGATGCACTACTCTCCCTAGAGGAGGACAGATGTTTCCACCCGTGTGCTACTCCAAGCTAAAGGATTCGACCTCCTCACCACCTCATCAATGAATAGCTATGTGCATGATTGCTTGTCAAAGTTAGGTCACTGTCTAAAAGAATCATGCGTGTGCACGAGATATTCTACTTAGACTAATCATGATGACATGTGAACATAGACTTGCGGACTCAAAGAATTAAGTCACTTGACCTGAGAAATCTTAACTCCAATTCCTATAAGGTTCCTCTTAAATTAGGTGGATTAAGGTCAAATCAAGTCCCTCGACATCTATTCATAACTTGGTTCAGAACCCACCAGCTTTCCACTTTGCGTATGCATGATATGCAGATGAGGTGCTATGACATGCTTTGAAATGCAAGACTCTCTTTCTTTCTTTCTTTTCAGATGCAGAGATGATGTGCAAGAGTAAATAAGAAGCCTTTGATTTTTATTTTTTTTGAAAAATTTGGTATGCCTCCCATGTTACAACAATTTACAATAGTTTTATAAATATTATACAAATTATACAAGAGTTATACAATATACAAGTATACATGTTACAAAAAAATTTCTCCATTTTTACCCATCCTGTAATTATTGTATAGTATATACAAAAATACGTGAAAGTACGAGCTATGGGTAAAGTATATATGTAATATATACACGCCCCCATATACTTAGCATGTGTTATGTCCTCAGAGCACGAAAAGCGAGGAAAAAGACATAGCTCGTACTAAGCGTAAGGGAGCTAAAATTAAAAAAATGTATATAAGTCATCCTGCTCCCCTATACTTAGGCTCTGGCAGCCTAAGTGTAGAAGAAGATGAAAAATGGGGCAAATGAGTCAAGAGGGAAAGTGGATGAGTATATACATAATGGGCATCGGTCCCCCCTATACTTAGGCTCATGTCAGCCGAAGTAAAGGACGTGAGGGTGTATGAGGACCGATGTGATATGGAGGATGTACAGAGAATGGATTCAGGCAATACCCTCCCCCCTATACTTAGGATTTGGTCATCATAAGTATAGTCATAGATTAAAATACATGAAGTTGGGGTGAGTGATTAGAGTTGCAGGAGGGAGGAGAAGAATGTACGTAAATGGTGGGTATATACAAGGATCGCGATCTAAATCTTTCTCGATGCTGCTGATGGTGAGAGTTTACTGCTGCAAGGTCTCATGTGTGGTTCTATGTATATCTGTTGAATCTGGCTCAGGCATGAATACAATCTCCTCAACATGGACTAACTGTTCATTGGGTTCGACGAAGCGCTTCAACAGTTGTCCATTGACTAGGAATGTCTATGAGTCATCTGTGAGATCTCAACACATCAACTATCATGCAAAGCACAGACAATGAATGGGCCCGCCCACTTGGATTTCAGCTTGCCTTAGAAAACCTTCAAACTTGCATTGAACAACCATACCTTCTGTCCAGGAACAAAGGTCTTCCGTATATCTATCATGTCAACGCTTTACTTTGTCCTTGTATACTAAGTTGTTGTCATATGCTCGATTTCTGACTTCCACAAGCGAATTCAAGTCCATTTCTCTTTGTTTCTTCCCTAGGTGTGTGTTTCAATTGACCTTTTTGATTGCCTATTCTGATTTGTGCACTAACTCTGCAAGCAAATGGCACAGCTTCCCGAATACCATCCTGAAGGGGGAGGTTCCTAACGGTGTCTTGTAAGATGTCCTATAAGCCCATAGGACCTGATCCAAAATTTGAGACCAGTCCTTCCTGTATGGGCGGACAAGCTTCTGCAATATGGTTTTCACCTCCCTATTCGACACTCTGCCATGCCATTGGTCCGTGGGTGGTAAGGATTAGCAACAAGGTGTTCGATGTCGTAGTCCTTCAAGAGCTTCTTCACATCTCTATTCACAAGGTGGCTAGCCCCATCTGATATCAACACCTTGGGGATCCCAAACCTAGAGATAATGTGATCTCTAATGAATTTACATACAATTTTACTGTTTGTGGCTCGGGTTGGAATAGCCTCCACCCACCTTGACAAATAATCTACTGCGAGAAGGATATATTCTAGCATGTGGCTAACAAGGAATGGGCCCATGAAGTCAATGACCCAGGCATAAAAGACATCATAAATGATGACAGGATGCATCGCCATCTCATCCTTGGAACCAATGGTTCCTCCCATTTGCGGGCATACTGGGCACGACTTCACAAAGGTGATTGCATCGCGAAACAGAGTCGGCCAGTATAAGCCACACTAAAGTACCATCTATGCGGTCCTCTTCCCGGAATGGTGTCCTTCCGCCTCCAGACTGTGGAATAAACAAAGGAAACTCTGATATTCCTCCTGAGGAATACACCGTCTCCAGACATAATCCAGTCCTTCAAAAAAAGGATCATATCCTCACAATGGTAATGTCTCGAATATGACTTCAGTCGTTCTATGTGTCTCTTGGGCCAATTTTCGGGAACTTTCTTGGATACAAGATAGTTCACGATATTGGCGTACCATGGGAGTAAGTCAACAACGAAGATCGACTCGTCAGGGAAGGAGTCTCGAATTGGAGTATCATCATAGGCCTTAAGATCCTCGAGACAGGAGAGGTGATTAGCTACTATGTTCTTCTTTCCAGGTTTATCACGAATGTCTAAATCAAACTCCTGGATAAGCAGAATCCACCTAAGAATGTGCACCTTCGCATCCTCCTTTTCCATTAAGTAATGTAGTGTTGTGTGGTTAGTGAACATAATCACCTTGGATCCAATTAATTGAGATCTGAATTTATCCAAGGCAAATACTACCGCAAGCATCTCCTTTTCCATAACTGTATAGTTACGCTAAGCAGTATCAAGCACTTTTCTTGCGTAGTGTATGGAGAACAGGACGCCATCCCTCCTCTTTCCTAACGCAGACCCAACAGTAAAATGTGAGGTATCCGTCGTGATCTCAAAAGGCAGAGACCAATCTGGGGCTTGTAGGGTCGGGGCATCCATGATCATTCCTTGTAGTTTCTTAAAGGCTTCAAGATATTTGTGATCAACAATAAACTCCATGTCTTTGCCTAAAAGCTCAGTTAGCGGTCGGGCAATCTTAGAGAAATCCTTGATAAATCTTCGATAAAATCCAACATGCCCGAGGAAAGACCACAACTATTTCATGTTGGTTGGTGGTTGGAGTCATCTGATCACATCCACCTTTGCAGGGTCAACCTCCATTCCTCTCTTGGAGATGACATACCACAACACAATGCCCTCCGTCACCATGAAGTGACTTTTCTCCCAGGAGAGCACCAGATTGACCTCACAACATCGCTTGAGGACTCGGTCAAGATTCCTAAAACAGGAGTCGAAGGAATCGTCGTGGACCGAGAAGTCGTCCATGAAGACTTCCAGGAATTCACCGACCAATTCGGCGAATACAACAATCATGCACCTTTGAAAAGTACCAGGAGCAGTGCATAACCCAAAGGGCATACGCCTGAAAGCGTAGGTACCAAAGGGGCATGTAACCATGGTCTTCTCCTAGTCCTCCAGAGCTATGTCTACTTGATTGTAGCCTGAGAACCCATCTAAAAAGCATAAGAACTCTTTCCCCACTAGTCTCTCTAAGATCTGATCAATGAATGGTAGGGGGAAATGATCCTTCTTCGTCACGGAATTTAGGCGTCTGTAATCCACACGAACGCGCCACGACGTGGGTACTCGTGTCACGATCTCCTCTCCGTCTTCATTGGTGGTCGTCTGAATTCCCGACTTTTTCAGGACAACATGGACTGGAGCCACCCATTTGGAGTAGGAGATGGTATAAATAAAACCTGCATCGCACCATTTCTTTATCTCCTTATTCACTACTTCTCGTAAATTTGGATTCAATCGACATTGGAATTCACGAGAGGATTTAGCTTCATTCTCCAAGTAGATATGGTGCGAACACAGAGCGAGATTTATCCCGTGGAGATCGGAGATGCTTCAGCCTATCACCTTGCGGTTTTTCTCCAGGATCTCTAGCAAGCGAGATTCCTACTCCTCGGTCAATCATGAGCTGATGATGACCGGAGACTTCTTCTCTTGTCCTGCAAGGAAGGCATACTTAAGCATTGTAGGTAAATATTTGAGCTTAGGTAAGGTGTGGTCATCAAGGAAATCTGGATTAATCGAATCTGGCTCAATGTTGGTAGTGGATGGGTCTGTCCTTGAAATTGCTGCCACCAGCTCGTTCGGCTCTGGAATCGGATTGTCAAAGGTTTCCGAGTATTTGGAGAAAGCCACGTCCAACTCATCATCCTCGTCTTCTGATTGTCCTAGAGAGTGAAGGACTGATAGGCCCAGTTGGGCCTCTAAGTCATCGAAGATGTAGGGAGATGCACATTCTGTGTTGTACTCATTTCTAAGGATCTCGCAAACTGACTCATGCACAAGATCTTCTCAAGAGGAGAGGGACTCATTGGTGCTAGCTGGGTTCTGTCTCCATGGCCCAACGATGTCTACATGAATACAATCTGCTTCGGCCGAAGAGTACTCGGTGCTGGATTCTGAATCCAGCCTCTGCCATCTGGTTTGATTCATATCCAATTCCTCACCTCCACCGGGAGTTTGGAACTGGATCTTCCTGATCTTGCAATCAAACAAGGCCCTTGCTATTCAGAGGAAGAGCCTTCCTAATATGATCTGGGAGTCTCTCCAATTGTGAGGGGTCTTTATATCAAAGACTGTAAAGTCCACCATGTACTCCTGATCCTCGACTTTGGTGACAACATTCTTTAATTCTCCTTGGGACCTCTTGATTGATTTATCTGCAAACTGAAGTAAGGCTCTAGATTTCCTAGGAGATCCGAGATTAAGCCGCTCATAGAAGGATGTGGAATTAAGTTAATTGAATATCTGTTGTCAAGGAGAGTGCGTGCAAATGCAGTGTCATCGACATGACTCACCACAGAATGTGCACCCATGTCTCTTCGTTTCCCTGGAAATGCATTCTTTATTGTGCAAGTAGTGGCTACTGACAACTTGTTTCTCAACACAACTTTTGGTCTTCCTACTGACCCTAGTAGATGTGCATCTCACCTTAAGGTACTTCTGGAATGCATGTGTCATCTCCACATACTTGTCAAAAGGGATTGTGACCTTGATGTATTTATTGCAAAACTCTGCCATCTCAGGGTCATCTTTTTGTATTTTTCGAGTTTTCTTCTTTCCACCCTTAAGAGCTTGGGGGAAAGGGATTATTGATGTTAACTCAGATTCAGAAACCAAAAGATTTTCATTGAAATTAGGAACTGAGTTCTGTACATGACTCTGACATCTAGACTGACTCAGACTCTGACTAAAAGGAAATTTCTACTGCAAAACTGGTGATGCTTCTTCCGCGACTGCTGGGACATCCTCCTCAGATGGATGTGCGGGCTCTTCGTCGGTCTTGCTAGACTCACTGCTAGTGTAGGTCTCCTTCTTCTTCGTGGACTTGGGAGCCCTCTTCTTCTGCCAGTGGTGGTGATGGGGCTGCTCCTCTACTTCCAAGTTCTCCTCAGGTAGAGACTTGGCGGTATCTTCCTCCGGTGCATGTGCTCGGTCAGGTATGATCACGATCCTTCCGCTCCAGAGGGACATATGATTGACATTATCATATGAAAGGATATTATGTTAAGATAAAGAATTGTCTGAATAGTATACCTGATCTTGTGGTCGCTTCTGGACTTGATTCAAGCTATTTGAGTCGGCCTGAACCTGAGTAGGAATTGGGGTCTTTAGCGTCATCTGCTCGTCCTGGGTAGGAGAGACAAGATTCAAATCAGTTCTCATATCTAGATAGTCATTCTGAATCTGTTGGACCCTATCAGTCAAGGTTTGGATCACTAAGGTAAGGGACTCCAATTCACTAGTGGGCTGGGCTTGTTGGTGCTGACTCGTAGATGAGTTCCTGTATTGGCTCTGTTGTCCATGCCAGTACTGTTGTTGTTGATGGGACGGTGGTGGAGGGCCCTGCTGGCCCAAGTAGAAAGTGTCCTACTGCTACTGCTGCTGAGGCTAGTACCCTTGTCTGGGTCAGGACTGTACGAAGCGCGGTGTGAGGACGGAGCTGGTTTTGTGGTAAGCTAGGGAAGGTCGGTGAGGCTGATCGTTCCCCATCCCTGACTATTTGCCAACGTGGTCATGGTTGTACCACAGCCCGTTGATCTGGAACACCTGTGGAGGCTCCTCGTATCCTGTCTCCACTTGTGGGGGTGTGTGCTGCTCCTGTTGAGTGTATGTCTCCTCCTCTACCCAGCTACTTTGAGGCCCTGGTGCCTATTATTATACAGATGAACTCGGTGTACAGGTACAGGTGGTGCAGGAGGGGCAGGTAGCTGTATCTTGGCTACCCTCTCAGTTTGTTCCTCCACTTGTTTCGACAATCGCGAGAGTGACTCAAGGTCAATGGCCCTCTTGTGAATCTGCTCGACCATGGTTAACTTGTCAGCTATCATCCCCATGTTGGGGATGAGTTCCTCTGTCAGATCCGCTACAGTCCTCCTAGTTGTCTCATTGGATAGGATTGAACGAGACAACTAATAAGCCCTGGTGGTCTGCGAGCTGCCTATTTCTGCCATCTGCTCCAAGATTTTCCGTACAACATTTTCATTTTTGTTCATATAGCTTCCTCCACAGGAGACACTAACTAACCCATGCATCTCCAGGGTCATGCCACAGAACAAGGTCTGGACTAAGATCGCTTTTGAAATGCCATGGCAATGGCACTTCTGAATTAAGTCATTAAACCTCCCACGCTTCATGGAATGGTTCATTGGGTCCCTGGGAAAAACTCACGATCTTCGTTCTCATTTGATTAGTCCTACTGAGTGGGTAGAACTTCTTCAAGACTAAATCCTTGAACTGCATCCAAGTCATAAATCTCACCCCGAGATTTTTCAACCAATGAGCGGCCTTATCTCCTAAGGCAAACGGGGTGGCCTTCAGTCTGATGTAGTCTTGCCCAAGCCTAGGGTGACTAAGGTTGTTGCAAACTAGCTCAAAGTCTCTAAGGAAGTCATATGGCTCTTCGTCTGCATTTCCATTGAACTTCGGTAGCAGGCTCAGAAAATGGGGCTTCAGCTCAAACGCTTCAGGGGGAACCACTTGTGGCAACCAATTATGCATCTCATTTTCGGCTGGGTTGTAAGCATATACCATGGGTCGGTCAATTCCTCCTGCCGTAGTGATCTGTCCCATCCTTATCATAAAATCTGCATTCTATTGTTCGGGTGTGGCGAGGCGAGCAAGGATTTGCTATATTGGGTCATCTCTTTGTTCCTCTTCATCTGGGGTCTTTTAGGTGGCATCTTGTCCTCTATCCCTGGGAATGGAAAATGGCCTTGGTTAGAGGACAAATCAAGGAAGGGATTCTTATCAAGGCATTGGTATTCCTCGGTGAGATCAGAGGAGAGAAAAGGTTTGGTTTGAGAGTAACCACCCTGGGGTTGAGGGATCCAGAACTCAAGAGGGTCATGATCTCGGGTTGGCCCAAGTTGCACATTGGCCGGTGAAGATGAGCTTTGTGGGGGGATCAAAGAAAGATTGGTAAATTGGGAGTAGATGTTCCCCCAGACAGTCATCTTGGTTGGCGAGAAGAAGATTCGGGAGTTTAAGATAGGATTTTACTCCTACCTGAGACAAGCAAGTGAATCCAAACCCTGATTTTCACACTCACGCGATGAAGGACTCGAAATAGAGTCCGATTAATCTGGTTGATTTTAAGTGTGATTTTCAAGCATATAGAAAAGGTTACATGGCATATAGGGATGTTGGCTCAAAGTTGGATGTGTCTTCCCTGTTTAACTTGTCGCCTAAGACACCTGTGCCCTTCCTTTCTTTGCTCCTATCCTAAGTTGATGGGTTCAAAGAACTGTCCCTATCTACCTGCAAGAAGGTGGAGGATGACAAGGCTGGAACTTTACCCCAGGGGGTTACTAGCAACTTGTCGTGAAGCACCGCTGGTTCACCCCTATCTACCTGCAAACAGGCGGAGGTTACTTGGTGCTAGTCAGTGAACCTGAGAAAATTCAACTCGTGATATTTGCTAGGATCAGTTGGTACGTGATATGGAAGGCGGGGATTTGGATTCTACCTTAGGGTGTGCATACACACACTCAAGTACCCTCACATAATCTGAAAACAATGTCCGGGTTAATCTCCCGCAAGCAAAATTTTCGATTTTATTGATTTTTTTGGTCAATTTTGTTTAGAAGTCTCGGTTTTAAGTTAGGTGATCAGTAATTTAGTCCAACCACAAAGCACACCTATCGTCCAGTCCCAATTTCCTTTTTACCTAAGTTTGAAAAACCAAGAGAAAGGAGTCAAGAAAAGCTGATGCTCAATAAAACAATGATGGTATGCTGAGTTGAGAAAACTTACAGTGGTCCCTTCGCTTTTATGCAGGATGTAAAATAGAATTGAAAACTTTTTACACTATATGCAATGCATGCGAGAAAAGTCGCTCCTAGACAGACAGTTCTATTAGCGATTGAAACACAGGTTAAATTTGACTAGATCTGTGGTTTAAGTGCGTCTTTTATGTGTGAAGTGTGGTCCTATAATATTACGAGCACAAGAAAGTCCTAAAGTGTCTTTGAGAGCCGCAAGTGCAAGCCTAATCTAAAAAGCAATCCACACAGCACACGGGGACACGTTTCCTTTATTTCTACACACGCGAGAACCCAAATGGGAATCGCTGAAAAGAATGCAAAAATAATGAAAAATGATATAATTACATGTCCTCACAATCACTCAAAATATTCAAATGCAAGATCCTCGAAGCGCCTTCGACTCCTCGTGTTCCTCGCACAAAAACAAATTGAGGTCAGATAAAGGATGACAAAAAATACTCATAAATAAATGACAAAAAATATTAACAAGAAAGATAGGAATCATACTACCCAGGGATGGAAAATCAAACACTCAAAATCCTCTAGAAAATATTCTAAGACGTGCCTCCCGGCAACGACGCCATTTTGACATTGCTCACACTACCCTTATTAATTCAATCAAATTAACAGTCAAATTAATAGCTAGATTCATTGCAGTCGGGTAATCAAGGTTTCATCAAAAATACCACTTCAGTGAATGTTCAAGTAAACATAATATTTTACCTAGGCAAGCCCAAGTTCGAACTCAGGGAGGCAGTTGTCTCCTTAGGTGAACTTTAAGTGAATTCAGATGTCAGATTTTCAGAGGATTATTTTTTAGCAATTTCTATGTAATAAATAAAAAACAAATGCAATTTAAGTCCAATTTTACAAGTTAAATCAGAAAGATAATCAAATTAAGTCCAAAAATTATGAAACTTTGCTAGATGACGGAATGCTATGAATCTAAGTGTCTACAATTTTTTTGGAATTTTTCAACTCTAAATGAATTTTTTGTGAACAATGTGATTTTTATAAAAGTATTTTTAATAAATACGAAAGCAATTATTTTCAGATATAAAAATTATCCTATATGGATCTAAATATGATAAATCCAGGAAAATTAATAGAACCAAAATTCTATGTGAATTGGACCTACTAAAAATCAATTAAGAAAATCACTATTTGATTTATTCAGGCCCTGTGATGCGTGAAAATGCAATGATTTTTGGGCATAATGTAGAATAAATTATCCTAAGTCTAATGTGATTTTATGATGATTTTTGTAGCAACAAGGACATTAATATAATTTGAAAGGCACGGAGTGGGCAAAATATAGAAAATTTCACCAAATTAATAATATTAAATTCCAGAGAGGTCACAAAAATTAAACACGTGTCACATGAGATAAAGGACAAGTTGGGCTACAACATGCCATTTTTAAAATTTAAAAATAATTTTAAATGGACACCTAATTATGCGTGCAAAGACATGGACCAAATTGCAAATATAGAAAATAAAAATTCTGAAAATAAAACGTGCTGACAGGGACTTAAATGCAATTACCTATAATGCGAGGGAGGTGGATGCAAATTTCCTACAAAGTCACGTGTTCCTTGCGTGACACACCTAGCGAGGACCAAATTGTAATTTTCAAAACCTTTGAGGGCCTCTGTGCAAAATACCCAACCCTCACATGTAAAACATGCACGGGGTTAGGCTTCGACATCAATCGAGGCTCGGGAGGAGGCTCGAGAGGCTCCGGAGGCTCGGATCAGCCTCAGGTCTGCTTCGGTTGCTCCGAGCCTAGGGTTGGGGAAGAGGCTCGGAGGAGGCTACGTGACACGATGTAGACCATTGGATTAGTGTGTATCCAACAACCGTTGGACTTGCTGGCATGGCGCACTAAGAGTCATCAGATCGAGGTGATCTAACGGTGCTGATGAAGTCGACGTGGCGAGATTAGGACCTTCGAATCTATGCGATATTGACGGTTGTTGGCGCTCGATGAAGCGGGTGACATGGCAGAGTAGTAGCTGTGGGATCCTCTAGATCCAACGGTGGTTGTTCTTTGTCCTCTCCATTCCGCCTCCTATGGAGGACTTGCGGGGCTCCGGCGACTTGCTCCTGGCTCCGCCTCCTTCGCCTGAGTTCGTGGAAGTTCGCCAGCGACTCCTTCATGGCCCAGGGGGATCGTGGAAACATTAGGAGTCTTTCGGAGGTTCTGGAGGTTGCTGGAGTGAACCGGATTCCGGGGAAGACAAAGCTCGAAGTAGCTCCGACGTGAAGTCCGGCCAATGAAGATGATGATCCCTGCAAGGTTAGCTTGTGCAAGAAAACATGTGCAATGGGCTAGTGAGGGGAGTGCGAGTGCAGTGAGGCCTGGAGTGTGAAGTAAAGTGTGGCTGATGGTCCAGCTCCAGCGTGGCGGCGAATCTTCGGTCGGAAGGGGGTTCAAGGTGCTATTGGAGTTAACGGAATAGCATACGAAGGTGAGAGCTCCAAAGCGGAGCTTGACGGATGTTTGGAGGAGCTTGAAGATGAAGGGGGAAGCGGAATAAATTTTGAGAAAGATGAAGAGGGAGAATATGGAGATCGGAGAGGGCAATGGAGGAGTGCTACCTAGGGTCTGAAGCTCGGAGATGAGCTCCTCGTCTTTGCTCAAGGGTCGGCAGCGGCCAAAGCTCTAGCAGCTCGTCTGGGGAGGCTGCTGACACAGCGGAGTACGCCGTGGATCTTGCCGGAGATGATCCCTATCGTTGCTCACTTCTAAGCCCTAATCACTATCACTGATAGGTAGAGGGTAGCTCTAGGTTCACTCTTGCAATGGCGAATCATCGTAACGGTGGCCAGAGGCGGGGGTTTTATAGAGAGAAGGTGGAGGTGGCAGTGATGGAGGTGTGAGGTTCGTGGTATGTGTGAAGGGAGGAGGAAGGGGATCATGGAGCACATGGAGGTCAGTGAAGATGAAGGGAGTGGGGGCTTCATCGTGGGGAGGTCAATGGGTGGAGAGAGTGGTTGTGGTGGCAGAGAAAATAGGAAGGGGGCAGCGAGCACGCGAAGTGGGCGACGTGCGCGAGGAATGCAGCCCGAGGTGGAAGACGATATCGGGACCGTTGGATCTTGTGATCCAAAGGCCAGATCGAGACGCTAAGGAGTGGCATAAATCAAATCGGGGAGATATGATCGAAGGGGTAGGGGTGCAACACGTGGTGAAAGGAGAGGGCGGCGCTGAAGAACGGTTGGGATGCGCTCTAGAGGATCTGATCGAATGGCTAAGGATAGTGCAGGAGTGTGCGGTGGGGATGAAGGTTTCTGGAGAAGATCAGACGGTTCATAAGTCAACACGTGGCTTGCTGAGGATAAGGCGCTAGCGGATGGAGGAGATCTGATATGGAGATGATCAGAGGGTAGAGATCAGTCGGGAGAGTGGATGGCTCAGATCTGGAGAGAAGGGAAGGAATCGGACGGCGAAGAAAGAGGGTGCATGGCGCGTTATGAGCGGGCCGCGTGGCACAATCAGAGGGTGCCACGTGGCCTTAGCTGATTGGATGAAAGAAAATATGGAATAAGAGAGAGAGAGAATGGCCGAATTTGGAAAAACTCAAAACATGGAAGTTGTAGATCTCGATGAGATCTACATGTTTTATGTTGATCAAAAATGGAGATGAGGTCAAATAGAATACTAAAATACAAGGGTACAAATATACATACATATAATGCACAATGAGGTCCCAAAAACCCAAGTTTTGCATACGAGCTCTGATTTAAATGAAATTGGTCTCATTTTGAAGGTCTCTGGATATGTATTAATTTAAAAGTAAGTAGTCCTAGATCGGAGGTTGTAGGAGATAGATATGTGCATTCTAAGGTCTAAGGTCTTCAACTGGATTTGGGGTTTTATTGAGTAATTTCACAAGTTAGTATTTTTTTGTAATCTTCTTTAATTAGTGGTAGTAATATATACAGTGTGGAGTTTATTTTATTGGATTTGGAGTTAGTATAAAATATATACAAATAGGTAAAATCCGGTGAATATACATGTGAATATTTACAAGTGAATTGGACTTCTTATTTAATGCAAATATGAATGCTAAAATGCAGATATTATTTATACATGCATGAATGCTAATTATGCAATATAAGTTGAAATATGCAGTAATTACTCGGGAACAAGGCTTTATTTTCAACTTTAAGAGTGGTGAATCATAAATTCATCAAGGAACTTCACCGAGCAGTAGGATTTTAGAATCTTTAGGTCCAAGACTTATATTTAAGTTCCTCTTGACGTTGTTCAGACTTTGGCTCATAGTGTCTAAACTGATTGCCTCATTCTAAGTACAATTCTTGAATGGAGAATTAATCCAGACTCTAGCATTACATGCTTATCTCAACTCGAATGGGGTGGTGGAAGATTGTGCAGCTTCTTCTCTAGTAATGTGGAATCTAAATACTGGAGTACGGGTTGAAATAAAGTTTTATATGACGAATAGTCTGCTAGTACGTAGCCGTTAAGTCGAGATGGGGGTCAATGCAACCACCTCACATGGTTTTTCATCCTTGTACCCCCAAAAAACATACAAAGTTGTACCATGAATAAATGGGTAAATTTAAAAAAAACTAAAAATAAATGCAGAGAAAAAAATATTAAAATCTCGAGTTCTTGACCTTGACCTATCTCCTAGTCACATCATGTGCTACTTACGTGAGGGTCTCTTAACTCTTAGATCGAGACAATCGAATGACTCCCCCTTCTCCTCCTATCTCTAACAACTCCTCCCACGACTGAACCTTTCTTCCATATACCTCAAACATTACTGGAACCAAGACCCCTTTCTGATCCCTGTCGCCAAGAATACGTCTACCGACCTCCTTCCTATTATCTCTTCATTCTTCCAACCACCAAACACTATCAGAAACCTAACCACCTGAGGACAAATTAACAACCATATTATTCCTTCTTCTTCCCTATCACTTTGCAACCAACTCCCTCTTCTTTTTAACCCCTTATCTCTACATCTGAACGAACTCAAAAGATCCTACACCTCTAATCCATCGATCGCATGCGAACACCATCACCTTTGATGACCCAACTCCCCATATCCCATCTCCATTCCATTGACCCTTATCCTCATCTTCTTCTTATCCTATCACAACCACCTGTAGATCAAACACAACATGCGAACATCCCTTCCCTACTATCTCCTCCAAACCACTACCTTCCCAAGTTATCTACCTTCATTTCCTTCTATCTAAAACGAGATAAAGAGAGAGAAATAGAGAGAGAGAGAGAGGGCGGGGAGTTTGGTGACATTGAGATCCTTATTATCGGTGAAGAACATCTCCACTAGGTGAGATACAAAGGTCCTCTAGACCTCTGTTGTTGATCCACACATCAAGGAATAACCAAGCTTCACTGTAACGTCATGGCTGAGGTGAGAAAAGAAGGTCCATAACCCTGCAACCTTCAGTTGAGTTCGATTTCAACATCAGATATACCTTCTAAACCCTCTTCTCTCCCCCCCCCCCCTTTACCTTCTCTTCTCTTCATTTTTCTTCACCATCCATAAAATCTCCTGACATCATAAACCCGTATTATTCTTAATTCAAATCCCAAGTAAAGTGCACCTATCACTAACGACGCCTACATCTCACCTTCTTGACGCCATCTGACTTTCTCTTCATAACCCCCACAACTTACCAACTCCGATGAGACTATGTCAGTGCATCTGCTCCTTCTCCCCATACAACAAGAGGGGGAACAACATCCATCTTCCACCTTTTCTTCTGCATCATAATTCATCCAAACCGGCGTGGCTTGATCCATCTTATTTCTCATAGGTACCAAAGAGTCATGAGTAGATCATTGGACCTCCACGCTATCTGCTACCAACTCCAATTGTGTGTCGATTGGAGAATGAGATCTATCAGTCAAGTTTGATAGAAGGAAAAGGCACTCTTAATGCATAACCAATACCCTCCGATTGCATGGGGTGAATCCCTAGCATCTAGTGGTCATCCATCAACTCCGATCCAATAGAACCCAAGGAGTGGTATGGTGGTTGAGCAGTGTGCCTCCACTTTAAAGAACTCGGGTTCGAATCCCAGTGGGGACGCTCTGGACCACCAATATTACCGGGCCTACTATTAAAAAAAACTTTGATCCAATGATTCGCAAGACACCATGTGATTTATCTACTAGCCACTCGATCCATAGAAACCGCTAGATTAGCGCAGCCGATTCACATGCTTTAAGCATGTAAACTTAGATTTTTTACTATAAAGCCCTTCATGCAGTAAAATTTCCCAGAGACCCCTCACTTGCCTTGTATACATGAGTTCAGGGATATTTGCAGAGGCAACCTCTTTAGATTATAGATATTTCATAGAAGCCCCCTTCATGTGCTCCATGCCTATGCACTAGACAAATTAGAGCCATACGTCGACCCTTTAGATATTCATGTGAATACCCCGATGGTAAACAAATTACAAGAGAACCGTGTTGACTTATACATATTGCAAAAAGGTCCAATGAAGGTTTAATTTGAGAACTTTTATATTTATTTTTATTATATTTTATGCCTCAGTCTTGCCCATTTAATATCATGTGAATCATTCATCGGATTTTAGAGATCTTGGTGTTGATATAAAGCTTACACATTCTCTATCATATAAGACATTGAATCATTTATATTGAGATATTCTTTGTTTTCAATGAATCAGAGGAAGTTACTTGTTAATTGTAAGCACATTTATTCTTGAAATTAATTTTATTGCTCATTGCAATTGTGAAACATGTGGAATTGATTTGGGAATTAATTTGAGTATTATTGATCGTATATTTTTTGATATTAACTAATTCCCGGAGCTTGGTTATTGAGTTGAGAAGAAATGCTCTTGATCATTTCCTTCCATAATTTGTGTTCTATATTCATTCATCATAATTTAAAAAATCTAAGCAATCATTGCATTATTTTCTTTCACATATTTCCATGCATTTATTTCTTTTCATTAAAATAATCATTCCTCTTATATTTTGTTTCAATTCATTATTTGTATCTTTCATTTTAAAAATTCATAAAAAATGAAAAAAAGTTCCAAAACCCCATAAAAATTCATCTCTTGAAAACCCTAACCTGAAGTTTTTTAAAAAATAATTATAGACAATCATATTACCTCTTAGAGTTTGACCTTGGGACTTGCACAAGTAAAATAAACAAATCGCCACATTTAAATTAATTGGACACTTATTTTTCATGTAGTTGTTTTTAAATTACTTACTCTTCATCACCTGCTACAGACAACACTAATTCTTCATAATTAAGAGTAGTGAAGGGTGTGTTTTTAGGTATGACATTCGAGATTTTCATGGATCACAGGAGCATCAAAAACATCTTTGACCGACAAGAGCTAAACATAAGGCAGAGACAATGATTGGAGCTGTTGAAGGATTGCGATTATACTATCTCTTACCATCCAAGTAAGGGAATCGTGGTATCATACACCTTGAGTAAGAGAGCACACACTAGAAGATCAACGACTTGGTTGTAGACTTGGTATGTCCTCAATACACTTAGAGAGTGGCATTCATTTGAGAGCATGTTTGATGCAATGAATGTACTAGTGAAGTATAGTTGCTTGTGGGTTAGGATTGTCTAGGGACATCAGGCATATTAAAAGTTGCAGGACATGTACCATCATTGCTTAAAGGATGAGTTAGACGATTTTTGAGTTAAAATGTCCATTCTTTGGAAGGGATACTGTGTTTGTATTTTGATGATGAGGAGATGAGGAGAGCTAGCCTGGATGAGGCTCACAGTTCGAGACTTTTCATTCATACAGGTAGCACCAAGATGTACAGGGACCTCCGTCAACATTTCTGGTTGGAGGAATGCAGAAAGATGTAGCTGAACATGTTAGTCAATACCTCATTTGTAAGATGGTGAAAGCAGAGCATTAGAGACCACTTGGTTGACCAAAGCTTCTTTCCCATTTTGTTATGGAAATAGGAGAGTGTCTCCATGGATTATGGCACATCATTGTCATGTACCCCAAGTATGCATGATGTAATATGGGTGATTATTGACCTGTTGACAAAGTCAGCCCATTTTGTTTCGGTCAACATGATATGTACTCCAGTTGAGCTAGCCATATTATGCATTAAAGTCCCTTGGAGTCTTGGACTTTAAAGGATACAGGTACAACACTGAGGGTGGAGTTACGCAAGTTTCAAAATCCAGTGTGGTTGTCATCAAGGGCAACAAGCAGAAGAACCTATACGTCATGCACGGGTTTACAGTTATAGGTTCTATTATAGTGGCATCACAATAGGTGAGACTAGAGTTAGAAATGTGGCATAGGCAGCTGGGACACATGAGTAAGATGGGTATAAATAACCTCATTCAGAAGGGTCTCATTAGGGATTTTAAAAGATCCAAATAGAGTTCTTTGGGCATTTCCAATTCCAAAAACAACACAGGAAGCAATTCAGTAAAGCTATTCACAGGAAGAAGGAGACACTCTACTACATCCATGATGACTGTTAAGGCCCTTCATGGGTCCTATCTTTAAGATGTGCCAGATTTTTTTGTCCATTATGGATGATTACTCAAGGATAGTATGGGTGTATATGATGAAGCACAAGAGAAAGGTATTTCATACCTTTAAGTATTGGATGATCTAGGTGGAAAACTACACTTCTAATATGGTTAAGCATCTTTGTACAGATAATGGGCTGAAGTTCCGTTCCTTAAAGTTTAATGAGTTCTACAAGATGGAAGGTGTTATGAGATACCACACTGTCAGAGATATGCCACAATAGAATAAAGTTGTAGAACGAATAAACTTGATGCCTTTTAAAAAGAGAAAGGTGCATGCTCTCGAATGTTGACTTGGTAAAGCATTCTAGGTTGAATTTGTGAATACAACTTGTTACATGGTCAATCAGATTCCCTCTTCCATTATTGACTGCAAGATACCCATGGAGGTATTTTCCGGTAATCATGCTGATTATTTTATTTTACACATATTTGGTTGTGCTACCTGTTATCACATTAGTAAAACAAAAGGAGAACCAAGGGTGAAGAAGGGGGTGTTTATAGAATATAGTACATGAGTAAAGGGGTACAAAATCTGGCCCCCTTTTAAGCATACACGAGTGTTATATTTGATGAAAATTATGTGCATTACTCGAAAAGTGAGTTTGTTTAAGCAAGGACATGTGATGATCTGCACGACTATATAGAGTTTGAACTAACACTAAGTAGTGATCACATAGTTAATCACACTACTCCTAATCAGGTTATCAATAAACATCATGAAATCGAAAAACCAGAGGAGACACAACTAAGTGTTGCTACTGATCGATCTCATAGAGAAATACATCCCCCGTGGAGATATAGATTTCAATACATGGTTGCATTTGGACTACATGTTATGGAGGAGGCAGTCTCTAGAGCCCTCCACTTTATAGTGAGGCTATAACATAGGTAGAATATGGGTAGTGGAATGCTTCTATGGGTGAGGAGATGGAGTCTCATCACAAGAACCAAACGTGGGATCTTATCAAGCTGACAAGGGGAGGAAGGTCATTGGATGAAAATGGACTTCAAGAAAAATCTCAAGTAGTAAAGGCATTATATTAAGGATATTGTTGAATCCTTGAGAGCATCACGGAATTTTGCGGATCGCATCATATATGATCGGGCGGGACTAATCGCACTAGTTGCTCGGTGTAACAAAATTTAAAAAATGTAAACGATGAAACCATGTGATCCAAGAACACTTCTAAGATCATTTCATCTAAACCACATACTAGATAAAGGAATACCTCTTGTAGTGTGGTTGTGATCGAGTCTCTAAACGAATATGCCTCCTGCCTCAAGTTCGATCTGTCAAAGGAGACGCTTGTGAGAGCAGAGATGAATCGTGTGCTTCTTGCAATCAGAGTTGTTGATCCCAGCAGCGAGTCTCATGATATCATCTCATGAGATCAAGTATATTCTTCCGTAGAAAAGCACACTGAAGGAGACGGAGATCCACAAGTAGATGAGGCAACAACACAATGGCGATGCGATGGCAGTGATGATCTTCTCTCTAGGGTTGAAGTGGAAGGCCAATCAAGATGGAGAGGGAGGGTGGTGTGGGGCTTAAGAATGAGAGAGAGAGAGAGAGCAATAGTTGTTGTAATTTTGAAGAGCAAGGGTTGCATCTTCTTATATAAAAATCAATGGATGAGATTGATCTGTATTTCTTTCATTGGTCAGGATTTTGAAGTAAAAACACAACAATAATTAATTAAGTTAAATTAAATATATTTAATAATAATCGATATAAATTTATTTCAAATTAAATCAAGCATCCATGGATATAATATTAATAAGGATATCCTCCTTCCATAAAGAGTGGGGACGGCTACCCATTTCTAATAGGAGTTAGTGGCCATCCACCCTTCCTTTATGGAAGGTGGCTATCTCCTCACAATCCATGAGATTGTATTATCCCATGAAAATATCCAATATCGATAAAAATATTTTTTTCAAATTATTTCACTAAAATAATTCATAATTATTTTATGAACATTGCAATCATGCCATTGGAAATTTGTGATTCACAATCAGAACCCAAAATATAATGTAAATTACAGTTTCAATTAATTGTCCAATGTGAATCAAATTCACATTAACATTTAAATAGTAGATGTCATTTACAAATAGCTGTCTTATATATTACAAATCACATTTATAAATAAATGACTAGTTCGGATAATGTTATCTACATTACTTTTATCTATAATAATTAAATCACATTGAATTATATTGGATCATCATTCTCATGCATCTAAATAACATTGATTAAGTTCACATTATTTGTGATAATTAAATCACATTTAATTACCTATTTCTTAATGCTTGGATATAATTTAACAATATAATTATTCCTGAACTCTTTCGAGAATAATGTGATCTCTCTGCAGATACTTGGAGATAAGGACAGGGTGATTGTGCGTTCCATGTATAGTGACTTGGATATTGAGATAATATCTCAAATCCAGATCTCATGGTCTTCTCATAGATTCTTAATTAAATAAACATAGTAAATCTAATCTTCTCATTTCATCTTAATAATATTTAGATCAATGTCCAACATTTGGACTAAGATCAGATCACTTCTCTAGAAAGAGAAGTCACTAAAATCTAGACCTGTTTCGTCGCTCCCTCGAAATGGAAGTGTCAAGTCTGTACAATCATTTATGATCACATCACCCTCGGGTATTTCTAATACATGTACATCCTGCATATTGGAAGACCTATAATAGAACCCGAATACATAGATCACATTACATTGTCATCTTTAGGGTTTCATCATTAGGTTTCTCATTCGATCATTGGGAGTTGGTATCGATCATATGCTTTCCAAAAGCATATATCATACTTTCAAATTGTTATCATGCTTCTAAAGCACGATGACCATGCATGGAATTTGATCGGTCCCAATACCTCATAAGTGAGCACATGTCTTTCGATTCACGAGTGAACATGTATGATTCCTTTGAGCGATCTTATCACTCATATGCCCTCGTATGCACATTAACTCGTTGGTATATAGACCTTGATTAGGTAATCAACCTATTGGTCTACCAAATGTACATACTTAAACATATAACAACACATCTATCTCTGCTTAAAGGATGGGTGCCTATATCGTGACAGTATATGACATAGGACTTGGTTATCTCGATCTCGTCAAGTCAACTCTTTGACCTAACTAATCTGACACCTTTGAATCTCTATTCCCATGTAAAGGACCTACATCAAGAGGTCGGTAAAATATCAGCCAAATGAGTTTTCATCTCCTACTCATGCCGGCGATCATCTCTTAACAACCATTTGATAGTCCTTGATGAGTCATCAATTTAACTCTTTAGATATTCATCCAAGCACCAATCTCTATGATTCAACCATTTGAAAAAACAATGTGATCATCAAGATGGCTATGGTACATAACCCTAATTGTACTGAGGGATGTTGTAGTACATTCATTCATTTAATCTCAGATATGGAATGAAATAAACAAATAACTTTTATTTGATAAATTAAATATTAGAATAACATTTATTGTAGGAATGGTTCGCCTTGGGCTCACATGGCTAACAATCTCCCACTAGAACTGGAAACCATTAAGGTACAATCCTTTAACTCATGCTCATTACATGTTGGTCAAAAACCTTTTGTGTCGAAGGTTTGGTAAGGAGATCAACATCATTGTCGGTAGAGGCCACCTTGGTGATGATGATGTTGTCACGCTTTTGAATCTCTCGAATGATGTGGTATTTCCTTTCCACGTGCTTGCTCTTTTGATGCCATCTGGGTTGCTTCACTTAGGAAATTGCTTCTGTGTTATTGCAGACTAGAGGGATGTGAGTATCAGAGGAAACTACGCCAAGTTCTAGGATAAACTTGTGCAACCACACTGCCTCCTTTGCAGCATCCAATGCAGAAATGTATTCTGCTTATGTTGTTGAATCAGTCATATTGTCTTGCTTATTGATTCTCCAGCTCACAACACCACCGTTCATCCAGTATACAAACACTAATGTCAACTTTCGATCATCAATATCTAAATGGAAGTCTAAATTTGGGTATCCCAAGACTTGGAGATCACTTTCATCATAGAACAAGATATAATCATGCATCCATCTTAGATACTTGAAAATATTCTTCACTACATTATAGTATTGTTCTCCATAGCAGGATTCATAATGACTTATCACTCTCACTGCATGGCAAATACCTAGCCTTGTATACATCATGGCATGCATTAAGCTTCTTACAACTGATGTGTAGGGACATCCAGCCATGGCTTTCTTTTCCTCAACATTATGAGGAGCCATCCCTTTAGATAAGTGGATACCATGTCTTAAGGGAAGGAAACCTTTCTTGGAGTTTTTCATATGGAAACGCTCCAAGATCTTTTTAATGTACCCATGTTTTGATAATCCCAATATCATCTTTTCTCGATTTCTGAACATATTCGGACCCAAGATGTAAGAGGTTTCTCCAAGATCTTTCATTTCGAAGGTATGTGATAGCCAAATGTTAACACTGGTCATCATCAATGTATCATTCCCAATGATAAGGATGTCATCTACTTAAAGCATGATGAACACAATGGTCTCCCACTTAGCTTCTTGTAAACTTACGGTTCATTAGAATTCTGCATAATTCATAACTCTTTATGGTTTCTTCAAATCTAGTGTTCCAGCTATGAGAATCTTGTTTAAGCCCATACATGGATTTCTTCAGCTTGCATACTTTACCTTCATTGGTTACGTCCATCAACCAGATGTCATAGTCAAAAGATGTATCTATAGCTAGTAGTTCCTTGATGGACTTAAGCATAGACACATGAGAGCATGTCTCATCGTAGTCGATGCCTTCTCTCTATGTGTAGACATTGGCTATGAGCCGACCTTGAAAGTATCTACTTTCACATTAGATCCCCTTTTTCTCTTGAAGACCCATTTAGACTCCATGGGTTTTACCCCTCTAGATGGATTCTCTAGGGTCCATACACCATCTGTATGCATGGAGTCAATTTCTAACTTCATTACTAGCATCCATCTATCCATGTAATTATCTGTGAGTGCTTCATCAAAGGAAGACGGATCATTGTCAGTCTCATCATCCATGTAATCCGTACCTTTCAAGTGGTGCAACCACTTCGAACTCCTTTGAAGAGGTGCCGGTGTTACATGTTCATTTACTTCTTCATTTCTTGGTTCAGAAAGCTCAGAATCCTTAAGGGATTCAATGATTTCCTTCACTTTATTTTTGTCTTGACTCTTAAGGAAATCATCCTCCAGAAATTTTACATCTCCAGAGATGAAACCTTCTGGGTCCCAAGATCATAAATCTGGTATTCAATACCATCCTTAACATAACCAATGAAGTAGCACTCATGAGTATGAGAACGTTTACTTGCATCCACGTTTTTCGCATGTACCAAGCAGCCCCAAAACCTTAAGTGTATAACAATAGGTTTAGTTCCATATTATAGATCATGCAGAGTTTTAGGTATGGATTTGCTATGAATCTTGTTCAGGATATATATTGCAGTCTCTACTATATACCCCAAATACTAAGAGGAAAATGTGCTTACTCATCATTGAACGTACCATATACATGACAATCATGTTGCATCTTTCAGCAACACCATTAAGTTGAAGAGTTCTAGTAGGAGTGAGATTGGAGACAATTCCATTCTCTTTAAGTTATTCTTTAAATT
This sequence comes from Ottelia alismoides, assembly GCA_037367405.1. Lineage (NCBI taxonomy): Eukaryota > Viridiplantae > Streptophyta > Magnoliopsida > Alismatales > Hydrocharitaceae > Ottelia > Ottelia alismoides. The sequence goes on along the minus strand of JAZKJV010011680.1, from coordinate 413,406 downwards.
CATTTGGAAGGTACTCACCACCTCGGTTAGATTGAATTCATTCTATCGGTTTAGTTCTCAACCAAATCCGTGGCCTCTTTGAATTTTTCAAAGGTTTCATGTTTGTGATGTATTAGGAAGGTAAACCCCTTGTGAATGGTCATCAATAAATGACAAATAATATCGATATCCATTTGGGGTCGTGCTATCAAAGGGACCACTTACATCGATCTGTATTAGGTCAAGTATACCCTCGCATCGCATAACCTTGTTAAGAAAAGGCATCCTAGTCATTTTGCCTCGAATACAATGTTCGCAGGTAGGCAAAGAATGAACCTGTAGAAAATCTGAGGGTCCATCCTTTATTAATACATCGATCCTATTAAAAGATAGATGACCAAGACTTTAATGCCAAATCATCTTATAATGATTTACACCCTCTCTGGTTCTTTTAGGGTTTTTATTAGTGGTAGTAACATTTAATGCACAATTCACAGAGTCCACTAAAAGTCAAAATACCACCTGCAATACGTTTATCATAACAATTTATGACAAGTTTGTTATAAAATAGAAATGAATATCCATTTCTAACAAGATTAGATATAGATATAAGGCTCCTCCTAACTTCTGGTACATAAAGATACTCTTTAAGTAAAAGGACTCTCCTGATGGATAATGATAGTCTGTAGGTCCCGACGGTGACTGCTGCAGCAATTGCATCAGATCTCATCTGGACGACTATCTCCCCTTAATCAAGATTCCCAGTATCTTGAAATAGATGCAACAAATTGCATACATGAACCAAAGCACTAGAATCGATGATCCAACTACCTTCTCGTCCAATGAGAAAATTGGTTTCAATGATGAAAGTAGATTTCATACATGCTGGGGCTTTACCTTTATCTGCTGATTTCAGGTAGTCTGGGTAGTTATGCTTATGGTGCCCCATCTTCTTGTAGTGATGACAAACATTGGCTTTCTTTGATGCTATCATAGTGGAAGCACTAGAAGATGAGCCAACACCTTGACTCTTCTTCTTTCTCTTTTAGGTCAGACCCTTTCGAGAACCATGCTTCCGACCACGTTTTCCTTTGGCCTGTGCAACCATTACACTACTAGAGGCGTAATCTTTCTTCATTACATTTTCTGTAGACTTTAATATAGCCAATAGCCCAATGTTAGTATAATTCACTTTGCTCATGTGGAATGTGACCACAAAGCTATTGAAAGACTTAGGGAGCGATAACAGAATGAAGTCAAACTGCATATCTGCATCCATGACAGCCTTGAGAGTTTCCAACTCAGAAAAGTACCCAAAGTTTTTGAGCACATGTTCTCTGATAGAAGTCCATTCATGAATCTTGCAGTGAAAAAAATTCTTTTATGATATTGTAACACTGTGTGTGGTTAACATCATCGAAAATTTCTCTTAGATCCACAATTATGTCATGGCAAATGTCTATGTCTATATGGTGTCTCTGAAGCACATTAGGCAATAAACCCAAAATATAACACCTTGCCAAAGATTAATCTTCATCATATTTTTCATTGAATTTAACTTCTGATGTCAGAGGGTCTATGTACTTGCCCTTTGATAGCACATAAGATATGAGCTCTGTAGATAGGACAATATCCAAATTACGGATCCAATCTAAGTAATTTGGTTTGGCCAACTGATTGACATCTAGGATTTTGCTGAGTGGGTTCATGGACTTCATTTTCTAGAATTAAGAACGCAATATATTATAACATATAAATAATTATATATTCAATTGAAATTCTTTGATTAAGGATTTTTAATCAAACTAGTCTTGTCTTTTTAACTTTAAAAGTGCATTACCTTAATCACCTTCAAATCAAGAGATATACTTACCGATTTATCTCTAGAAAGAACTAGGATATTCTTTTCTACCTTAGTTACATCCCAATAATATGAGAAACTGTAACTCAAGTAAAAAGAGGCAGGAACACATTCCTCCTAGCAAGTCCAACTTGCATTCCCAAATTGGTTTTAACATCTGGTCCCACCACCCCTAAGATGATGTCGACCCATTATTAATTAAACCAACCGTCAACAGGAATAACACTCATTATGCGCAAACCAATATCTCCCCAATAATATGAGAAACTGATATTGTGTTCACTATGCATACGACCTTGCTATTTTGAGAAGCAAAGAGCCCGATCTGGATGCGCTCGTATGCAAGAGTTGTCACTTCGGACATGCATCTCCTACATACAATCCCTAGCGACATAACCCTTCACCTTGATCAGAGACCATGGATGTCACTTATGTGATCCTCCATATCATATCTAAATTCTAATTAATTATCATGAATCATAATCACATAATTATTTATTCCAAGGGAAATACAACTCTATTCATAATAGGGTGTTTTAATCGAATATAATTAATTTAATCATATTAAATCAATTATCAATCCAACTAATTAACCAACAAATTTCATTCTTACTTGAAGGATGGTATTATGTAAAAAATATGTATTATTCAAAATTTAATAATTAGAAAAAATACAACACGATCTCTTAAAACATTATCCTTTCCATACTCGTTGTCATGGCCAGTACTAATGGGAGTGGGACAGGCTCCTCACGGAGCAACCTGCTACCCCAACGATCCCCGACTAGACACCATATCCGCCTCATGTCAGAATAATATGATTTGATCATTTTGTATTTGAGATGATATTAGGTCTTTCAACTAAAGTAATACCATATAATATTTATCAAAATCATTTTGATTAATATTATAAGGATATTTGCTAAACAAATCCCCTATCCTATTCATGTAAGACAGTTATGCATGTAGAGATTGTCCTACAACTATTATAGGATAAATTAGGGTTTTCATGGAACACTCACTCAATGATGATTGATATTTAATCAATTATTTTCATAAAAAAATATTAATCATCAATTAATCGTGGCAAACTCTCAATTTACTTTATTGACATTAAATGATAAATAAATTAAGAAAGAGATCGTGATGATCCAATCATCATCCGACCCATCTCCACTAAACATGGAACATCTAGGGCAAATGGAGTTGGAATTACATGAAATAAAATTGTGTGATTTTCTTGTTTGATTATATACTTAATTTAAGTGTTTATTTCATGTTTACTTATAGTAAAATAGTAAGCAAAAATAGTTTTGTTACAGACCTGTGAATACAAGCAAAATAATTTTCATAGCGAGAACTATTCTAATCACTTTCATATACTTTTTGTAACAATTGACGGTTACATTTTTTGGTATATATTTAGATATTATAAATACATTTTATAAATTAAAAATACATCCAAATAGTGCACAAATATTAGATTTTTATTTTATCAAAAATTGATTTGAATCTTGCATCTAATGCAAAAAATAATGATTCTCGCGCATCAAAAACATGAACCATGATCGCATAGGATTTTCGGATCACATACAAAACCTGAACAAAGAGCTGATACCACTTGAAGGATATGGAAGAATCCTTAAGAGCATCACGGAAGCATGAGGATAGCATCATTTACGATCGAAAGCAACTAGTCGCACTAGTTGCTCGATGCAATGGAATTTAAAAAATTTTACGATGAAAGCACGTGATCCAGAACACTTCTCGAATTAACTCATCTAAAACACATACTATATAAAAGAATACCTCTTGTAGCATGGTTCTGGTCGAGTCTCTAAACAATGAGACCCCATGTCTTAAGTCTCATCTGTCGGAGGAGGTGCTTTGCGAGTGCAGAGATGAATCATGTGCTTCTCCCAATTCGAGTTCTTGATCCAATCGGTGTGTCTCCTAATATTGTCTCAAAAGATAAAACATCTTATTCAAGAGCAAAGTGCACCAAAGGAGACGGAGATCCACAAGTTTCAAGGCAGCACCACAACGATGATGTAACAACGGCAACGAACTTTTCTCTAGGGTTGAAGTGGACGGTCACTCAAGATGGAGAGAAAGGGTGTCGTGGGACTTGAGAATGAGAGAGAGCAATAGTTGTACTTTTGAATTTCGAGGGTTGCCTCTTCTTATATAATATTTTGGGAGTACATGGATCTCAATCCACAGACAATATAAAATCAATGGATGAGATTGATTTATGTTTCTTTCAATGGCCATGATTTTTTGTAAAAACATAAAAACAAATAATTAATAAAATTAAATATATATTGAATTATAATAAATATAAATTAATTTAAAATATAATAAATCATCCATGGTGATAATAGGAAGGAGGCTAGCTTCCTTCCATAAAGAGGGGGGACGGCCACCCATTCCTAATAGGAGTTGGTGGTCGTCTACCCTTCCTTTAATAAAGGTGGCTATCTCCTTATAATTCATGAGATTGCATTATCCATGAAAATATCCAATATTTACAACAACATTTTTACAAATTACTTCACAAAAATAATTCATAATTATTTTGGGAACATTCCACTCATACCATTGGAAATTTGTGAATTGCATTCACAACTCAAAATAAAATGGAAATTAAATTTTCAATTAGTTGCCTAATGTGAAACCAAATTAACATTAGCATTTAAATTGAAATTATCATTTACAAATGGCTCTCTCGTTTATATTATTTATCACATTTATAATATATTTGAATAATTTAGATAATTCTATCCACATTATTCTTATACATAATAAATAAATAACATTTAATTTTATTGGATCATCATTCTCATGCATCTAAACAATATGAATCAAATTAACATTATTCATGATAATTAAATCAAATTTAATTACCCATTTCTCAGTGCTTGGATATAATTCATAACTATGGAATTATTATTGAACTCTTTCGAGAATAATGCACTCTGTCTGTAAATATTTGGAGAAAAGGATGGGGAGACAGTACATTCCACATATAGTGACTTGGATATTGAGATCACATCTCAAATCCAGATCTCATGGACCTCTCATAGTTGCTTGATTAAATAATGACCGTAAATCTAATCTTCTCATTACATATGAATCACATTCAGATCGATGCCCAACATTGGGACCAAGATCAGATCACTTCAATACTGAGAGGAGCCACTAAAATCCATACCTATTTCATCATTCCCTCGGAATGGAAGTGTCATGGTTATACAATTGTTTATGATCATATCACCCTCAGATTTACTAATACATGTACATCCTGCATACTGGAAGACCTATAATAAAACCCGAAGTCATCTTTAGGGTTTCATCATTAAGTTTCTTATTCAATAATTAGGAGTAGGGATCGATCATATGCTTTCCAAAAGCATATATCATACCTTGAAATTCTTGGCATGCTTCTAAAGCACGATGACCATGCATGGAATTTGATTGGTCCCAATACCTCATGAGTGAGCTCATGTCTTCCGATTCACAAGTGAACATGTATGATTCCCTTGAGAGATCGTATCCACTTATATGCCCTTATATGCACACCAGCTCACTGATATGTAGACCTTGATTAGTCCATCAACCTATCAGTCTGCCATATGTACATACTTATATAAATAAATAAATAAATATATCAACATATATGTCTTCGGTCAGAGGATGTGTTCTTATATCGTAACAATATATGACATAGGATTTGGTTATCTTGATCACATCAAGTCAACTCTTTGACCTAGCTAATCTGACACCTCTGAATCTTTATTCCCATGTAGAGGACCTGCATCAAGAGAACAGTCAGATATCAGACAAATAAGAAATTATTGTCATCTCATATATAAGCTGGAAATCATCTCTTAACAATCACTTGACAGTGCTTTAAGAGTCCTCAATCTAACTCTTTAGATATTCATCCAAGCACTAGAATGTATGATTCAACCATTAAAACAGTTGTATGATCATCAAGATAACCATGGTACATAACCCTAATTGTACTGAGGGACATTATAGTTCATTCATTCATTTAATCTCAAATAGGGAATGAAATAAACAAATAAGTTTTATTTGATAACTCAAATATTACAATAACATTTATTGTAGGAATGGCTCACCTCAGGCTCACATGGCTAACATCGGATACAAGGCACACCTAGTTACAAAGAGATATAGTCAGAAGGAAGTTGTGGATTACAACAAGTTATTATCTCCCGTTGTAAAACATACACCCATCATAGTGCTACTAGCTCATATAACACATCGAGACATTGAGTTGTAGTAGCTAGATGTTACGACAACTTTCCTACATGGTGAACTCAAAAAAGACATTCCTATGAGTTAGATAAAGGGATTGACATTTGAGGTTAAGGAAGACCATGTGTGCAGATTGGAGAAGTCCTTATATGATATTAAACAATATCCTAGATAGTAGTACACAAAATTTGACTGCTTCATTATTGATCATGGGTTCAAGAGAAGCACATACAATTGTTGTGTTTACCACAAGAAGGTGGAGGATGGGTTCTTCATCTATCTGTTATTATACGTCGACGACATGTTGATTTATGTCAATCATAAGACTACCATAGACGATCTGAAGAAGATTCTTAGTTCAGAGTTTGACATGAAGGACCTTGGTGCAACGAAGAAGATTTTGGTGATGGAGATCATTATGAATCAAGCAGAAGGGAAGTTTTTCTTATCTTATAAGAACTACATTGAGAAAGTTCTAATGAGATTTGGGATGTCTACACTCAAGCCTCTAGGTATTCCAACTGCTGCGAATATTAATCTCCCAATTTCTTTCGTATGTTAGTTTGATGTACATAAGGAACATATGTTACATATTTCCTATGATAGTATAGTTGAGAGTCTTATGTATGTCATGGTATGCACAAAACCTGATATCTTTCAAGCTATGGGCGTTGTTAGCATATTCATGGGCAACCTAGGGAAGGAGCATTGGAAGGAAATGAAGCGGATTTTCCACTATCTGAGAATAACATTAGACATTGGCCTCATCTATAGAAGTAATTCAGAGTGTTTGGTTGCTGGATATTCATATTCAGATTATACTACAGATATAATGAGAAGAGATCAATAACATGCTACATTTTTATTTTTGGGATTTCTGTCATTAGTTGGAAGGCTACCTTATAACCATCAATTACTTTGTCTACCTCATAGGCAAAGTACATTGTTGGACATGCGAGCCCACGGTGAGCCATTATGTAGTAAATGTTACTGCAAATATCATTCCCTGATCTGAATTGAAGATGACTAATTTGCATAATAGATCCCTTAGTACAACTAGGGTTATGTACCATGGCCATCTTAATGATCATAGAGCTATTGACTCAATAATTGAATCATAGAGGTTGGTGCTTGGATGAATATCTAAGGAGTTAGATTGGGGACTCATCAAGCACCGTCAAATGATTATTAAGAGATGATCTTCAGTCTGAGAAGGAGATGGCAATCTTTTCTCTATAGGATGATATCTAATCGACTCTTGATGCAGGTCCTCTGCATAGGATCAGAGAATCAGAGGTGTTAGATAAGTTAGGTCAAAGAGTTAACTTAACGACATCGAGATAACCAAAGTCCTATATTGTATGTTGTCATGATGTAGGCACGCATCCTCTGACCGAAGATAGATGTGTTACTATATGTCTGAGTATGTACATTTGGCAGACCAATAGGTTGATGACCTAATCAAGGTCTATAAACCAGCACGCTGGTGTGCATGCAAGGGCATGTGAGCAATACAATCTCTCAAAGGGATCATACAGGTTCATTTACTGATCCGGAAGACATGAGCTCACTCATGAGATATTGAGAAGAATCAAATTACGTGCACGGTCATCTCTCTTTGGAAGCTTGACTGAATTTATAGGTTTGATATATACTTTTGGAAAGTATATAATCAAGACTTAGGTATGACATATGCTTTTGGAAAGTATATAATCGATACTGACTCCCAATGAGCGAATGAGAAACTTACTGATAGAACCCTGAAGCAGACAGTGTAAAATTGATCTAATACTTCAGGTTCATTATGAATCTTCCAGTACACAGGATGTACAGGTATTGAGAAAACCTGAGGGTGATGTGCTCATAAATGATTGTATAACCATGACGCTTCCATTACTTGGGAATGATGAAATGTGTCTGGATTTTAGTGACTCCTCTCAGTAGAGAAGTAATCTGATCATGGTCCAAATGTTGGACATTTATCTGATGTGATTTAGATGCAATGAGAAGATTATATTTGCGGTCTTGATTTAATCCAGCATCTATGGGAGGCCTGAGATCTGGACTTGAGATGTGATCTCAATGTTTGTCACTATATGTGGAACAATTCAATCACCCTATCCTTATCTCCAAGTATCCACGGAGAAAGTGTAATATGCTTGAAAGAGTTCAAGATAATTTCATTGTTGATATTATATATCCGAGCATTGAAAATTTTGATAATTAAATATGATTTGATTATCATGAATAATATGAATTTGGTTCATATTATAAAGAGAGTTATCATAGATAATTAAATGGGTTTTAATTATCAGAGATGTAAATAATGTGAATGTGATTCATATTATTTGGGCACATGAAAATAGAGATCCAAGATGATTAAATGTGATTTAACTATCATGGATAAGAATAATGTGGATAGCATTATCCATATTAATCATACATATAATAAATGTGATTTATAATATATAAAAGAGAGAAATTTGTAATTTATATTTGTTAATTAAATATTGTTGTCAATTGGATTCACATTAGATATTAAATTGAAATTGTAATTTACATTTTATTTTGAGTTGTGAATGTGATTCACAAATTTCCAATGGCATGACTACAATATTCACAAGACAATTATGAATTATTTGTTGAATAATTTACAACAAGAGCTGTTGTGAATCATGGAGATTTTCATGAGATATGAGATCTAATGAAAAAGGAAGAGGAAGCATCCTTCCTTTTAAAGAGGTTGGACGACCACCTTGAATTGGAATTCAAGGTGTATCGCCATCCCCTTTATGGAGGGAGGTATACCTCCTTCCTATTATCTCATATGTTGATTTGACTTAATTAATTTTTATATTGATGATTTGTTCAATATTAATTGAATTAAATTAGATTATTTATTTTTATATTTTTAACAACAAGATCGGGGCCATTAAAAGAAACACAAATCAATATGAGCCATTAGATTTGTGTTGTCCATGGAATGAGATCCATGGATCCCAAAATATTATAAAAGGAGAGGCACCCCTTGCTCTTCTTGGTTACAACACAATAAGAGAACATTTGCTCTCTCTTGCTCATTCTCTCTACACGCCATCTTCCTCTCTTCCTCTCTCTTGTGGCCGTCCACCATGGAGCCCTAGAGAGAGACGCTCTCGCCGCAGCGTTACCATTATGTTGCCGGACTATTTGCTCGTGGATATCTGTCTCCTTTGGTGCACCTCACTCGTAAAGAAGATGTAGGATCTCGTGTGATGAGATCAGGAGATTCATCGCTTGGATCATCAACATGGATTGCGAGAAGTATGTGTTTCATCAACGCGCTCGCAAGTGTCTCCTCCGTCGGATCGGACTTGTAACAGTAGGTCTCTTCATTTAGAGACTAGATCATGACCATGCTTCAAGAGGTAATCCTATTACTTGTTTGTTAGATGAAACGGTCCAATAAGCGTTCTTGGATCATGTGGTTTCATCGTATGAAAATGTTTTATGTTCCGCTGCTTAGAGCAACTAGTGCGACTAGTCGCTTCCAATCGCATACGATGAGATCCTCACACTTCCATGATGTACTTACTGATTTCCACATATCCTTCAAGTGGTATCAGAGCCTTAGGTCGGAGGTTTTGAATGTGATCTATAAACTTAAGATGACTTGGGTTCATTAAGGTTTGCGAAAGTTTTCTCGTATTTCATTTTTGCATCTCTGTTTAATGATTATTTTAGGTCCTGATAAAGTATTTAAACACGAAAATAAAACTTTGATTTTTTCCCTATTAAATCATGAAACTTTAGGATCTGAGTTTATGTGATTTCGAATCTGTTTGCTTGAGTTATGATCATTTTTGTGAACATGTATCAACTGTTTCGAGGACTATGAATATTAACTTAATTAATGAGTTAATTGCGGTTTTGAAACGCCTTGAAATGTACGCATACAGTATAGGTTCTGTTGTAAATTAAATTAGCAAACTTTTGGAACTTATTTTACTTAATTTGGATTTAAATTGATTGAAATATGGTAATTTTAGTCAGTAAGGGTCACTGCTGGAAATTGCTTTCCTAATCAAGAACTTTGTGATTGGTATTTAAACAATTAGTGAAATTAAATGATTTAATTTCATGGAATAACTATGGATAAATATTTGTGAAATATTTGATGATAATTATTTCCTTAAATGGCATTGCATTAACCAATAATTTATTAAATGATCTACATGATCTACATTCCAACAAACATTGTTGCTTGAATAGGATTGGAAATTTGTTTAGAAATTTTTCTTATAATGTTAATCAAAATTATTTTGATTATTATATGGTATAATGTCAGTTGAAAAACCGATTATCATCTCAAGTACATAATTATCAATTTTGCATTATCCTTTCCTAAGGTGGATATGGTGTCTAGTCGGGGAGTGTTGGGGTAGCAGGTGCACCGTGTGTGGTCTGTCTCACTCCCGTCGGTATTGGCCATGACAACGGGTAGGGACTCAATAATGCAGGAGAGATCACGATGTATTTTTCTAATTATTAAAATTCGAAATAATACGTATTTGAGATGATACCATATTTCAAGTAACAATAAAAGAATGTTTGTTGGATATTAATTGAATCATTGATTTAATATGATTAGATTAATTGGAATTCAATTAAAATTAAACACGCTATTTTTAATTGATATGTTATTTTCTTGGAAGAATTAATTATGTGAATATGATTCATAATAATTAATTAGAATTTGAACATGATATGGAGGATTACATAAGTGACATCCATGGTCTCCCGTCAAGGTAAAGGGTTCCGTCGACAGGGATTGTATGTAGGAGACTCCTGTCCGAAGTGACATCTCATGTATGCAAGTGCATCTGGATCGGGCTCTTCGTTCTCGAAAGAGTGAGGACGTATGCGTAGTGACCCCAATATCGAGTCCTCATATTATTATGGGGGCGATGATGGATTGTGCATAGTGAGTTGTATTCTTGTTGATGGTTTGTTCAATTAATAATGGGTCAACATCACCTTAGGGGTGGTGAGCCCAGGTGTTAAAGATCGAATTGGGAAATGCAAGTTGGACTTGCAAGGCGGAATGTGTTCTCGCTTCTTTTTATCCGAGTTACAGGTTCTCATATTATTGGGATGTAACAGAGATAAGGAAGGAGATCCCAGATCTTGCTTGAGATATAATGGTAAGTATATCTCTTACATTGAAAGTGATTAAGGGAACGAACTTTCAATGTTAACAAGGAAAGACAACTTTGATATAAAAATTCCTAAATCAAAGTAAAACTTATGTTTACATATATTTATGCAAATTTCTTATTTAGTTAATCCTTCATTAAACCCACTCAATTTTATACTCAATTATAATCAACATAATATCATAAATTGGATCCATGATCAAGATATTGTACTTACAGTTGGACAAACATTGTACGTGGTTGCAATGTGGATGTTTCCTCATAATAATGAAGAATGACAATTAAATAGACAATAGGACTACAACACTAAGATTTGTGTGTCTCTATGGTCTTGATCTCTCACCAAATGTACTTTGGAAGTGACATATCAATGATAATTGTAATTGTCAAATTAATCCTTATAAAATCAAAGAAGATGTTCTGGCATACATATGTGCTCTCGACATTTAATCATGAATGACATGGTTCTCTGTATCATGCAGAATGGTGGGTCTATGAGAGATGATATATTCAAAATGTTTGAGTACCTAACTGGACCAAACTTTTTTTTAAGTTTAGATGGATGTGGATACGATGAGTGTCGTCATTCTACTGTCTATACTCTAGATATTCATGAAGCTTTATAATATTCATATGAATTGGATGGAGCATGTATAAATGTTGAAATACTCTTACATTGAATTCTTTTGAGTTCAACATAAGAGATCCTTATTCTTAAGCAATAGTTGCTTATAGATAAAGGGAGCGCAGTGGAAGCATGGGGCAGACTCAAGTGGGGAAGGAAAGTCAAAGATTTGACTTTGCTTCTATGACGTCCATATTATATCCAAAGAGTTGGATTAAAACCTATACTGCAATAATATGATGTGTTGATAGTATGACTATCAAGTCTATATAGAATCCTTAGAGATGGACTCGGATAGTGCATTGAAATATTGAATTTCTTATTTGATAAGATCAAAGTCTAATAGTTGTATCTCAATCTTCTAACAACGCTTGTAATGTTTGTAGAAGTTTGAAGAGTGGAAAATTTGATCTTAAGGTTTATAGTCATCCACATGGATATTCATGCAATTGTTGCAACAATCTCTATTGGATTGATAGAGTTCCCAATTTCAGTGGGAGTTAGCCTTAGAGAATGTCTCTATGACCTAGATATATGAATACACTCATAGTATATTTCTAATTGATGAAATAAACATGAATTCTGGAATAGACCTATCATAAAGAGTTATGATAGATATATTTCATATGGTAATATGACATATGGAGGACTCTGCTAAATTAGAATATTAATGAATGGTTCATTAGCTTTTTTAATACTGAAAAATTAAAACCTTAAAAGATCAATAGAAGGATGAAGATCATTTAACAATGATCTAGCATCAAATCTTGGACATTTGTATGTTGATTTGATCAATAGACTAGTAAGAGATGAAACTTTAGAATGTCTAAAATTTCAAAACTTACATACTTATGAATATTGTATTCAAAGTAAAATCTCTAATACACCCTTCTTTGGGAATGATGTTAGATGTCGAGGTATTCAAGATCTCATACATATTGATGTGTGTGGATCATCTATATCAGAATAAATATTATGGATATATGATATCTATTAATGGTTATTTATCACATGAGATTTCTTCCATTCGCCTTAGAAAGCTTTGAAATGTTCAAATATTTCGTAATTTTGGTTTATAACCAAAGTTTGAAGGAAGATAAAATGAATTTGATCTAACCTAGGTAGCAAGTACCTATTAGATGAATTTACGGAATACCTTATGGAGAAAGGAATATCATTCTTATCTCAATCCTCCTGATACATCTATACTCAATAGAGTTGTAGAGAGATACAATTGATCATATGTGACATGATTTGATCAATGATGAATTTTTAACATAATTACCTCTTAGTTTCTAGGTATATATGTATTAGATAATACAGTATATATCCATAATATGGTTCCATGCATGCGCGCTAGAATCTAGCACTAGAGAGTGCTACTTAATTAGGAAAATAAAGATGGTATTGGATACCTACTTTATGACCTTAAGATCCTTAAAAGATTTCATCTCTAATGATATGATTCTTAGAGGATGACTCTCTTGAGAATGAAGATAAAAATGACGTAAAGGAACTCATTTAATCTTGAGATGATAATGAGGCTCTTGAAATTGGAAATTAAAAGGTAATTAAAGATGAAACACTCATACCTCTTAAAATGAGTTTAAGGATGGATTCCATGTGTTAGTTAAGTCGGATAATGATCTAACATCATGTGATGAAGCTTATAAAAATCATATCATGGAAAGATGGATGTTAGACTTCATATACAAGTGTTGTATATGGACCCTCAAGGATCCACCTGTATGGGTAAGACCTAGAAAGGTGTAAATGGATCTTCAAGAGAAAGAGAGAACCTGGTGAGAAGGTAGATACCTTCAAAACATGGCTCGTAGCCCTGAGCTACACACCAAAGAGAAGACATCACTTGCGATGAGACTTGCTCTTCAGTAACCATGTTTAAACCCATCGGACTATTGCTAATTGTAGCTACACAACTTGACTTTGACATCTTCAAGATGAAAGTTGAGATAGCATTCCTCTATGAATACCTCTCTGAGGATATTAACATGAAGTAGCCCCACGGCTTCATGGTTAAGGAAAGAAATGTATGCAATCTAAAGAACTCCATATGTGTTTTAGCAATGTGAGCCCGAGGCGAACCATTCCCACAGTAAATGTTATTGTAATAAATGATTATCAATAAAATTTATTGATTATTTTTCACTCCCTTTCAGAGATTGAATGATTGAATGCATTATAAGGTCCCTCTGTACAATAAGGGTTACGTACCATGGCCAACTTGATAATCATACATCTGTTTTCATTAATTGAATCATAGAGGCTGATGCTTGGATGAATATCTAAGGAGTTAGATAGAGGACTCATCAAGCATCATTAAATGATTGTTAAGTGATGATCTCCAGTCTGAGTAGGAGATGGCAATCCTTTCTCATATGTCTGATATCTGACCGACCTCTTGATGCATGTCCTCTCCATAGGAATAGTGACTCAGAGGTGTCAGATTAGTTGAGTCAATAGGTTGACTTAACGAGATCGAGTTAACCAAAGACCTTTGTTGAATACTGTCACAACATAGGCATGCATCCTCTGACCAGAGATAGATGTGTTGCTATATGTCTGAGTGTGTACATTTGGCATACCAATAGGTTGATGACCTAACCAAGGTCTATACACCGGTGAGCTGATGTGCATATAAGGACATGTGAGTAATACGATCTCTCAAAGGGACCATACAGGTTTACATGTGAATCGGAAGACATGAGCTCACTCATGAGGTATTGGGACTGGTCGAATTCCATGCATGGTAGTCATGCTTTGGAAGCATGACATGAATTTGAAGGTAAGATATATGTTTTGGGAAAGCATATGATCTATATCAATTCCCAATGACCAAGATTGAGAAACTTAGTGATCAAACCCTGAAGGTGACAGTGCAAAAGTGATCTACATCTTCAGGATGATCATAGGTCTTCCAGTATGCAGGATGTACAGGTGTTGGGAATACCTGAGGGTGATGTGATCATAAATGATTGTATAACCATGACGCTTCCATTCCTAGGGAGTGATGAAACAGGTTTGGATTTTGGTGACTCCTCTCAGTAGAGAGGTGATCTAATCTTAGTCCACGTATTGGACATTGATCTGAATGAAATTCATATGCAAGGAGAAGATTAGGTCTACGGTCTTGATTTAATCAAGCATCTGTGGGAGGTCCATGAGATTTGGATTGATGTGATCTCAATATCCAAGTCACTATACGTGGAACAATACAATCGCCTCGTCCTTATCTCCAAGTATCTGCGGAGAAATTGCAATATACTTGAAAGTGTTCAAGGATAATTCCATGGTTGAATTATATCTTAGCATTGGGAAATTGATAATTAAATGTGATTTAATTATCATGATGTTTGCGGAAATTATCCAATATAATTAAATGTGATTTAATTATTATGGATAAGAATAACGTGGATAGTAATATCCAATTATTCATAATATATTATGAATGTGATTTATAATGTATTAGAGAGAGCTAATTATAATTTATATTTGTTAATTAATTATTGATGTGTATTGGATACATATTGTGTAATTAACTGAAAATGTCAATTACATTTTCTTGGGTCGTGAATGTGATTCACAAATTTCTAATGGCAAGATTGCAATATTCTCAAAATTAATTGTGAATTATTTTTGAATAGTAAATCAAAATAAAAGTTGTTGGATTAAATAATGGAGATTTCCATAGAGATATGCAATCTCATGAGATTTCCTGAGATTGCTCCCCACTTGGAAACAAGTGGACAGCCACCATAACCAATATGGAAATTGGTGGCCGTCCACTGAGATGCAATCTCCATATTGGTTAATCTCCTTATTTGATTGATTTAATTTAGAATTGATGTATATTTGATTTATCAAATATATTTGATCTAAATTAAATCATAAGTTGTTGGTTTTTACCAACAACAATCTTGATCATTGGATTAAACTTAAATCAATGTCATCCGTTGATTTTAAGTGTCCATGGATTGAGATCCATGGATCCCAAAATCCTATAAATAGAGAGGCATACCATGCTCTCTATGGTTATGCTTTTGAAGCACATCTCTCCCTCTCTCTCATTCTATAGTCAACCCTCTCCTTCTCTCCTTGGTGGTCGTCCACCAAACCCTATAGGAGAAAGTCGTCGTCGTCCTTGCTACCGCACCGTTGCCTCGACATTCTTCAGTTCTCCATCTTCTTTGGAGTGATATGCTCGCAAAGAAGGTGTTTGATCTCGTACGACGATATCAGGAGTCCACCGTGCTTGGATCATCTTGTTGGATTGCGAGGATCACACGTTTATACCCGCGCTCGCAAGCGTCTTCTCCGACGATCAGACTTGAGAAAGGAGGTCTCTTTTCATAGAGACTCGAGAAATCACGCTTCAAGAGGTATTCCTTTATACTTGATGTGATTCTGGATGAAATGATCCTAGAATCGTTCCTAGATCATGTGGTTTCATCGCAATAAAAGTTTTTAAATTCCGTTGCATAGAACAACTAGTACGACTAGTCGTTCTATGTCGTATTTGATACAATGTTCATGCTTCTGTGATGCGCTTGAGGATAATACAATATCCTTCAAGTGGTATCGGAGCCTTAGGTCGAAGTTTTTGGATACGATCCGCAAACCTAGGACAACTTGGGTTCGTTAAGGTCGTGAAAGTTTTTGTCGCATTTGATTTTCGCGCATCTTTTTAGTGAATACATTCGGCCCTGGTTAATACGTTTAAATACGAATTAATAACCTGAAATTTTTTCCCCATTAAATAAGGAAACCGTAGGATCTGAGTTTACGTAATTTGAATTCCGTTTGCTCGAGATATGGTTGTTTTAATGAACATGTATTCATTGTTGTGGGAACTGTGAATCTTAACATGATTAATGAGTTAATTACTGTTTTGATCCGCCTAGAAATGCATGAAATATCACTTAGGTTCTGTCGTAAATCAATATATCAATCATTTAAAATTGATTTTGTCTAATTTGTGTGTAAATTTATTGAGATATGTTAATTTTAGTGAGTAGGGGTCACTGCTGAAATTACAGTCCTAATCAAGAACCATGTGATTGTCAATTAGTGAAATTAATTGTTATTTCATGAAATAATTATGGAAAATATTTAAGAAATAATTAATTATGATTATTTCCTTAATTGACATGGCCTCAACCAAAAAAATTATTAGATTTGATCTAGATCATAATTGGAAACACAATCATCAAACTCCTTACTTGAATATGATTGGGAATTTGTGTAACAAATTTCCTTATAATAAAAAATATTTTGATTATTACTATATGTTATAATTTTAGTTGAAGAACCGATGATCATCTCAAGTAGAAATTGATCTATTTGGCATTATCCTTTCTTGAGGTGGATATGATGTCTAGTCGGGAAGCATTGGGGTAGCGGGTCGCACCGATTGCGGTCTTTTCCACTTTCATCGGTACTGGCCATGATAGCGGGTAGTGACTCGATAATGCCGAAGAAATCAAGATGTATTTTTCTAATTATTAAAATTCGAATTAATACGTACTTTGAGATAATACCACATATGTATTCAAGTAAAAATAATCAAGTTTGTTGATTGAATTGGATTGAAAATTAATTTAATTAAGTTAATTACGTCCAATTAAAAACACTCTATTATTAATAGATGTGTATTTCTCTTGTAAGAGTTAAATATATGAATATGATTCATAATATTTAATTAAAATTTGAATATGAGGTGGAGGATCACATAAGTGACATCCATGGTCTCCCGTCAAGGCGAATAGTTCCGTCGCCAGGGATTGCATGTGGGAGATGCTTGTCCGAAGTGACAGCTTCTGTATGCAAGCGCATCTGGATCGGGCTCTTTGCTTTCAAAAGAGTAAGGCTGTATGCGTAGTGACCCCAATATCGGATCCTCATATTATTGGGGCGATATTGGATTGTGCATAGCGAGTACTATTTCTGTTGACAGTTGGTTCAATTAACAATGGGTCAACATCACCTTAGGGGTGGTGGGCCCAGGTGTTAAAGACCAAATTGGGAAATGCAAGTTGGACTTGTAAGGCAGAATGTGTTCTCGCTTCTCTTTATTGGTGTCGCAAATTCTCATATTATTGGGATGTGACAAAGATAAAGAGGATATCCCAATTCTTGCTAGAGATATAGTGGTAAGTATATCTCCTGCTTTGAAAGTGATTAAGGGAGTGAACTTTCAAAGTTGACAATGCAAGAATAATTTGATTTAATATTCCTTAATTAAATATCATAAATTTGAATATATGATTATATATTCTAATATAATGCATTCTCAATTTCAGAAAATGAAGTCCATGAACCCACTAAGCAGCCTTCTGGAGGTCAACTAGTTGACTGGTCCAAATTACTCGGTTGGATCCGTAATTTGGAGCTTGTTCTCTCGGCTGAGTGCATAAGTTGTGGGCTCACGGAAAACAAGCATGAAAACCCTAAATCGAAGGAAGAAAATTAATACAATGACAAGTATGATGAGGATCACATCTAGGCTAGATGCTATATCATGGGTTCTCTTTCCAATGTTCTTTAGAAGCAACATGTGGAGATGAGCACATTCCAGGAAATTATGCAGAATCTGAAAGATATGTTTGGTGACATTAACCGTACCTAGCGTTACAACATTATGAAAGAACTTGTTCGCTGCAAGATGTAGGAAGGAACTTGGTTCGATAACATGTAATCAAAATGTTTGGGTACTTGTCTGAACTGGAGACTCTTGGGGCAAACTTGGATGCAGACATGCAAGCTGATTTCATTCTGCTATCGTTGACCAAGTCTTTCAATAATTTTGTAGTTTCATTCCACATGAACAAGTTGGACTTGATGAACGTTGGACTTCTTGCTGCATTAAAGTCTGCGGAAGATGTAATGAAGAAAGATGGTCCCGTTGATAGTGCAATGGTTGCACATGTCAGAGGGAAGCGCGGTCGGAAGCAAGGTTCATGGAAGGGCCCAGTCTAGAAGAGAAAGAAGAAGAGTCAAGGCATAGGCTCATATTCTAGTGCATCCACACTGATAGCGTCGAAGAAACCGACGTCTGTCACTGCTGCAAAAGGTCGGGGCACTGGAGGCATAATTACCCGGAATACCTGAAGTCGGTAGACAAAGGTAAAGCCCCAGCAGGTATGAAATCTACTTTCATCATTGAAACTAGCTTTCTCGTTGGATGAGAGTAAGTTGGGTTGTAGATTCTGGTGCTTCTGTTCATGTATGCAATTTGTTGCATTTGTTTCAGGAAACTAGAAATCTGGAAGAAGGGGAGATAGTCATCCAGATGGGATCTGATGCAAGTGTTGCAGCAGTCGCCGTCGGGACTTGTCGACTATCATTATATAGTGGTAGAGTCTTAATACTTAAAGAGTGTCTTTATGTACCAGAAGTAGAAGGAATTTGATATCTGTATCTAAGTTTGTTAGAAGCGGATATTCATTCCTTTTCTTTAATAAATTAGTCATAAATCGTTATGATAAATATACTGCTGATGGTATTTTGACTTCCGGTGGACTCTATGAATTGTACATTGATAAATGTATCATGAATGTCACTGCCACTAATAATAAAAACCCTAAACGTCCCAGGGAGGATGGAAATCTTTCGAATGAGATTTGGCATCAAAGTCTCGGTCATTTATCTGATGATATCATTAATAGATTGATAAAGGATGGACCTTTGGATTTTCTACAGGTTCAACCTTTGCCTACCTGCAAACATTGCATTCAGAGTAAAATGACTAGGACGCCATTCTGTAACAAGGTTATAAGATGCGAAGGTATTATTGACCTAATACATACCGATGTATGTGGTCCCGTCATGCCGTGACTCGAAATGGATATCGATATTATTTGACGTTTAATTATGACCATTTGTGATACGGGTTTGTCTTCCTATTACGTCATAAATCTAAAACCTTTGAAAAGTTCAAAGAGTTCAAGGCTTTGGTTGAGAACCAAACCGATAGGAAGATTAAACGGATTAAATCTGATCAAGGTGGAGAGTACCTCTCATATGAATTCAAGGAATATATTAAAGATAATGGATTTGTTTCCAATCTCACTCCTCCTGGAACTCCCCAACTTAATGGTGTTGCTGAGAGACGCAACAGGACTATTATGGATATGGTTCGTTCAATGACGAGCAAAGCACATTTACCACTTAGTTTCTGGGGATATGAAATAGAGAGTACAATATATATCCTAAATAAGATTCCTATCAAATCTATGCCTAAGACTCCTCATGAGCTATGGTATGGAACCAAACCTAGTGTTAATCACTTGAGGGTTTGGGGTTGCTTGGTCCATGCGAAGAACATGGACTAAAGTAAGGTAGAATCTCTCTCTCTCTCTCTCTCGTGAGTGTTACTTCATTGGGTATGTTAGAGATGGTATTGGATACGAGCTCTATGACCCTGAGACCCAAAAGGTTTTTGTTTCTAGAGATGTGAAATTTCTGGAGAATGATTTCCTTAAATGTCAAGACAAAAATGATGTAAAGGAACTCGTTGAATCCCCTGAGGATTCAGAGCTTCCTAAGCCAGAAACTAAAGAGATAAATAAAGATGAAACACACATACCACTTCGAAGGAGTTCGAGGGTGGTTGCACCACCTGAAAGGTATGGATTTCATGTGTCAAGTGAAATTGACAATGATCCTTCTTCACTTGATGAAGCACTCGCGAATCATGACATGAATAGATGGATGCTAGCAATGAAGTCAGAAATTGACTCCATGCATAAGAATGGTGTATGGACCATGGAGGATCCACCTAAAGGGGTAAAACCCATTGGGTGTAAATGGATCTTTAAAAGAAAGAGGGGACCTGATGGGAAAGTAGAGACTTTCAAGGCACGGCTTGTAGCCAAGGGATACATACAGAGAGAAGGCATCGATTACGATGAGACATTCTCTCTTGTGGCTATGCTTAAATCCATTAGTATACTGCTAGCTATAGCTGCATACCTTGACTACGACATCTGGCATATGGACATCAAGACGGCTTTCTCAATGGATACCTCGAGGAGGATATCTATATGGAGCAGCCCTAGGGCTTCATTACAGAGGATGGCAAAGTATGCAAGCTAAAGAAATCCATGTATGGGCTCAAGCAAGCTTCTCATAGCTAGAACATCAGATTTGACAAAATCATAAAGAGTTATGATTTTGTGCAGAATCCTGATGAACATTGTGTGTACAAGAAGCTTAGTGGGAGCGCCATTGTGTTCATCGTGCTTTACGTAGATGACATTCTTATCATTGGGAATGATACAGGGATGATGACCAGTGTAAAAATTTGGTTATCCCATACCTTTGAGATGAAAGATCTTGGAGAAGCCTCTTACATCTTAGGTCTGAAGTTGTTCAGAAACCGAGAAAAGAGGATCTCGGGATTGTCACAGCATGGATACATTAAGAAGATTCTTGAACGATTCCGTATGGATAGTTCCAAGAAAGATTTCCTCCCCTAAAGACATGGTATCCACCTGTCTAAAGGGATGGCTCCTCAAACTGTTGAGGAAAAGAAAGCCATGGCTGGATGCCTTTATGCATCAGTCGTAGGAAGCTTAATGTACGCCATGATGTGTACAAGGCCAGATATTTGCCATGCATTGGGAGTGGTAAGTCATTGCCAATACTACTATGGAGAGAAACACTGGAATGTAGTAAAGAACATATTCAAATATCTAAGACGGACGCAAGATTACATCTTGGTCTATTGAGATGGTGATCTCTAAGTCTTGGGATATTCAGATTCTAACTTCCAATCGGATATTGATGATCGAAAGTCGATATCAGGGTTTGTATTCCTATCGAACGGTTGTGTTGTGAGCTGGATAAGCAAGAAGCAGGACACTACAATAGATTCAACAACAAAAGCCAAATACATTGTCGCATCAGATTCTGCAAATGAGGCGGTGTGGTTGCGCAAGTTCATCCTGGAGCTTGGCGTAGTTTCCTCTGATACTCCCGTCCCGTTACTCTACGATAACATGGGAGCCATTGCCCAAGCAAAGGAACCCAGATGGCATCAGAAGAGCAAGCACGTGAAAAGGAAATACCACATCATTCGAGAGATTCAAACGCGTGGTGACATCATCATCACCAAGGTGGCCTATGCCGACAACGTTGTTGATCCTCTTACCAAACCTCTAACACAAAAGGTTTTCGACCAGCATGTAATGAGTATGGGTTTAAGGATTGTTCCTGAATGGTTCTGAGGGATAGTTGGGGATTGTTAGCAATGTGAGCCCGAGGCGAACCATTCCCACAACAAATGTTATTGTAATAAATGATTTATCAATAAAAGTTATTGATTATTTTTTAGTCCCTTTCTGAGATTGAATGAATGAATGAACTATAAGGTCCCTCTGTAAAATAAGGGTTATGTACCATGGCCAACTTGATAATCATACAGCTATTGATTCATTAACTGAATCATAGAGTCTGATGCTTGAATGAATATCTAAGGAGTTAGATAGAGGACTCATCAAGCATCATCAAATGATTGTTAAGTGATGATCTCAATTCTGAGTAGGAGATGGCAATCCTTTCTCATATGGTTGATATCTGACCGACCTCTTGATGCTGGTCCTCTGCATGGGAATAGTGATTTAGAGGTGTCAGATTAGTTGAGTCAATGGGTTGACTTAACGAGATCGAGATAACCAAAGACCTTTGTTGAATACTGTCATAGCATAGGCATGCATCCTCTGACCAGAGACAGATGTGTTGCTATATGTCTGAGTGTGTACATTTGGCAGACCAATAGGTTGATGACCTAACCAAGGTCTATACACCGACAAGCTGGTGTGCATATAAGGATATATGAGTAATACGATCTCTCAAAAGGATCATACAGGTTCACATGTGAACCGGAAGACATGAGCTCACTCATGAGGTATTGGGACTGATCAAATTCCATGCATGGTCATCATGCTTTGGAAGCATGACATGAATTTGAAGGTAAGATATATGCTTTGGGAAAGCATATGATCTATACCAATTCCCAATTACCATGATTGAGAAACTTAGTGATCAAACCCTGAGATAACAGTGTAAAAGTGATCTATAACTTCAGGATAATCATATGTCTTTCAGTATGCAGGATATACAAGTGTTGGGAATACCTGATGGTGATGTGATCATAAACGATTGTATAACCATTACGCTTCCATTCCGAGGGAGTGATGAAATAGGCTTGGATTTTGGTAACTCCTATCAGTAGAGAAGTGATCTAATCTTAGTCCATGTATTGGACATTGATCTGAATGAGATTCAGATGCAACGAGAAGATTAGGTCCACAGTCTTTATTTCATCTAGCATCTGTGGGAGGTCCATGAGATCTGGATTTGAGATGTGATCTCAATATCCAAGTCACTATACGTGGAACAATACAATCGCTCTGTCCTTATCTCCAAGTATCTGCGGAGAAGTCGCATTATTCTTGAAAGTGTTCAAGGATAATTCCATAGTGTAATTATATCTAAGCGTTAGGAAATTGATAATTAAATGTGATTTAATTATCTTGATGTTTGAGGAAATTATGCAATATAACTAAATGTGATTTAATTATTATGGATAAGAATAATGTGGATAGCAATATCTAATTATTCATATATACTATAAATGTGATTTATAATGTATTAGAGAGGCTAATTATAATTTTCATTTGTTAATTAATTATTGATGTGTATTGTACACACTTTGTGTAATTAATTGAAAATATAAATTACATTTTGTTTTGGGTTGAGAATGTGATTCACAAATTTCCAATGGTAAGATTGCAATATTCTCAAAATTAATTGTGAATTATTTTTGAAGAATAAATCACAACAAAAGTTGTTGGATTAAAAAATGGAGATTTCCATGGAGATATGCAATCTCATGAGATTTCATGAGATTGCTCCCCACTTGGAAACAAATGGACGGCCACCATAACCAATATGGAAATTGGTGGTCGTCCACCATGATCCATGGGAGATGCAATCTCCATGTCGGTTAATCTCCTTATTTGATTGATTTAATTTAGGATTGATGTAAATTTGATTTATCAAATATATTTGATCTAAATTAAATCATAAGCTGTTGGCTTTTACCAACAACAATATTGACCATTGGATTAAACTTAAATCAATGTCATCCATTGATTTTAAGTGTCCATGGATCCCAAAATCCTATAAATAGAGAGGCATACCATGCTCTCTATGGTTATTCTTTTGAAGCACATCTCTCTCTCTCATTCTACACGTCAATCCTCTCCTTCTCTCCTCAGTGGCTGTCCACCAAACCCTAGAGGAGAAAGTCATCGTCGTCCTCGCTACCGCGTCGCCACCTCGACGTTCTTCGGTTCTCCATCTTCTTTGGAGTGATATGCTCGTAAAGAAGGTGTTTGATCTCATACTACGAGATCAGGAGTTCACCATGCTTGGATCAACTTGTTGGATTGCGAGGATCACGCGGTTCATCCCCGCGCTCGCAAGCATCTTCTCCAATGATCGGACTTGAGACAGGAGGTCTATTTTCGTAGAGACTCGATCAACCACGCTTCAAGAGGTATTCCTTTATACTTGATGTGGTTCTAGATGAAATGATCCGAGAATCGTTCTTGGATCATGTGGTTTCATCGCATGAAAACTTTTTAAATTCCGCTGCATAGAACAACTAGTACGACTAGTCGTTCTACGTCGTATTCGATACAATGTTCTTGCTTCCGTGATGCGCTTGAGGATAATACAATATCCTTCAATGTGGACTTAAATAATAATCTTTTAGTTGTAATATAAGATTTGATGAAATTATAAATGTTATGATTTCATATAGAATCTTGATTAACCATATGAAGCTTAGTAGGAGTGCTTTGTGTTCATCATGCTAAATGCAGATAATATCATAATCATTTGGAATGATATAAGGATAATAATAAGTGTTTTATAATCTGGCTATTCCATACCTTGAGATATGATCTAAAGGATGCCTCTTAGCTCTTAGTTCTGAAGGTGTTCAGAAGCAAAGAGAAGAGGGTATTGGGACCGTCACATTAGTGATACACCTTGGACATGTTCCATTTTCTGGAGAAGTCCAAGAAAGGCTTTCTTTCCTTAAGATGTGGTACTGACCTATCTAAAGGGATAACATTTCAAAGGGTTGAGGAAGTGAATTCTAGAACTACCTGGCCTTGTGCATCAGTTGCGAGAAGCCAAGTGTATGCTAGATGTGTATGAATGCTAGATGTCTACCATGCAGTGATAGTTGTGAACTGTTACTAATCCAACTATGGAGATAAAACACTTGGTTGCAGTAATGAAAATATCTTCAAAGATGATGAAACATAGAGATAGTGATCTCAAATTCTTATCTTTAAGCGTTTACGACCTTGTGGATAGTGATCTATAAGGATCTTAACTATAGATACATTAGGAGATAGAGATCTCCAGGGATAAAGGTATTCTGATAAGAATTATGGGAATATTAGTTATAATTATTGAGCAATAGTGTCAAGGACACTATAATTGATTTAACAAGATTGAGTATTGGTTGCATAAGATGCAACATTCGCATTCGATGCTAGCACTGTTACTAGGAGATATGCAAGTGTCGTAAAAGGACTTGGCATAGTCTTTTGGAAACAGAATGACTGATCTTCTTACCTAGATATTTTTCTAAATAGCATATGATTATCACATGAGTGTGGGTTCAAAAGATTAGCCCATTAATGGTGCTTTGGTCTAGTGGGAGATTGTTGGACATGTGAGCCCATGGTGAGCCATTTTGCAATAAATGTTATTGCAAATATCATTCCCTAATCTGAAATGAAGAATGACTAATTTGCATAATAGGTCCCTTAGTACAACTTGGTTTTGTATCATGGCCATCTTAATGATCATACATCTATTGACTCAATAATTGAATCATAGAGGCTGGTGCTTGGATGAATATCTAAGGAGTTAGATTGGGGACTCATCAAGCACCGTCAAATGATTATTAAGAGATGATCTCCATCCTGAGAAGGAGATGGCAATATTTTCTCTATAGGTTGATATCTAACCGACATTATGATGCAAGTCCTCTGCATAGGAATAGATATTCGGAGGTGTTAGATAAGTGAGGTCAAAGAGTTGACTTAACAACATCGAGATAACCAAAGGCCTATATTGTATGTTGTCATGATATAGGCACGCATCTTCTGATCGTAAACAGATGTGTTACTATAAATCTGAGTATGTACATTTGGCAGACCAATATGTTGATGATTTAATCAAGGTCTATACACCGGTGCACTGGTGTGCATGCAAGGCCATATGAGAAATACGATCTCTCAAAGGGATCATACAGTTTCATTTACTAAACCAGAAGACATGAGCTCACTCGTGATATATTCAGAAGAATCAAATTCCATGCACGATCGTCTCGCTTTGAAAGCTTGATTGAATGTGTAGGTTTGATATATACTTTTGGAAAGTATATGATCAAGACCTAGGTATGATATATGATTTTGGAAAGTATATGATCGATACTGACCCCCAATGATCGAATGAGAAACTTACTGATGAAACCTTAAAGTAGACAGTGTAAAATTGATTTAATACATCGAATATATTATGAATCTTATAGTATGCAG
This sequence comes from Ottelia alismoides, assembly GCA_037367405.1. Taxonomy (NCBI): domain Eukaryota; kingdom Viridiplantae; phylum Streptophyta; class Magnoliopsida; order Alismatales; family Hydrocharitaceae; genus Ottelia; species Ottelia alismoides. The sequence goes on along the minus strand of JAZKJV010011680.1, from coordinate 386,814 downwards.
GATGTACATGTATTAGGAATAACTAAGGGTGATTTGATCATAAATGATTGTATAACCATGATGCTTCCATTCCTAAGGAGTGATTAAATGGGTCTGGATTTTATTGACTCCACTTAGAAGAGAAGTAATCTGATCATGGTCCAAATATTGGACATTGATCTGAATGTGATTCAGATGCAATGAGAAGATTAGATTTGCGGTCTTGATTTAATCAAGCATATATGGGAGGCTCGAGATCTGGATTTGAGATGTCATCTCTATATCCAAGTCACTATACGTGGAATAATACAATCGCCCTATCCTTATCTCCAAGTATCCGCGAAGAAAGAGCATTATCCTTGAAAGAGTTCAGGATAATTTCATTGTTGATATTATATATTCGAGCATTGAGAAAGTTGATAATTAAATGTGATTTGATTAACATGAATAATATGAATTTGATTCATATTATAAAGAGAGTTACCATAGATAATTAAATGTGTTTTAATTGTCGTAGATGTAAATAATGTGAATGTGATTCATATTATTTGGTCATATGAGAATAGAGATCCAAGATGATTAAATGTGATTTAATTATCATGGATAATAATAACGTGGATAGCATTATCCATGTTAATCATATATATTATAAATGAGATTTATAATATATAAAAGAGAGCATTTTGTAATTTACATTTGTTAATTAAATGTTGATGTAAATTTGGATTCACATTGGACATTAAATTGGAAATGTAATTTACATTTTAAATTAGGTTGTGAATGTGATTCACAAATTTCCAATGGCATGATTGCAGTGTTCACAAAATAATTTTGAATTATTTTTTGAAGGATTGTGTGAATAATTTACAACAAGAGTTGTTGTGAATCATGGAGATTTTCATGAGATATGAGATCTCATGAAAAAGGAAGAGGAGTGCCTCCTTCCCTTTAAAGAGGATGGATTGGCCACCTTGAATTGGAATTCAAGGTGTTTCGCCCTCCCCTTTATGGAAGGGAGATATGCCTCCTTCCTATTATCTCTTATGCTGATTTTATTTAATTAATTCATATATCGATGATTTATTCAATATATATTTCATTAAATTAAATTAATTATTATTGTGTTCTTAATAACAAGATCATGGCCATTAAAAGAAACACAAATCAATATGGGTCATTGGATTTGTGTTGTCCATGGATTGAGATCTATGGATCCCAAAATATTATAAAAGGAGAGCCATCCCTTTCTCTTCTTGGTTACAACACAAATTGAGAACATATGCTATCTCTCTCTCATTCCCTCTACACTCCAACTTCCTATCTTCCTCTCTCTTGTGGCCATCCACCATGGAACCCTAGAGAGAGACACTCTCACCACAGCGTTATCGTTATGCTGCCAGACCTCCGCATTGTCCTCATGTACCCCGTGATTGGGTGGACCTGTGTCTCCTTGCTCTGGCTTGGGCATTTGCCCTGAGTCTTGCACTTCTGCTCTCCCATGACTCGTGCTTGTCTGGATGTACCCCACGAGATATGCACCTCCTCTTTCGCCCCTTTTATATAGTCTAAATAATTCAAGCACCCAGGTTCAAGATTTTCTAGACCAGAGGGGAAAAAACATAATACTAGGAACCCATGTTGGTATGAACAAGAAAGATTTCCCTTTATCATAATTGTACTGGATTTTGTTGGAATAGTAGAGTGGGGTGGATAGCAAATACCTTGGGGAGACCCTTTCGGTGTACCAGACTTCCGTACTATACTATAACTAGACTTTTCGAATAACATTATCTCAATTTTTTAGAACATATTTAGATAATTGCGAATATTCGCCAAAAACCTGTTCATATCTAGATCTATGATAGATCCCTCAAGAAGAAAGGCAAGTTGACTATGAGAATACCTACGTAGAATAGGGATAGGAAGAAGATGGTCATATCTACCTTTGTCAATTTTATCCACCATCAGGAAAAGAGAAAGAATGCCTATAACCTGAAGGTTGCTATTAAGGTTGTAGAAAACTTTGTGGAGGGCTCTGCACCATTAATCTGCTCAAAATCAGACGCTAACGAAAAAGTATATAGAATTTCCTCCCCAAACAGACTTGAGATACCCAGCAGAGTACCTGCACCAGACAGAGGTCGTGAATCGTCGAACAAATATCCACTAAATCTAACCCGAGAAAGCCTGTTGAATCAACACAGTCGGTCATCAAAACTCAAGCAAGATTCTATATAATACATACGTCATTTCCTACATCGATGAAATATATACGGAATGATTTGAGGCCGACAGTTTCATCAGTGGATCTAGACCAAAGGTTGTGCCACTTAGCTCCCCTGAGCTTTTTGGGATAAAGGAAAAGATGACTTGATTTATTTCCGTATCAATCATGATATAGATAATATATCAAACATCTATTTCAAATGTGTATCCCATTTTTGCGTTATGAAAGTCCACGCGAAGCGACTGGACGAATTGTATACGCCAATTACAATTTAGCTAAGAAACTCATGGATATTGAATTTCCACAAGTTGTACTTCCTGATACTTTATTTGAAGATGTTGTTAGAATCCCTTTCAAATAAGCCAATCAATAGAGTAATTAAGTACTTGCCTCGGTACATAGTATATTGTTGGAGTAAGAGAGGTGGATGATAGTGAAAGCGGACCAAGAAGTGCTATAGCGCATGCTTGTCTCACCGGAATGATCTGCTTTGAACGTGGACTATGCTATGCAGTTGTTTTTTCCTCCCATAGGCTGACTACATGCTTAAAAGACAACCGGGTCTAGCCTTTTCTTCGATCTTATTCCTAAATACCTTGATTTAAGGACTAGGAAGCATATGATCTGAAGCAGGGTCAAGAGAAGAGGCTTCAAGTAGGACCCGAGTGGAAGGTCAGGGCAAGAGTGAGAATAGCATTCCCGCTTCCCTCTTATATATCTAGTTAGACGGGGAAGGTAAGTAAGGAGAAAGAGGGTGTGGATAGGCATAACTAGACTATCTGTGAGAGGGAACCCTCACGCATTACTGTCTAGACCCTAGACTCTCTTCCCGACGCTGCTAAGTCGGGTAAGAAAGGAAGGAGTGTGGTAGTGAACTCTAGGTCCTAAGCGAGGAAGTGCGCTGGGAAGGCAGAAAGCATGCCCTAGTCTACCGCCAGCCTAGTCCTTGCTGACCTGTGGACAGAGGACAACCCTGCCTGAGTTCCGGCACAACCTTCACGTCTCAATGTCGATTGAACAGATAAAGCAACTGGTCGGGATTTTGGACTAGTCGTTCCTCCTCTCCTACCTGCAGTCCGCCCCGGGCTGGCAGTTGAATATCTGATCTGACCCTCTCCCCTCTCTTCTCACAATCGCCCCATGCCCATGCTTCCATAGGACTCGGATGCATGCGGGAACTTGAAAGAGTCTTCCCCTGATTGAAGAGGTATAGCAGTCCACTGAGACTGAGATATCTTCTTCTTCCCTTTCTCTATTGAAAGTTCCGCCTCCCTTGTGGATTAAGATTTGGGAGGTTGAGGGTCTCAGAGACTAGGTCAGCTATCTTGGCCCTATATACCTCTCTCTGATTGCTGGGATCTTTGATCTCCGACTAGCGCTTGAGCTCGACGTCCCGGCTGATTGGCCTCAGTCCTTCATCGACTAGAGAAATTGCGAATTCTCCCCTTTCGTTGTGGAGCTCTTGGGCCTCATCATAGGAAGGTGATGAGTCAAGACCTTCCTAACCAAAAAGCAAGTCCCTTTTTCAGTCTAATGTCAGATGGATTATATATTAAGGGGATGAAGTCAGTAGGAAATGCCGGAAGAGTACAACTGGACGATCTAAGGACAAACTGTGTCCTGCCTGGGTACTTACTAGGCTGATGTGGTGAGAGGACGATCTCCCACTATCCCTTGTATTTTCTTCAACTCTACAGCAAAAGCGGGACCTCTTCCTACGTATATAGCGCTATGTCGAAGCAGCAGATCAGTCTAGCTTGCTTGCTTGATCTATGGAAGTGGAGTACTCTAGGACCCGAAGTAGTGAGGCATAGGAGAGGATAAGAGGGAAAGGCGCCTAACAATGACTAGTTTCAAAAAGAAGCACTAGACGGGTTGTTCTGAGGTAATTGAGAGGATAGTTGCAGCTTTTTTGATGTGATGTTTAACAAGTTGCTGAGAAGACCTATTTCCTTCCCCTTAAACTGAATGCCTCTTTTCTCTCTCTTCGCTTGGGAAGACATATCCCTCATACTACTGCCCACACACAACCTTTTGCCCGCCTAACCTGATAGACAACCAGTATGGACCGAAATGGCGAAGCCGGTCCTCGGTGGGTCGGACGTCCTTCTCTAACTTTAAGTGCATCTGAGAAGTAGACTCTGTGATAAGGTTTTCTTATAGCGTTAGTGCTAGAAAAAGTATGGATAACATATTGGAGCTTTCTGTGGGGGAAATACCCTACCTCCGGCTTGTGACTGAGGACCCAAGTCATAGATGCCGAGGGATCTATTTAGTGAATTCCATTTATTATCTTGATTTTTTGCTTTTTGATATATAAAGGTGAATTTCTTTATATGATCCTCCTCCCAACTCTTCCCCGACATCGAGGGAGAAGCAAACACAGAGAAGTCTATGAGTGAGGTTACCCACAACGTCAGTTGGTTGTCAGTGAGGTCGTTAAGGTTCAGGCCTAGCAGTGCCCCACCCTTGCATTTCAGATGTTCCTACTCATGGATATCTGTCTCCTTCGGTGTGCCTCACCATGAAGAAGACGTAGGATCTCGTGTGATGAGATTAGGAGATTCATCGCTTGGATCATCAACATGGATTGCGAGAAGCACACGTTTCATCGACGCGCTCGCAAGCGTCTCCTCCGTCAGATCGGACTTGAGACAGGAAGTCTCTTCATTTAGAGACTCGATCGCAACCACGCTTCAAGAGGAAATCCTATTACTCGTTTGTTCTTTAGGTGAAATAATCCGAGAAGCGTTCTTGGATAATGTGGATTGATCGCATGAAAATTTTTTAATTCCTGCTGCTTCGAACAACTAGTGCGACCAGTCGCTCCCGATCGCATACAATGCAATCCTCACTCTTTTGTGATGCGCTTAAGGATTTCCCCATATCCTTCATACATGAATTTGACAAAAGCTACAAAGGACGACATCTGGTTGAAGGATTAGTTGGAGATCTTGGTAAACATTAAGATCATGCTATAGTATATTGTGGTAATCTCAGTATAATATGCTTATACAAGGGTCTTGTGCATCATGAAAAACGAAGTACATAAATGTTAGATACCACTTCATGGGTTTTGAGAAGAGGATCAAAGATGGAGGTCGACACAATAGATAATCCAACAGATATGTTCACAAAAGGCTAGGAGTAAGTTTCAAACATTGTTTGGACTTTCTCAATGTTGATGGTTGGCAGTAGTCTCAAGGAACATTGGTGGCGATATGACAAAGCTTGGCAAAGCTTCTTAGAGTATTGAATTCAAGGTGGAGATTGTTGATATGGTTGGAATCCTAACCATCTTATCCACATTGAAGAACAGTCATATACCAACTCCTACCATACCATACCCCAACAAGATGGGAGGCTCATTGTATGTGAGTAGTATATGGGTTCATTTGTTTCAAATATGTTTGTATGAGAGTAGTATATAAATTGTTCTAGGGTTAGGTCTCTCAATATTCTCTGTATTTTTATTCTTCTTCACATAGTGAAAACCAAGCGATGTTGCCCAAGGAGGTAAACAAATTATAGGTGAACTTTGTAAATTTGTATTTCGTTCTTGCTTGATTAATTATTTGTGTTCCTCGTAGGAGACTCACAACATTATTCTTCAAGTTTACATATAAAATACATATACCTAAAAATTCACTCAAACACCTACCCAAATCCTATGGCATCCCGCCTACCATCTATATTCACAACCAATCCCACTTGTTCTTCAACATGACACTCCAATCACACATGCTATCCATGTATTTCTATTCATTTTAATAAAAGAAAATCATTAAATGAAAGAGTACATCCTCACCTCCTATTGTAGGTCATGCAATAGTGTTCGATGATGGGATGGCGAGCGTGGCAGGAGCGACAATAATGTCAAGGTGATTAGAGTGGGTGGTGATGTTAGTTGGGTAATAACTGATGGAACGATGGTGTGGTGATCATAGTGAATGAGTAGAAAAGGTAGTGGCACAATACAAATGTGGAAGCACTAGACACACGCCAATGGTGATGGTGTAGTGATGGTTGTGGTGCATGTGACGATGATAGTGGTGGTTGAAACAATGGTGGTAGAGATGGTTGGTGTTAGTGGTGGTGATGAGAGGGTTCTGCAATGGGTCATACGGTTTCACATGGCGAAAACGTAGTCAGTGTGTTGACCACTCCGTAGATCTCAATCAATTAGAAAATAACCCACAAAATAAGTAAAAGCAATGAATGGCACAAAATGAGTTAAATTGTGTTCTTTTCTCTACTACTAGATGTATAACAAACAAGTACGTAGAGCTCGAACCATAGAGAGAAAATACGGTAGACCATAGTTATTTGTGAACAAAGTGTTTATATCCAACCATGTCATTTATCATGTATATACATATATCTTTTTGGGGGTTTATATTTTTTATTTTCTTTTTGCATTTTCAGATTTTGTATTTCCTTTTTCTTTAAGGTATAAAAATAACATAGATATATATAAGGCTATATATATAACATAGAGTAATATACTTATATATATACTGGAATATCAATAAAATTCAAGAAATAATTTTTTTTGTATTTTATATATTTACCAATTTCTTATTATTTCGATGGAATTTTTGCTAATTTTTATGGATTTTTAGAGTCAAAAATATCCCAAATCAAGGATTTGATAAAATCCCAAAATTGATTTGAATTTTCAAAATAGTAAATAATGTCCAAAATTATCTAAATCAAATTTATTATATAGATAAGTATATAAATAAAATTAAGAAATACAAAAACATATTTTGGATTTTACCAGAGTTTTTAGATTTTTATGAAGATTTTTGGGGTTTCTCAATTTTTAGGCTTTTTCTATTTCCATTTTTAGTGATATTTGGTAAGTATTTAAAATAGGGAGAAATAAGCAATAAATAATTTTTTAAGAATTTTTCAAGATATTTTGATATTTTTTGGCTTTTTAGATACTAGACATGGATTGTGTATGCTCTAAATGATCTTTAATAAATAACAAAAGGGTCCAAAATTGCAAAATAAAATCATGGCATGAAACTACAAGCAATCAGGAACCTATACCTATTTTTTCATGATTTTTTGGAGCACCATAGCTAATTTAAATAAATCCATCAAGCACACAAAAATACAATTGCTAGTAGGGGCATAAAGGTAAATAAAATAAACTCCAAGGGCCTTTGTGCAATTTAACCAAAAATATACAACATGCTTAAAAATTTAATGGACCAAAAACAAATACAACAACTAACATGGGTGTACTTGTACGATGGCCACCACACGTAGAGTGCCACGGGAGGTGACCTCGCATGGACCTAAAAAGAATATACATAAAGAACAAGGGTCGACATGCAATTTCACCTGTTTTATTTACATTGAATATATTATTTACAGGACTAATTAATAAATACAAAAAAGTTGGGGTTGGATGTAGCAATTTACCCCATTAAGCGTGAAACCAACAGTCGATGAAGCTTCACTTATACACGTGGCTGCATCTTCGCGACTAATGACGCTTCGGCTTTGGACGATCAGGATTAGATCTCTCAGATGAGATTGACAGTTGTGGCTGGCGAAGATCCAACGACTCAAGATGAAATTGGAGGGTGGCGATGATCGGATGGTTCGAGAGTGGCTTGGAGGAACAACGAAGAATTCTCGTTCCTCCAAACTTCAATTCGACAACTCCAATGCCTCTGACCACCTGAGCAGCTCGCAAGGGACTCAAATCATTACCCCTACCCCTCCACATCGGATGGATGTCTCACGAGGCATGTTGGAGCTCAGAAGACAACGAACCATCTCAGGGAAGAAACAGAGCTCCAGGTGCCTCCCTTATGATAGAAATCAACCTGGGAGGGTCCTCTGACTCACCATACCCTATACAAAGGTTAAAACACGAAAGCGATGGGTCCAGGGTTGTTATTGGTGTGGGTGGATGACAAAGGTGGCGTAGCAGAGATCTCCGGTGAAGTTCCAGTGGAGGAGATCTGATCTCCAGATCCACGGTAGATCTGGGTGAGATGAGATGACCGAAACATGAAGAACAGCAAGGGAAAGATGTCGAGGCGATTTGGTGGGTCGACAGACTTTGGAGCAGGATGGATGGGGTTCGCTGGAGTAGGGCTCCGACAAATTACGAGTTGGTAATTTTACACTAATGTGCCTAATAAAGACCTAAAATAAGAACAAATACTAAAACATGTGACTAGATATTACTTCAAAAGCAATAAAAAGGGCAGCTCTTATACCTGAGAGAGAGCTTAGGGAGCAGGGTGGTCGAACGCCGTCGTGGGGTGCACCTTTGCCCTCCTCAAGCCGATCCAGACCGTCGGGAAGCTCCTCATGTCACGAGGATATTCCCTAGATTAAGATACGAGGCTCTAAGACTCGGTTTAGTGACCAAAGAGCAAGAGAAGGATAAAGGAGTTTATTTATAGGAATGCAAGGGCACCCTTATTAACGGTTAATTTTTAAAGAATTGAGATTATGTGCAGGTAATCTGAAGGGCCGATGGGGATCCTAGAGGATCAATGATGAGTTCTTCTGAAGGAAGCGAGCGTGATAGATCGATGGGTTGAGCTGGAAAAGGGGAAGAAAATGGGTACGAGACAGTTGTGAAGAGTCAGAATGCTTGGAGGGCGAGTTGATAGGTGGTCAACGAATGTTGGAATGCCATTGGTCCATGTAGGCTCGCTATAGGACAAAACTGCCTATTTATTCAAATTAATTATTTAAAAGTAGTAAATGATTTTATTAATTTTTTGACTATAAAATAAAAAAGTTTATTATTTTATTTAGTTTTTATGATGATTTTTATTTATTTATTAGGTTATTTATTAGTACTTGATTTTCAAGGGTTTATTTATAGGTATATTCATCTATATTTAAATATTTTTATTTTGTATAATTTATTTCATTATTTTATTACCTTATTTTATATATTTATAACTTATTTTTATGTAAACAAATATATTTTTACGGGGTTGGGGAAGCTGCACCGGCGGGTGTAGCTAACTAGCTGCACCCGGCCATTTTTTTCATTGGTTTTTTGTGTTTTTGAAATGAAACCTAGGGGGATTTAAATCACCATATATCACCATGATATCATTCCAATTTCAACTAAATTCGACATTTCTTTCATCTCCATCAAGGCTATGACATTTTAACGGTTTCAGAATTATTGAAATTGACCATATCTAGATGGGCATGCTAGGAGTGTTTGTTTTGCGTGAAATTTGAAACACATATTCTTGTCAATAAACTAAGTAAATCTCTATAAGTTTTTTTCAAAAAAATAAAAAACCAATAAGAAAAATGGTCGGGTGTAGCTAGTTAGCTGCACCCGCCGGTGCATACTCCCTTTTCCCTATTTTTATTATATTTTGTGATGTTTTTTATATTAAAATAAATAGGTGTATATATTATATATGACACTCGTAGGTATTTCATCTACGTATTATATACATTATTTTATTTTCAATGGTATGTAATGTTTTATTCCAGTTTTGATATGTACATATATTATAAATATTATTTAAAAAATCATTAAAATATAAAATTATAAAAATAATAAAGAGTAAATAAAATAAATATTTTAATAGGGTACATTAAATAATAGAGGTCCAAAATCTAACTCTCACACCTTAACTCCAAAAGATATGAAACCACCTTCATTAAATACCTTATTAAATTTTATATACAATTAAAGATGATTTTGATATATTTTGAGTTTGTAGTTGAGGGATAAGGGTCAGGGAAGCTTGGATTTCGGGATTTTATTCTGAGCATAAAAAGTACAAGAGATATTATTTTTGTATGAAATAAATTTTGTATATTTCTATATTTTATTATCTATAACTTTCATGTCTAAAGTTTTATTATTTGAGGCATAAAAAGTGGAAAATCAATTGGTCCCAAAATTGAATAAGAAATGAATTAGTAAATAGGATTTTCATTGTATAATTGTCGCTTATCTCCCCCAACTATATTCCTTGTCGGCCTAGACATCGAGATGCCTAGGTCTCGGGGTTTAGGGTCATAAAATATCTTTGATATTTTATATTTTTATTTTATTTTCTTTATTCAAAAATGTTGACATTAAAATAGTATTTTATTCAATATTTAAACTATAATCCAAAATAATTTTTTACACAGTTTTTTACAAACATTTACAATCATTTGAAAATCATTTTGCAGAGGTTTTTCAAACTGTATATATATATATATATATATTAAAATATTTTTGCAACCATTTTCCAACTCATTTGCAAATCATTTTTCAAACATCTTTATTCACGCAAAGAAAAGAAATTTTATTAATAAAACATTTTTACAAAGGTTGAACACATTTTATAAAATATTTTCCAAATAGTTTTCAAAAGATTTTTCACATTGATTTTCAAATATTTTTAAAATATTTTACAAAATTTTTTTTCTTGATTTATTAATCAGTATGTATAAAAAGAATTTGAGGGGATATAAGCATATTTTTATTATGTGATTTCAATGAATTTAATGGTATAGTATTTTACGAAATATTTTTAGCCATACTTATTTAAAATACAAAGTACGAGTTATGGAAAAAGTATATACAGAGTATGTATGACCTGATCTCAGCTCGTCTTCTACGTTTATAAGTGATTAGAGGGTTTCTGCCTCCCTTGTTCTGGCTCTTCCTCATCTGGATCATCACGGGGTCCATCTCCTCCTCCTGCTTGTTTTTTCATTACATCACTCAACATGTCCTAGAACGTAGTCTGCACTAGGGCCTATGCTGTCAGCTACTAATGAATAGCCTATATAGATGCCAACAACTGAGCATTCACCTAATTCTGATCCGCCATATGTCCTTGCTCAGGATATGAAGGTAGCTGCTAACCCTTACCCTTTCCTTGGGGAGCCATTTCTGGGTCAGAATCAGAAGAGTCTATGTTGGGATCCAGGTTTGGGGCTGGCTTCTATATGAAATGTGAAAAATTCCCAATTAGACCACTTGCAATTAAATCCCAGCTACCAAGATGAATCGAGAATTAGTGTCAATCCTAGAGTGATGTGAATGAAAAAGATGTGGACTGCAATCGACTCTCATTCACAACAACAAAGGTGGGACAAGAGTAGTCCATGTTTATTAGGTGGTCAAAAGGATGAATAGAAGACAACAAGTCTCGAGATCAACCTGCAAATTCTGGATCAGTTTCTCGAGAATCGCCTCGAACTATTGACAAAGTCGATCTATGGGATCGATGTAGACTTTGGCGGATTCCCGATTGAACCATCCATGGATCAACATCGTGAAGAAAGAGGGAGATCGATGTAGGAGGAAGGATACAATCGTCAACAAGGAATAAAACTGATTGTAAAATAGTAGAAAGGCTCGAACTGAGTAGGGGTCAAAAGGAAGACAAATATGACAAACTTTACGCAAATGCCCGGGACTTTGATCTTTGAACCTTAATCTAAATCCATACAAATACAATACAAAATTGGGTTCACCAACTCATGCCCATGTGAAGCTGTAAAGGTTTGGCTATTTATTATATTTTTTAGTTTTAGAGTTTTTATTTTAGGCATATCTTGTAACAAGTCCTTAGCACGCTAACCCTATAGGAGAGAGAGAGAATATTGCTAGAAAAGTATCTCGTACTTGTCCTCCTCCTTTGTAACATGTAGTCTGCACTTTTTGAGGTCCTTATAGCCCTTTCTGGATCCCTACTAAACTAAAGAAATAAAGAAAGGAAGCTGATAGGTGAAGCCACTACTGCGATCCTCGCTCACAACGGAATCACCCGAGAGCATGCAAGAACCTACTCGAACGTAAACTGATGAGACAGACACTCCCGTTAAGGCATGGCCAAAGCTCAGTACTTCAGAATATGTCGATGTTCCACACAAGGCGGGAACACCATCACTGACAAGGCCTTACTCAGTCACGTACGATATAAGCATCATTACTTTGAAAATCCGAGCTACACATAAGGTAGTCGCAGACTAGATTTTGGGCTTTAATACACATCGGGTCATGCCTCTCTCATGCGAGGGGTTTTGGTTCCCTCCTAAGGTACCTGAAATCAATGAGGACTTTATGAATCCAAGGTAATGAAAGTCCATTACGAATTTTAATTAAGTTCAAAGTTTATTTAGTAGTACCCTTGTTTTAATTTTTGGATTTTCACCTTTTTTAGATCTGTTTTACATACAAGTGCATGTCATTTTTGTAGATTTTATTTAAGTCCTAGGTGCTCAAAATCGGAGGGAGATAGAGAAAAATCTGTGCAAGTTGATTCAATGATGGAAATCTCACCATTGAATCTAATGATGCATGCTGAATTAGAGGACTTACAGTGTTTCCCAGCTCTCTCTCCATTCGGTATGCAAAATAGAATTTTTAAACTTATCTTTATAGAGGCGTGCTATCGATAAAATCACTCTAAACAATAGTTGCTATTAATCATGAAGAACAATATGTTAGTTATTTAGAGAAAAACCCTAGAGTCTGATCTTGGAGACATCTCAGTGCCTGCCACAACGGGTCCTTCTAGCGTTGTATGATGTCTCGCACAGCATGTGGGTTGGAATTCAACTAACTAACATTTATTAACTTAACTAGATCATAACGTAAGAGACTATAGGTACATGCGTTTTTGTTAGTGTTTCAACCTAATTACCAATGTAAGAAACATAAGTCAAGGGGATCCATGCAAACAAAACAAATAAAAATAAGGCAGAAAACTCAACATAGTAAAAACAAAATAAAAGGAGAGAAAATACAGAAAACTGTAACGAGGCCCCCAGGTGAACAGACACCCGAGCACTAGACCTCGTTGTAAGAGTAGAGTCCAAGTCTTAATTATTACAAATTTAAATTTTCTCTCTCTCACCAATAAATACATAAATGAAATTAAGCTATCTCTATGCTAAATTCCTTTCTTTGATTCCTTTGTAGCCTCTCCAACTGGTTAGGGGATGAAACCAAACTCCACCAAACTTGGTAGCATCGGCCTCTTAAGAAGTTGTCCTCACATGGCAGCCCCTCGTAAAAAAGTCAAAAAGAAATTCATATCAGCATAGATAATCAAAATAAGATATGTACAAAGAATAATTGAATGACTACAATCAAATCAATCATAATTTACATCAACAAATCGATGAATAAGAACAAATGACTATACAACATAAATTACAAAAATAGGATACGCTCATTGCTCCCTAGCAACGGTGCCATCTAATGTGAGGGTTCTGCACTAGGTCGTACGATTTCACCAAGCAAAACTGTAGTCGGTGTGTTGACCACTCCGTAGATCTCAATTAATCAGCAAATAATACATAAGATAAGTAAAAGCAATGAATAGCACAAAGTTAGTAAAAATTTATTATTTTCTCAACAACTAGATGTATAGAAAACAAGTACGTAGATGTTAAACCACAGAGAGCAAATACAACAGCCTATACTTATTTATGAACAAAGTGTTTTATATACAACCATGTCATTTATCATGTATATACATATATCTTTTTTGTAGATTGTTATATATTTTTATTTTATTTTTGTATTTTCAGATTTTTTATTTCCTATTTCTTTTTAGGTATAAATATAATATAGCTATATATAAGGCTATATATAATATAGAGTAATATACTTATATATACTAGTAAATATAAATAAATTCAATAAATAAATTATTTTTGGATTATATATTTTTTAATGTTTTATGATTTTCTGGAATTTTTACTGATTTTTTATGGATTTTTAAAGTAAAAACTATCCCAAAGCAGGGATTTGATAAATACATGAAATTGATTTGAATTCTAAAAATAGTAAATTGATGCGAGGCTCGGATCCGATTGTGGTTTTAAGCGTTTGGTTGTCGGTGTAGAGAACCGCAAAGAAACATGAGCTTTTCACATCAAACAAATATCGGTTTTTAGAAAAATCTTACACTATTTATTTATCCAGGTAAGTGTGCATGGGTCAAACACAAGGAGGCAGAATAGGGTACTTTGATTTTTTTAGGTGAAAATATATTTTTGTGATTATTTTATCTCTTCTTAAAGAGATCGAGGAAACATGACAAATTTTTATGGAATTTTGATTTTTAAATTTTTATTTGATTTTATATTTTTCCAGTTTTTTTTATTTTTTTTCAAAGTGATATTTTTTCAAACTATTTACCTAGTGAAATATAGGTGATATTATATAGTAGGTAAAGCGAACGAGTAACGGGCTCGAAGAAGACTCGAAAACAAATAAAAACAGAGTCAACATACGACAAATCAAAACACGATGAAAACACGTCGAAAATACACAAAAATTACTGAAGAACCTTGTAGGGGTAGGTGTGTAACTACCCTAAGAAAAACTACAAAAAATTATGTCAAAAATATGTCCAAAATTCTCCTACAAATCAGGGGTAGAAATGCAAGAAAAAGTATAAAAGTCTGTAGTTCAGTCCTCTGTCAGGGACTCGTTTGTAATGAAAATACAAAGTTATTGCACTTAGGTCCCTGTGGAGGGACCTAATCATAATTTCTGGAAACTTGGAAGGCGCTTTGAAATTCTGGAACTTCTTTGGGCTTAGTATGCAAAATTCACACCGCTTCGTCTTTAACGGCCAGGATTAGAACGTGCAGCGCAATCCTAGACGTCCAATGCAGCCACGTGTCAACAGCCTATAGCACGACCGTTCTTGAGTGTTCTTCAGGCAGTTGACGCAGGTAGCGAAGGTGGTCTCTTCCTCGATTTTTCGCCGGCGATTTGCGTGACACTAGGGCCTCCAGCGGAGCCAGAGGGGTAGCTCCTCCACCCCTCGAGCTCACCTGCAGTGGACGTCGGTCGGAGCTGGCAGAAAATGACGGAGGAAGCCTGATAGAGTTGGCGGTCCGTCTACTCTGGAGCTGACTAGCAGGTTGTTGGACCTTCTTTTGAATGACGATTTTGGTGATGATTAGAGCTCTGATTGATGTGAGACTGCTCCAGATTCAAGAAGAACCTACAAAAAAGATGTGCATGTGCTCGATTTGCTCTGAAATCGGCATACAAATGATTACTTGCAAGCTCAAATAGTTGTTTCCATAATAATATTATAGGTCTTGAATGATATTATAGGTCTTGAAGCTTAAAAAACAAAGTAATAATACAGCAAAACTCCCGACATCTTGTATAAAAATGACCTAAATATATAATATGTTACTAACTTATTGCAGGTTAAATATTAAATAGAAGACACGTCATTAGTTTGATCTATATAAATTGTAGGTATATAACTTCTAAGAACTTAACATGGAGACCTGTCAATAATTCAAAGTAAAAATGGATATTTACACCCATAACTCTGAGTAATTTCGTAATTACCCTAGGAACCATCAATGATCACGAATTACACCCCAAGACCCTGAATAACCGCTCTATTTTACACCCATAATGCTATGTTAGTTTGGTTCATGAACTCAACCATATGGTTGAGTTAATCTAACCAATTCGTGATCTAGCGGTTGAGATTAATCAAAAAAAATGAAAAAGAAAGGGAAAGGAAGGAGAGGAGGAGGTGTGTTCGATCCTGGAGCTTATAAGCAGGCGGTGGGGTCTTTCATGATGACGGAGGGCGGTGGGTGGCGATGGGCGTAGGCCTTTCACGGGGTCAGGGGTGGAACTAGCATATAGCTTAGGGGGGCCATGGCCCCTCCTTATCTATTACATTTCTCTTATATAATGTTGTTGAATTTTGATATGGCCCCTGCTAAAATATTAAATATATAGAAACTAACGTTGAATAGTATTACTAAATGCTCAATGTTTCACTGGTAAAGTGTTATTTTCTCCAACTAATGAATCATGGTTCGAATCCCATGGTTGAATCTTTTGTTAAAAAATTTGGCTTTACTCACTTTATCTCTATCCATCCTTTGTTTTGTTTAGTTGGCCCCTCCTTGATAAAATTTCTGTTTCCGCCCCTGCACAGGGTGGAGGTTCCGACCTGGGGCTCGCGAGCAGGAGGGGGTGGGGAGGGGGGCTTCGACAGGAGCTTGCGGGCGGAGGTGCGTGCGTGGGGTGGGGGGAGCTCCGACTTATGGCTTATAGGGCATAGGTATGTAGGGCGGGCTCATCCAAGCATGAAGAACAACAAACCTCCCCAAAGACAAAGACCCAGTTGGGCATGCTTCTCCTACGAGGAGATCCACAGAGCCACCAACGGCTTCCGCCAAGGTGCCATCTCTCTTGCAAACTAGAACTCCATTTCAGATACAGAGAAAACCCCATATATCAATAATATATTCTTTTTTTTCTGTTGATGCAGATAGTCGAGTGGGGAGAGGGGGCTATGTAGAGGTGTACAAAGGGGTGATGGAGGCGAGAGCATGGTGGAGATAAAGCGGCGACTGAGGCGGCAGAGGGGAGTTCCCGAGGGAGTTGGGCGTCGTGGGGCACGTGAGGCATCCCAATGATTGCAGGTTGGTTGGTTGTTGCGTGGATGTTGATCTCCACCTCATCTTCGAGTTTTCCTCCAACGACTCCATTTCTTCCCACCTCCATGGTTTGTACCGATGATGCTGCCTCTATGTCCTGCTTTTACTGTGCGGATTGCGTTCGAATGAAAATGAGGTGAATGGGTGTTGGGCATATAAACGTGTGGCGATGCCTGCATGGGAGGCGAGGTATTGTACAACGGTGGGGATGGTGAAGGGGATAGAGTACTTATGCAAGTGATGCAGGACGAGGATCATCCACATGGATGTCAAGGCAACCAACATTCTCCTCACCCACGATTTCCAACCTCAGGAGGCCTTTAACGAGGGATTGTAGACATGGGAGTGGAGGGACTTCGTTGGCTTGGTTTTGGAGGAGGTGGTGGTTGGGGGGAGGAGGAAGGGGACGATGAGTTGGTCAGAGGAGGTGGGTAATGGAGGATGAAGGGGAGTAAGAAGTGGATATTGGTCTCATTCGTAAATAATTGGAAATTAAAGGGTATAAAATATAAAATACTTGACGGATACCATCATAATTAACGAAAAGTTAGGTAGAAGTTAACAAGGGACTATGGATGTAAGAGTTAAGCACTACTCAAGATCTTGGATGTAATTCGTGATTTTCAAAAATTTCTAAGAGTAATTACAAAATTACAAGATTAAGTTGATAACCGCGGTAAGAGATTTAACATGACTGTCAACAAGTGCCGATTATCATTCACTGATACCATCCATCTAATAAATAACTTGAACGCTCTTTGCTCCACTGGGGATAAATGATTTGACAGACACGACTCCTTATAACTCACGAGGAAACTGGGAACTCGAAGAAGCCCATCCTAATGATGGTTTTGCATGTGGAACCTCTCTCTTCCCTCCTATCCTTTTAAACAATACATTGACCTCTTGTCCACTCAATCTCATTCCTGACGTCCTCACTTTGACCATGCCCCGCTCTCTCAGCCTTTCACACCCACCAAATCTTATCAAATGGGGCTCCAAGATCTAAGCTTACAGACAATTTGATTACAAGTGGGCTTCCTTTCCAAGACTGTTAAAATTCGTGGTGTTAACATACGTATTTATTACAGTTTAATGATACATCTCTGGGAGGTATGACATTGCGTATTATTATTTACACTAAACAGTCGTCTGTACTGCTTATTTGAGGCAGTCAAATCTTCATTTTATTGCGGCCATTCCACTAAGTACACAGCCCATGTCAATGGATTTTCATGACTTAACCAGATCTCACAAAAAAAAGAAATATTAGTTTACATAGTCTAATTTTCTGACAGGATGGCACTAAATAACTTTTGTGATTAATTTTCCGCCAAGCTTGCAATAATTCAGGGGGGTACACATTCCACGACTGCCATACGACCCAAGCAACCAGACTACGGAGTTCCCTCTCTCAGAATATGTTAATTTCACTATCAAAAAACCCAAAAAAGAGAAACGTTCAAAAGAGCCTTCCCTCTGCTTTCTCAAGACTCAAGGCTTATTATAGAAACAGGCACTAGTAGAATTCTCCTCGGGAGGTGGGACGTTGAGGTCAGGGAGTGTCGCGTGAGAGCGTCGTGGCTGCGCGGACGATGAGATGGAGTTGACCCTGGAGGAGAGCTTCTCTCTGAGCTCGGAGAGCAGCTGCTGATTCTCCTGGTTAAGCAGAGCAGCCTTTCTTCTAAGCCTCTCATTCTCCTTTATGATGTAGCAGTTCTCAAGGTACAGCTTCGAGTTGAGCCTGTCCATGACCTCTTTAACCAAAAAAACAATTGCTAGATTTTAGGCTATATAAAAAACGTTCGGCCTCAGCAGTCGGTTCTACCAAAATTAAACATAAAAGCAATAAAAACACCATTATGGAATTCTCTGAAATGCATGAATCGAACACAACAGAACGGAACAAAACTCCAATGCACGAAACAATCTACGAAGCATCCAGAAATAAACACAGGGGAAGACGGCAGAAAAATCGATTTCAGAAGCATATAGACACAGGAGGAAAAGGAGGAACCTACTGTTGCCAACGGATCCGAGAGAGCGGTGCGAGAGATGCAGAGATGGTAACAGAGGTCGACAAAGCTTTTGTGTGGGGCTGAGAGGCTTGAACTGAGGGTTTATTTATAGGGGAGAGCACCCCCGACATACATAAAGGCGCCCTCCCTCTGCCACAACAATCATGCGTTGGTGTAAGAGCAGAGTGTGGGAGGAGGAGTTACGCAGCAGAAAGAGAAAGAGAAGACGGCTGGTGAGGGAGCGAGGTTTAATGATGCATGATGAATGATGACGAACGGGGGGAAGGGATGAGGATGTGATGTCGTCACGTGATGATGGTGCGTCCCCCATCTTAATGGTGGCCTTTGTGCGGTGCACAATGGGATGAAGTCGAAGACTTGAAATGGTCTGGTGGTGGGTTTGGTTGGGCCCGAGATTCGCAATGATGTCCTTCGGGGCCGAGAATGGGCTCGCAATCCATCATCACGCATCGATGCTCTTTTGTTTTTATGCATCCATTCATATTCCGTCGACCATCTCAGGTTTTGAATGCGGGAGCATAATTAGCCAATGCTTTCAATCATGAGCGGTGGATTCTTCTGTCCTGCGGGCATGTATTTAATAATATTTCATAATTAACAGTTATTATTATGGGATGGTGATTTTTTATTCATTTTACCTCGTACTTCTCATGCTTGCTTGGCTACATTGAAACCAACGACGGGTGGAGATCGCTATATTATTGAGATTGGAGGGTATGAAAATTAGCTGCCAACGAAAACTATCAGAATCGGAGGGGTCAAGAGCAACCACTTGTTCCTTGGTTGAAGCTCCGTTGTATTCAGCTTATTTCTTATGATCCGTTCCATGTTATTTGGATACTCTCTCCATTCCTTAATTGTAATTTCATCACAAATCACTGTAACATCACATCACAATTTTTATTCCAACACTATCCAACTTTCATAATCAACCAAACAGTTATTATTCACAAAATGTTATCCTAACCATCCCATCCTGGTAACCAAACAAACATATGGGCTTGTTTGGTTGCTGGGTTGGATTGGGTTAGGTTACCCCTGTGAATAGTAAGCTGTGAGGAGGGTTGCAAGGGTTGGAAGAAGAGGTACATCGGTGTACCCCAACCCAACTCACCAAACTGATATACCATATCCAATGTGCAGGGATCCATTTCATATTTGTGAGACCTAATAACAAAACACTAATCAATCAATAATCACGCAGAAATCTCATAGCATTAGTAAAACAATATCCAAAGTATCATTTGGAACTTGATAAATTCTTTTTCAGCGTTATTTCCTTATAAACCAAAGAATGACAACTAATTTATTAAGTATAGTATCGTTAGTATATTGCTCTATTGCTCTAGCAATGATTGACGATAAGAAATGGATGTTCTAGCTGAGCAACTAATCTTCCAAAATAGGTTAAACATGCATAGTAGTTCCTTCCTCTTTTTTCTCAAAAGTACACATTTATTAACTAGATGGATGCCATGATTTTTATAATTTGCCTGGGTAAGAGGTTTGTTTTTCGACTGTAGTAAAAGAAAGTATAACACTCCTAGTGGCATTATCTTGTTCAATCATAATGGAAGTAGCACATTGTTTCTAATGTTCTTTAAAATGAAGATATTTTGAAAAAGGCTTGTAAAGAAGGCCATGGTGTCATGACTATCTTGTAATATCATTGATAAAATGTCTTTTAGAAAAGAATCTTCTATGCATAAATGGCTTCTATTTTTTCGATTTCTAAGGATTTAGTTTAATGGAACGGGTCGTGTTGACCGGCGGAAGCATATGACTGAATTGTCATGACCCCGTTTCCCGGGTCATCGAATCCTCCCATATTCGGATTTGGTTACTCATCAATAATTTATTCAGCAATCACAACTAACATTCAGAAACAGACTGCAATTAAAAATACTCAGAAGAAAGTATTTTAATACTTTTCCATTCACAAAATATGGTTCACATAAAATATTGCTCCACTATAACCATTTACATGTACATCAGCTTGAAAGAGAAATACACAAAAGATTACTAACTACCTTACAGAGAAGGGCTACTGTGGCCGGTTTGATGACTATGTTAACTGGCTAGATTATTAAAGTCCTTGCGCTTGCTCACCGACACATGTTGGTTTTTCCATCAATTATAGGATAAAAATTAGCAAATGCTAAGTAACGAAGAAGAGAAAAACAAACAATTTGTGTGATTTTTTTTCGAAATTTGTTATCACAAAAGGTTTCAATCCTTCTTGTTAATTTAAGTCATATTCCTTTCTATTCCGCGTGAGGGATTAGTCCAGGAGAACCCTACCATACTTGGACTCCAAAGCTGTGGACACTTCAGGATTGGAGATTTTGTTGATCTTGGTAAGCTTATGCCGTCGCACGCCGCCTCACCCAATCATCCAATACTACCTTGACAATTTCCTTTTCTTTTATTAACCAGGGTCTCAAACCCTCAGCTTGGAAAACAAACGAGCACACCGTTCTCGAGGACTCGGTTGCTTAAAACCTCAGGCTAACATTATAACCGAGCGACTTAAATACATATTATCGTGACCCAGCCACTATTGAACCACCTATGCCTCCGCATGGAACGACCACATCTTCTGTCGTTCAACCCGAAGATATTAGCTCCTGGTACCATGCGTTGCAAATCATTCATTTCATGTGCACTTATCATAACAGAGCAACCGTGTACCACCTAGGTAGGAAAACTCAATACGGGTTCCTTCCGACAAACCTACAGATTGCATGCCCGACCTGTAGTTCTACTCTCAGTCATCCTTAATGTGACACATGATCTTTTTCAACATCCAACTCAAACCACATCAATTCCCATGATGTAATTCTTTCGCTAAGTCATCGATTTGCATAATCAGCAACACTTAATATAGACTCATATATATATATATATATATTATTCATATGCATGTATACTCATATTTATGCCTATTTTAACTCCCAAACCTTAACTTTCCAAGTCACTGCATCAATTCAATGCTAAAATCTTATTTTAGTGGAAATCACAAATCAACTCTTCAGACTTTTTCAAAAATAGCCAAAATTAGGGTTCTTCATAGCAAAGAACATAAAATCAAGAACTTCAATAATCTCGTATGAAAATCCAACAACAAAAGGATTTCGTTACTTAATTGAGCTCTCTCTCACGTATGTAATGCTTTATCGTGTTTCATTTTCAGAAAGGATGTTTTAAGGCTCCTAAAAAGATCGAATTTCATTTTCATATCAAAACCGCTAAGAACGTGTCAAGAACGCGAAAGACAAATGAAGAACACGAAGAACGCAAAGAACACGAAGAACACCAAGAACATATTTTCTCTTGAAATTTCAGTAGAGCTTCCCCTTATACGGGGTGATATTTCTAGGAAACTTTCAGCAGAGTTTCCCTTTATATCGAAACATATTTCTCGAAAAATTTCGATAGAATTTCCCCTTATATCGGGACATATTTCTTGAAAATTTTGGGCAGAATTTCCTCTTATATCGGGATATATTTCAAAATAAAAACGAAAAGAGTTTCCTCTATAAAATCAATCAAGAGGAAAACAACAACGAAACTGAAATAATATAATCAAACTACAACCGATGGAGAATCAGTAGACACCACACATCTTTAGTGAGTGAGTGTGTGATGAATCACAGGGTTCACTGACGTGCAAAGCCGCCCGCACCTAAGTAGGGTATTACACGAATATCTCCATCAAAATAACTAAAAAACAGAAAAGAAAGAACAATAAGCACTGGAGAATCGGTAAGCACCACACGTTTTAGGTGAGTGATTCTGGGACAAATCACATGGTTCACTAACCTATATAGCCGCATGCACCTAATTAGGGTATTACATGGATTTCTCCATCAAAATAACTAAAAAACGAAAAAGAAAGAACAATAAGCACTGGAGAATCGGTAGACACCACGCGTCTTAGGTGAATGAATGTGTAACGAATCACATGGTTCACTGACGTGCATAGCCGCCCATACCTAAGTAGGTTACACAGATTTCTCCTAGAACCACAACAAGAAACTAATCGGAAAGAAAGATGAATCAAGAACAAAACTTGGAAGAAAAGATGATGAATTGAAAGTCTATCTTACAAAGCAAACTAAGAGAGGATTATACCTTCCTCCTCCTCGTTCTCCCGACATTGCTTCGCTAGCGTTCTTTCCCTGCCTCTCACTCCTCCTCCTGACCTCTCAACCATAGCCCTTGAGTGGTGGTGGTGGTAGAAATCGTAAATAATGAATGGGTTGGGGGGTATTTATAGGCTTCGGAAACCGCTAACTATGGTTAGTAAACCAGGATTTAGCCCTTAATCGTGGTTAACAGTCCATAGTTTTGGCCCATGGTTTTGGCCAAAACTTATCCGAAACTTAGGCTCAAGTTATAACATTCCAGAAGATTCTAGATTCGCCAATGACACTTAATTAACACTAATCGTGATTAACTTTCACTAATCGTGATCTAACTTTCGCGACTTACGCTTATCTTTTGCTAACTTTTGATTAGTGTTTGCCGATGATCATTAGAGGTTTTAAATCCGTCATTAGTTTCTTTAATCATACTGAATTAGTCTTAATGACAGTTATTATGAGTTAATGACATCTTAATCCTCCTTACTTCTCTTTCTTCTGAAAATCATAACAAATCGAAACGAAGTCCGATTCACACGAAACAAATTCCGTTGATTTTCTCTTGACGAGTTGGATCTTATGATATAAGATCCGAGAGATGCCAAGTTCATGGCTTTACAACTATAAAAATTTTAAAGGAAGTCTCGTCCTCGAGACTAGAGATACATGCATAACAACCTTAAAGAGATTTGAGACTATAACAACCTTAAAGAGAATGAACGTCCTTTCATTTATAATGAACATATACTGAATACATAATTTTATCATTCAAACAAGTACGGGTACTTTTCTTTTATTTCTACCTCAGATTCCCATGTTGCTTATTCAAACTCTTGGTTGCGCCATAACACTTTAACTAGAGACACCTCTTTGCTTCTCAACTTCTTGATATCCCTGTAAAGTATTTGCACAGGTATCTCTTGGTATGTCAAGTTTGGCTCAATATGTAAATCATCATGACTTATCTTATGCTATGTATCCTTAATGTACTTTCTCAGATTTGATACATGAAAAATATCATGTATTGCCGAAAGATGTGGAGGAAGTGCAAGTCTATATGCCACTTTTCTAATACGCTGAATAATTTCAAACAGACCCACGAACCTGGGTGCTAACTTCCCATGCACACTAAACCTCTGAATTTCCTTCATAGGTGATACTTTGAGAAATACAAAGTTACCTAGCTCAAACTCAAGATCTCTTCGCCTAGTATCACTATAGCTTTTCTGGCGATTTTGAGCAATCAATAGTATTTTTCGAGTAAGCTCTACAACTTCCCTTGTCTCTTACAGTCTATCTGAATCATAAAGGTTCTTTATCCCGACCTCTTGCCAACACAAAGGAGGAGTACACCTTCGTCCATAAAGTGATTCAAATGGTGCCATGCCAATACTTGTATGGTAACTATTGTTGCATGTGAATTCTGCAAGAGATAAATGTTTCAACCATGATCCTTACCATTCTAAGGTACATGCTCGTAACATATCCTCTAAAGTCTGAATAGTATGTTTTGATTGATCATCTATTTGCGGATGATATGTTGTGCTCAAGCATAGTTGTGTGTATAAGGCTTTCATGAAGTTCTCCCAATAGTGTGAGGTGAATCGTGAATCTCGATCAGAAACTACTTCCTTTGGGATACCATGGAGGCGAATGTGGTTCCTTAGCTTTTGCATATGTGATTCCTTACAACCATGCATCCCTTGTGGTGTTGCCTCTTACGACATTGCCCTTTGCCCAACATGACCCCTTGCGGTCGTCCATGCGACTATTTATGAGTTTGTGCCTTAAATCTTGTTTAATATTGTCAAACTTTATACTTTTCTTATTAGAATATAATGACATATTTCTATCTGTAGTATTAGCATTAGTTCTCTATAATTAATTATGAATTTCCTTCCAAACATTTACGTAAATACCACAATACTAGATGTTGTTATTTCTGTGTATCATACATATCATACACATACATATATATCTTGTTCAAGCATGAAAATTTCAAAATTCTCGAACTTATGCATATTTCGTGGTTGATATTCAATATCACTGGAACATAATTCGTAAGGTCATTATAGGAACCAATTTCTTTTTCTTACTTATTTTATAAGATAGGTTACTCATTATAAGATAGAGACGTGAATAAATTACATGTATATCTTTACACAATCTACCATTTACTTACATTCTTAAAATAATTTAAGCATTTTTATCATAAACCACACATGATAATATTTAGGATATATATGCAAAGGCCCAACTTTATGTTTAGGCTTGCATGGTTTATAACGTCAACTCTTGCCGTTTCAGGACAATGTAATTTAGTCAACAATCAATGATTAATGTAATGTTATCTTAATTAGGTTTATTGCGGGCCACTCATCTATGATGGATAATTGGTATGGATATGCACTCCATTCCTTCGTTCAAGTTCGAATCTATCAATTATATTTAGGCATTTCTATTTACGTTCCATCTTCATTCAGGTTTTTTTATTGTATTAAATTCCTATCGATAATACATAGTCATTTTTGGTAACTCCATCCAACTTCTAACATCCTGAAGCATTAACTCTCCAAGCAAATGTGTAAATGATTTACAGCTTGATTGAGATATGATTATCCTATTTTTCTCAAATTATACAAACAATAATTCCTACAACAATAATCCCCTTCAATAAGTCGGAGGATGCGGTTTTAAATTCTAGTCTTTATCTAATGTTCACAATCTTTCACAGAATGGTCTTTCTCGTTGTTGTTCCTTTTAATGGAGAGTAAATTCTCAAAATAGAAATAGAATAGCCCAAACAAAATATAATGTCACTTGATCGTGGAGTATTTTCAAAGATGTGAAATACCTAGAGAATCGATACATATATTGAGATCATAGTTCGAATGCGACCGTTATTCATTTGTAAATCCTAAGATGATACATACCTTAGGTCCGGCGTGAAGTCTTTTTGCGTCACGATCGCCGTGACTCCCTCGATTATGTATCGATGCTCTTCTCTTCCGATTCGATGTCACATCTCAGTGATGAAGATGATTCTCACATGCATCCTCTCTCTCTCTCTCTTAGGCACAATAGATTGGAGCATATCTTTTTTTGATTGTCTAGTCCGTTAAATTTAGCATGGTGTCATTTTTGTTTTTATATCTTCTGATGGTCACCATTTCTTGTTCTTTTCCCATTAGAATATCAATGGTGTATTATTTGGTGTTACTTAATAGTTTTCAAGACAAACCTCTTATCACCATGAAAACATGATGGGAGTCGATAAAGACTCACGCATCACTGAAGCATTAGAAATTATATCATCTACGATATAGGTCTATTAGTCATACTAGTCGTAAGTGCAGCAGAAATTTAAATTTGTCGATAAAACCACATGGCATGGGACCAAATTTCATGCTTCTTCATCATGATCACATGAGTAAGCGTGACCATGATCTCAAAGCCTCCAAAGGAAAAGTCCTCTTGTCTTAAGTCTGATTTAACGAGAGAGAACTTGTGGACGTATGGATGAGGCACGTGCTACCCACAGTACAAGGCGACGACCCATGCGAGGAACCTCTTGATTTGATCTCATGAAATCTGATGTCTCTCGAGGTGCGGAGGAATGGAAATCCATGTGCAGATAGTCTGAGAACACAATGACAACGCGATGAGAATGGACATCTCAACAAAACCCTTGGTAGACAAACACCAAGAGTTCTGAGAGTGAGCACATGTGTAGAGAGACAGAGAGAGTTGTTGCAACTTTTGCTTCAGCTTGATTGTGTAAAGAAAAGGTTTGAGTTATTCTTTCTTTTATACAAAATTAGATGGTTAGGATATACTCTTAATGCAATCATAATTTGTTGCAATAATATGTAACATTATAATTTATTTTAAAATATAGAATAAGTTGAAGACATTCTTCAACAAATTTAATTCAATTAAAATCAATCTCATTCTCATGAGTAAAGAGAAATAATAGAGACATCATCCAAAAATGAGTAAAGGAGATAGACCCCTTACTCATGAGGAGGGTGGATGCATGAAAAGTAGGATTTTGTGAGGGCCTAGTGTCATCTATGATGATCGAGGTCTTGCGAGGTCTAAAAATATCCTCATTAAAATAAAAACAAAGATAGAGTGTCGCTGAGGCGACCGTTCACAAAACCTTGAATCAATCAACAATTTACAGATAATATAAATAAATCAATGGAAAGCAAAATGTGGAGTTAAAATTACTATAATTGTACAATAAATGTGTGTAATGTGCAATCATGTGTAGAGGTCGAACTCAGGGAGCAAACGATATATTATGCAAAGGAATGCAAAATTTATCCTTTTATCTTGTCCATTTATTCTCCTTTTGTGTGGGTTTTAATTTTATATATTTTTGTTTTTATATATTTTTTATTTCTGTCTATATTTTCTAATTTTTAATTTCTTTTTCTTTTCAAATATATAATATAACATTATATAAGGATATATAATCAATATGTTCTAATATAACTATAAATGCCAATAAAAATAAACAAAATACAATAAATAAAATGCTTTTTGATTTTATATAAATTTCTAACGTTTTTGTGATTTTTCTGGAATTTTTTTTCATATTTTTAGGTATTTTAAAACTCAAAAATATCCTAAATCTAAGAATAAATAAGTAGGAAGAATTGTTTTGAAGGTTAAAAATATAAAATAAACTCCCAAATTCTCTAAAACATATTGAATAGATAGATAATAATATAAAGAAAATTAATAAAAAAATAATATTTTTGGAATTTGAGGATTTTTTCTACTTTTACTGAATTTTGGAGTTTTTTAATTTGTATGCTTGTTCTTTTTATTGGGGTTTTTGTTATGGAGATACTCTATACTAAAATAAATAAAATATATATTTTTTGGGATTTAAAAAAGTTTTTATATTTTTTGGTAATTTTTAAGTCAAACAAGGGGAAAATCATGCTCATTTGTTTTTTAGTAAATAGTTAAAAGTCCTAAAATGCCAAATTAAAAATGTAGCATGAATATACATTTGAGCAGGTATCTAACTCTATTTTTCATAATTTTTGGAGCATGGATGCTTATTATAATAATTAAAATACACACACCAAAATATATGTACTAGCAAGGTCATATTTGAAATTAAAAATAAAGTCAAGGGGATATGTGCTAATTTCCCAGAAATATAAAACTTATACTTAAATTTAATGGACTATTTTGCAATTCACAAAATCGCCAGAACATAAATGCAATTTACCCATCTCACGTGGAATGACACATGAGTTGAGCTGGACTGAACCCATTTATAATATAAATATTCAATATTTCCAATTTTATTTACATTTTAAAAACTATTTGCAGGACTAATGAATAAAGCAAAAGGTAGGGGAGGCTAGATATGCAATTTACCTCCTAATTGCAATTCATTGTGCAGTTTTGATCCTTCCACTTACCACGCATCGCCTTGCAAGCACATGATGTCGCTTCGTGGGTGAGCAATGTAGATTAGACCCCCTCGGAGATCTGACAATTGTAGCTCGGCTCGATCCAACGACCCACCGTTCATCTTGAGGTGACGATTAGAGGACAACTGTTCTTCCTGAAGAACAAGGAAGAACAACAGGCAGATGAACTTCTACATTCTGAATCTTCCTCCATGCTCCCCTAGGGCTAGTGAGATACTCAATTGATGCTCGGTGTCGCTCCGCAGCTGCTGGCTACCTCAAATGGTTCCGAGGCTCCTTAAATGAGCCCTGGAGCTTAGTGCTGCTTGAAGGTTTGTTCTTGAAGTGAACTCCCCATAGATGGGGTCTTCAGGTCCTATAATGATGCGCAAAAGCAAGGCAAGACAAAGATGGTGGGACCAGGCTTTTATTTAGCCAAAATAGAAGTGAAATGGAGGGGATATGGAAGTGATCTGGCGACGGTGGCGGAGGAAGCACTGATCTCCAGATCACAGGGTGATCTAAGTGGCTAGAGATGAATGAATCATGGAGAAATGGTAGGGGAAGGAAGTGACATGATTGTGGGGGGTCAGAATACAGTGTAGTGCTGCGAAATAGTGGCCAAACCTCTAGAACTCCAGCGAAGTCTAAATCTAAACCTAGGCTAATACATGAGTTAGAATACAAAAGACAATGTTGAAAATGAAACCTATATATTACAATTACTTATAATGAGTAAAAGAATATCTTAAACCTGGTCGGAGTGACAAAGGAGCAAGACAGACTGGAGCTCCACTGTGGGTCGCCTCTCCTCCTCCAACCAAGCCAATAACTCAGGGGTGCTCCATTTGTCACGTAGGGACTCGCTTGATCAGGGATAGGGGTTGTAGGATTTAAAAAGAGACCAAATCTTGCGAAGGACGAAGAGGGTGTTATTTATGAACATGGGTTACGATGCTTATGGATCCAGGGCTAGCGAATGATTAGGGCTATGTACAGAGGATCTAAGGAGTCAGTGAGAATCATGGAAAGTCGAGGATCAGAAGTTGTGACGGGCTCGAGGGTGAAGGAAGTTTGGTGGAAGCGAGAAAAAGGGAAGAAAAGGTGGGACTCGGTGTTTCTGTCAAGTCAGCAATTTTGGGGAGGCAATTGACTTGGGTCAATGTTCCTTGCATTGTGATTGGTCCACATAGGACCAAATCACGATAAAACAGGGACTTTTATTCAAAAAAATGAATTAACAGTAGTCAATTATTTTATTAAGTTTTGATTACAAAAGAAAAAATATTTATTATTCTAAAATTTTAACATGATTTTTATTTACTTTTATGAGCTAATTTATTACAAGTTATTTTTTCAACAACTATATTTATATGTATAATGACCTATGTTTTGTAGATTTTCGTTTTATTTTGTATTTTTGATTTTATCAATTTATTATAATATTCTGAATATTTATAGATTATTTTTATATACACAAATGTATTTTTTAGATTTTTTGATGTATTATATAACCTTAAATAAATAGGGGTATGTATTATATAGGTATAAGAATAGGTATTTCATTTATGTATTTATATAGACTATTTTATTTTTGTGCTCTCTTTAGGATTTTTTTCTATTTTAAATATGTATATGTACTATAAATAAAATTTATAAAATTATAAAAATATAAAATAAAAAAATAACGAAGACTAAATAAAATAAATATTTTATTAAAGTAAAGTATACAAATACCAACACCTAACTTTTTCATATCAACTCCAAATGGAATGAAACCATCTTCATTAAAAAGCTTATTAAAAGTTATATACATTTAAAATTATGATTTTGATGCATTTTGAGTTTTTATTGAGGAGATATGGGTCTGATAAGTTTAGGATTTGGTTTTTTATTCTGAGCATAAAATGTACAATGTATGTTATTTTATGCAAACTCAATTTTGTATTTTCTATACATTATTATCTAGAACTTTTATTTGCAAAGTTTATTTATTTGAAGTATAAATAATAAAGAGTAAAATGGGTCCCAAAATGCTTCTTTGATGAATACAAGAATGGGAATTTATTGTCTTTTAGACCCTTATCTCCCCCTACTTAATTCCTTGTTGACCCAATCATCAAGATGCCTAGGTCTCAGGGTTTAGGATCATAAAATACCTTTGATGTTTTATTATTTTTCTTTGCTTTTATTTATTCTATAATTTTGACATTAAAATAGTATTTTATATACAATAAATACAATAAATAATTAATGTTAATTTGTAAAAAAATAATGTTATTTACATGCATTTAGCTAGATTTTTAAGGTCAAAATGATAGAATAAATGTGATTAGATGGAGATTCATAACCCCACTATACCTGCCTTTGCTAGTCCCTAGCAAACACATATGCAATACGTGAAAATGAAAATAAAGAAAAGAAAAGGAAATAATGTGGATTGATTTTAATTCTCAAAATTGTCTTCACAAAATCAAAGTTTGGATCGTAAATTGGAACTTTGGAATTTAGGTGCAGACGGAACCTTGTTGGAAACGGATTTGAAACACAATAGCCCTTGGGTGTCACAAAACCCAGCTCAAGTATCCTCAATAGCTAGGTCAGAATACATCAACTTATATGCAAACCCTTATGGCTCTGAATCTATATTGAACAATGTGTATGATATGTAGCTCTCCTTGGCTGAAGAGGTAAAATTCAGTCTTCTCTAACATGGCGACCCTAATTCCCCAATCCAACAACTCGTTCCTTGAGAAGAAAGGTATTCCTTTATAAGTTCAAGTGACAACCATCTCAAGAAGAGAGGGTAGAGAGAAGAATAGACGGTAGCCAGTGTAGCTATCTACCCTAGGGTGCTTGACCAGTGTAACCAAGTCACCTAGCTGTTTGCTCACATAAGTATGACTATGAAGTTCAAGCTTGCTTATTAAATATACAAATATTTACACTCCGGTAGGTATTTTATTTTCAATCAGTCATGTCCAATTTTTTGGAGTTTTTATTGATTTTTTTAAAACTATATACATCAGCATTACATAAGGACTTTTCCTTCTTGAGCCAGTAGACTGTCCCTCTTTTAAAGCTTTCTTGCAACCACAACTTCTGTCTTTAGACCTCATCACCATTAGATCGGTTTGGGGTACAATGGCCACAAATGTGTGACTTCTAATGTTTCCATTGGCTTGTGTCTCATGTTGGCACATCCAGCCCTCTACCACTTCAATTGAGGTGAGCAAAGTGTGAGGTTTAGGTGCACAAGTTAGGTCATTATCAACAACAGTCGTGTGTGTGCTCCGAAATACTCTACGTAGGTAGTCAAGATGACATTATACCAAGTCCCACGATTCTCAAAGAATTGAGTCAACTAGACCTGAAGTACCTCAATTCTAGTTCCTATAAGATTCTCGTGATTAGGTAGATTTAAGGTCCAACCAAGCTCCAATCTTCGGATTTTACTTGTTCAATTATTAAAATAATCTGAAAAATGCAAATTCTATGCACAATGCAAAAAATGATTTTGTGATGCAATTTTCAAAATTTGAAATTTTTTATGGGTTTTTGAAAATTGTTTTGCATTTTTATGCTAATTTTCAAAAAGATTTTGTAAATTTTATGTAAATTTTCAAAAAAAGTTTTACAAATGTTTTTGGGACTTTAATTTTGTAAATATTAGGGATTTTTTGAAACAAAAGATTTTTATAATAAAAGATAGGTAAAAATATTTACACGGGATTGCATCGATAATTTACAAGAGTTAGGGATTTTAAGGATTTACACACAGGATATGTTATTATTTTCATAAATATTCATAGAGTTGGTGAAAAATGTTAATTTATTTGTACGATGTATATAGTCCTCAAAGTTATTTGAAAATCATTTTACAAACAATTTCGAAACATATAGTCCAAATAATTTTTGCAAATAGTTTTAGAAATATTTACAAACATTAGAAAATAATTTTGCAAAGGTTTTCAAACAATACATATAAATTTTTCAAAATATTTTGCAACCATTTTCAAAACCATTTTAAAAAGGTTTTCAAAAGATTTTTTCACACAAAGAAGAGAACTTTTACATATAAAAAAATTTTGCAAGGGTTGAAAACATTTTACAAAATATTTTTCAAGCAGTTTTCAAAGGATTTTTCAAAAAGAGTTTCAAACCATATTTCAAATATTTTGCAAAATATTATTACCTGATTTCTTAATCGGTATATACAAAAGAATTTGAGGAATAATTATACATTTTTTATTAGTTAGTTTAATGAATTGTATATGCATATATATAGTATTTTTTCCACTTATTACAAATACAAAAGTATGAGTTATGGCTAAGTATATACAGAGTATATAGACCCTCTTATACTTAGCTTCAACTATGTACTCATAGATCGAAAAGAGAAAGAGAAGACATAACTCTTAATGAGTATAGAAAAGCATATACTACAACGATGAAAATGAAGGATATGGTGAGATCCTTAAAATACATCACATAAGCGTGAGGATTGTATCGTATGCTATCAGGAGAGACTAGTCGCAGTAGTTGCTCCGGGCATCGGAATTTAAAATTTTCAATCTGATGAAACTACATGATCCAAGAACACTTCTCAGATCGTTTCATCCAAACCACAAACAAGTATTAGGATTACCTCTTGAAGAATGGTTGTGACTGAATCTCTAAATTAAGAGACCTCCTATCTCAAGTCTGATCTGCGGAAGAGATGCTTGCGAGCGCTTTGATGAAACATGTGCTCCTCACAATCTATGTTGTTGATCCAAGCATCGAATCTCCTGATCTCGTCACACGTGAAGGATATGGTTACATCCTTAAGCACATCACGGAACCATGAGGATCGCATCGTATGCGATCGGGAGCGACTAGTCGCACTGGTTGCTCGAGGCAGGGGAAATTAAAATTCTTTTCATGCATGAAACCACATTATCCATGTACACTCAGCAGATCATTTCATCTAAACCACAAACAAGTATTAGGGTTACCTCTTGAAGTGTGGTTGCGATCGAGTCTCTAAACGAAGAGACCACCTATCTCAAGTCTGATTTGGCAAAGGAGACACTTGCAAGCACGTTGATGAAGCGCTTGCTTCTCGCAATCCATGTTGATGATCCAAGTAACTAATCTCCTAATCTCGTCACATGAGATCCCACGTCTTCTTCACAAGCAAGGTGCACTAAAGGAGACGGAGATCTATGAGCAAATAGTCCGGTAGCATAACGACGATGCTGCGATGAGAGCGACTCTCTCTAGGGCTCCATGGTGGACGACCACAAGAGAGAGAGAGAGAGGGCATGTAGAGAATGAGAGAGAGAGAGAGTTGTTTCTCCAACTTGTGTTGTATGTGTCTAAAGAAGAGCAAAGGGGGTGCCTCTCCTTTTATAATATTTTGGGATCCGTGGATTTCAATCCATGGACAACACAAATCCAATGGCTCACATTGATTTGTGTTTCTTTTAATGGCTATGATCTTGTTGTTAAAAACACAACAATAATTTATTGTCTTTAAAATAAATTAAATATATTGAAAATCAGTCAATATACTTCAATATAAATCAAAGAAACAAACATGGAATGTCTTGGAAAGAAATCAAGCCTCCTTCCATATATAGGGTGGACGACCACCAACTTGGAGAGTCCAAGTTGGCCATCCACTCCATGTATGTAATAAATGCTTTTTCATTCCAATTGTGTTTATATCTTATTCTCACATAATATTCCACATATGCAATGACTTTTGTTGCAAAAATTATTCAGCAAAAATAATGTCAAATTGTTTTGTGAACATTGCAATCATGCCATTGGAAGCTTGTGAATCACATTCAAAACCCAAAATAAAATGTAAACTACATTTTGAATTTAATGTCCAATGTGAATCCAATCACATAAACATTTAGTTAACAAATGTAAATGACAAATAGCTCTCTCTCTTATATATTACAAATCACATTTATAATATACATGATTAATATGGATAGTTCTATCCACATTAGTCATATCCATGATAATTAAATCATATTTAATCATCTAGATCTCTATTCTCATGTTCCCAATTAATATGAATCACATTCACATTATTTACATCTTTGATAATTAAATCACTTTTAATTATCTTATATAACTTTCTTTGTAATATGAATCAAATTCATATTATTCATGATAATTGAATCACATTCAATTATCAATTTTCTCAATGCTCGGATCTCTATTCATGTAATAATCATCTTGGATCTCTATTCTCATGTGACCAAATAATATGAATCACATTCACATTATTTACATCTACGATAATTAAAACATATTTAATTATCTATGATAACTCTCTTTATAATATGAATCAAATCCATATTATTCGTGTTAATCAAATCACATTTAATTATCAATTTTCTCAATGCTCGAATATATAATATCAACAATGAAATTATCCTGAACTCTTTCAAGGATAATATGCTTTCTCTGCGGATACTTGGAGATAAGGATAAGATGATTGATGTATTGTTCTATGTATAATGACTTGGATATTGAGATCACATCTCAAATCTAGATCTTGTAGACCTCTCATAGATGATTTATTAAATCAAGATCGCAAATCTAATCTTCTTATTGTGTCTAAATCACATTCAGATCATAGTCCAACATTTGGACTAAGATCAGATTACTTCTCTACTGAGAGGAGTCTCTAAAATCTAGATCCGTTTCATTACTCCCTAGGAAAGGAAACATCATGGTTATACAACCGTTTATGATAACATCACCCTCAGGTATTTCTAATACATGTACATCCTACATACTGGAAGACCCAGAATAAACCTGAAGTATTAGATCAATTTTACACTTTCTATTTCATGGTTTTATCATTAAGTTTCTCATTGATCATTGGGAGTCGGTATCAGTCATATACTTTCCGAAAGCATATATCATACCTAGGTATTGATCATATACTTTCGAAAAGTATATATCAAACCTACAAATTCATGTAAGCTTTCAAAGCGAGATGACCGTGCATATAATTTGATCCTTCCCAATATGTCATGAGTGAGCTCATCTCTTTAGGTTCAGTAACTGAACATGTATGATCCCTTTGAGAGATCGTTTTACTCATATGCCCTTGTATGCACACCAACATGTCGGTGTATAGACCTTGATTAGGGCA
This sequence comes from Ottelia alismoides, assembly GCA_037367405.1. NCBI lineage: Eukaryota > Viridiplantae > Streptophyta > Magnoliopsida > Alismatales > Hydrocharitaceae > Ottelia > Ottelia alismoides. The sequence continues at coordinate 351,364 of JAZKJV010011680.1, read as the reverse complement.
TCAACCTATTGGTCTGCCAAATGTACACACTCATATATGTAGTAACACATCTTTCTCTGATTAGAGGATGCGTGCCGATATCGTCATAACATAGGACATAGGACTTTGGTTATCTCGATCTCGTTACGTCAACTCTTTGACCTAACTTACCTAACACCTCCGAATCTCTATTCCTATGTAGAGGACTTGCATCAAAAGGTCGGTTAGATATCAACCTTCAGAGAAAGGATTGCCATCTGCTTCTCAGACTGGAGATCATCTCTTAATAATCATTTGACGGTGCTTGATGAGTCCTTAATCTAAATCTTTAGATATTCATCCAAGCACCAGCCTCTGTGATTCAATATTAAATCAACAGTTGTATAACCATTAAGATGGCTATGGTACATAAACCTAATTGAACTAAGGGACCTACTATGCAAATTGACTATTCTTTATTTCAGATCAGGGAATGAAATCCATAATAATGTTTATTGCATAATGGCTCAATGTGGAATCGCATGTTCAACAATCTCCCACTAGCCAAAGAGCCATTAATGGACTAATCTTTAAATCCACACTCATGCGACAATCATAGGCTATTTAGAAAAATATCTAGGTAAGTTGATCAGTCACTCTGTTCCAAAGAGACCACGTCAAGTCCTTTTACGACACTTGTATATCCCTCAGTAACAGTGTTCACATCCAATGCGTGTGTTGCATATTATGCAACCAATACTCAATTTTGTTAGTTATAGTGTCCTTGTCACTACAACTTAAAAATAATTATAACTAGTATTTCCATAATCCTTATCAGAAAACCTTATTCCCGAAGATCACTATCTCCTAAGGTATATGAAGTTAAGACCTTTTAGATCACAATCTATAAAGTCTTAGCATCTTTGAAGATATTGATGTTACTGTGACTAAGTGTTTTATTTCCATAGTAGGATTAGTAACAGTTTACTACTCCCGCTGCATGGTAGACATATGGCTTTTGTACACATCTAGCATACACTCAGCTTCTTGTAACTGATACACAAGGGCAACCGATTCTAGCATTTACTTCCTCAACTCCTTGAGGTGATATCCCTTTAGATAAGCCAGTACTATATCCTAATGGAAGGAAGCCTTCCTTAGGTTTTTCCAAGAATGGAATATGTCCAAGGTGTATCACAAATGTGACGGTCCCAATACCCTCTTCTCTATGCTTCTGAACACCTTCAGAACTAAGAGCCAAGCCATTGGAGACATGTGAATCACATTCACTGCCCAAAATAAAATGTAAATTACATTTTCAATTTAATGTCCAATGTGAATTCAATTCACGTCAACATTTAATTAACAAATGTAAATTACAAATAGCTCTCTCTTATAAATTATAAATCACATTTACAATAATACATGATTAATATGGATAGTGTTATCCACATTATTCATATCCATGATAATTAAATCATATTTAATCATCTTGGATCTCTTTTCTCATGTTCCCAATTAATATGAATCACATTCACATTATTTACATCTGTGATAGTTAGATCACATTTAATTATCTTAGATAACTCTCTTTGTAATATGATCAAATTCATATTATTCATGATAATTGAATCAAATTCAATTATCAATTTTTTCAATGCTCGGATACATATATCAATAATAAAATTATCCTGAACTCTTTCAAGGATAATGCAAATTCTTCGTGGATACTTGGAGATAAGGACATGGTGATTGTATTCTTCCAGGTATAGTGACTTGGATATTGAGATCACATCTCAAATCCAGATCTTGCGGACCTCTCATAGATGCTTGATTGAATCAAGACCGCAAATCTAATCTTCTTATTACATATGAATCACATTCATATGACAATCTAACATTTGGACCAAGATCAGATTACTTCTCTACTGAGAGGATTCACTAAAATCTAGACTCGTTTCATCACTCCCTAGGAATAGAAGCATCATGGTTATACAACCGTTTATGATCACATCACCCTCAGGTATTCCTAATACATAACATTCTGCATACTGGAAGACCCATAATAAACATGAAGTATTAAATTAATTTTACACTTTCTACTTCATGGTTTTATCATTAAGTTTCTCATTGATCATTAGGAGTTAGTATCGATCATATACTTTCCAAAAGCATATATCATACATAGGTATTGATCATATACTTTCCAGAAGTATATATCAAACCTACAAATTCAGTCAAGCTTCCAAAGCAAGGTGACTGTGCATAAAATTTGATTCTTCACAATATCTCATGAGTGACCTCATGTCTTTCCGTTCAGAAACTGAACCTATATGATCCCTTTGAGAGATTGTATTACTTATATGTCCTTGTATGCACACCAATGCACCGGTGTATAGATCTTGATTAGGTCATCAACCTATTGGACTGTCAAATGTATACACTCAGACATATAGTAACACATCTATCTCCAATCAGAGGATACATGCCTATATTGTGCCAACAACGATATAGAACTTTGGTTATCTCGATCTCGTTACGTCAACTCTTTGACCTAACTTATCTAATACCTCCGAATCTCTATTCCTATGCAGAGGACCTGCATCAAGAGGTTAGTTAGATATCAGCCTTCAAAGAAAGGATTGTCATCTCCTTCTCAGGATGGAGATCAACTCTTAATAATCATTTGACGATCCTTGATGAGTCCTCAATCTAACCCAAGCACTGGCCTCTATTATTCAATATTGAATCAACAACTGTATGATCATTAAGATGGCCATGGTACATAACCCTAATTTTACTAAGGGATCCATGTATCCCAATCTATGGACACATAAATCCAATGGACGAGATTGATTTTTGTTGCTTTCAATGGCCAAGATTTCATTGTAAAAACACAACAATTAATTTATTTTAGATGAAATATGTATTGATAAATCAATATAAATTAATCTTAAAATTAAATCAATAAAACATGAAGATAGTTGGAAGGAAGCTAGCCTCCTTCCATAAGAGGGGGGACAACCATCTATTCCTAATAGGAGTTGGTGGTCGTCAACTCTCTTATTAGCGAAGGTGGTTATCTCCTCTCAATCCATGAGATTAAATTATCTCATAGATTTTTTCTAATATTTGCAACAACTTTTCTTTCAAATTATTTTACAAATTTAAATCCAAATTATTTTGTGAACATTGCAATCATGCCATTGGAAATTTGTGAATCACATTCACAATCCAAAATAAAATGTATTTTACATTTTTAATTAGTTATCCAATGTGAATCCAATTAACAACAATAATTAATCAACAAATATAAATCATAATATGATTTCTCTTATATATTATAAATCACATTTATGATATATATATATACACACACACATATGATTATATGGACAATGCTATCCACATTATTCATATACATGATAATTAAATCACATTTAGTCATCTTGGATCTCTATTCTCATGTGCCCAAATAATATGAATCACATTCACATTATTCACATCTTTGATAATTAAATCACATTTAATTGTCTAAGATAACTCTCCTAATCAAATTCATATTATTCATGATAGTTAAATTACATTTAATTATCAATTTTCACAATGCTTGGATAAATATGTCAATAATGAAATTATCCTCGAACTCTTTCAAAGATAATGCGCTTTCTCCGCGGATACTTAGAGACAAGGGCAGTTGATTGTATTGTTCCATGTATAGTGAATTGGATATTGAGATCACATCTAAAATCTAGATCTTGCGGACCTCACATAGATGCTTGATTAAATCAAGACCACAAATCTAATTTTCTTAATGCATCTAAATCACATTTAGAGCAATGTCCAACATTTGGACTAAGATCATATCACTTATCTATTGATATGAGTCACTGAAATCCTGACCCATTTTCGTCACGCCCGAGGAATGGAAGCTTCATGATTATACAATCATTTCTGATCACATCAAGCTCATGTATTCCTAATACCTATACATCCTGCATACTAGACGACCTAAAATAAACCCGAAGTTTAGTATTAGATCAATTTTACACTGTCTACTTTAGGATTTTATCATAAAGTTTCTCATTTGATCATTGGGAGTTGGTATCGATCATATACTTTCCAAAATCATATATCTTACCCAGGTATTGATCATATATTTCCAAAAGTATATATCAAACCTACAAATTTGGTCTAGCTTCTAAAGTGAGACAAACATGCACGGAATTTGATTTGTCCCAATATCTCATGAGTGATATCATTTCTTCCGGTTCAGTAATGAACCTATATGATCCCTTTTAAGAGATCGTATTACTCATATGCCCTTGTATGCACACCAATGCACTAGTGTATAAACCTTGATTATGTCATCAACCTATTGGCCTGCCAAATGTGCATACTTAGACATATAGTAACACATATATCTCGAGTCACATGATGTGTACCTATATCGTGATAGCATATGACATAAGACTTTGGTTATCTCAATCTCGTTAAGTCAACTCTTTGGCCTAACTTATCTGGCACCTTTGAATGTCTATTACTTTGTAGAGGACATGCATCAATAGGTCAATTAAATACCAACCTTTAGAGAAAGGATTGCCATCTCCTTCTCAGCTGGAGATCCACTCTTAATAATCATTTGACAGTATTGGATGAGTGCTCGATCTAACTCTTTAGATATGAATCCAAGCACCAACCTCTATGATTCAATAATTGAATCTAGATGAAGTAACACGAATATCTTCGGTAGTCAGTCCATTTCCATCAAACGATAGGTGGTGTTGACGTAGCGTCTCAAGGCCTCAGCTGCGACGGGTAGTCTCAAACCTACTTGGATGATTGTCACATGGTGCGGTGAGGACAATATCTGACAGTTATGGGAAAGATGTGGCATATAGGAGTGATCCTGTAGAAAGACCTCTTCCATCCAACCCAAAGGAACGTGCTATTTGTTTACACCAATCGCATTTATAAGATCTTTAATGCAGACTTTGACGGGGATGAAATGGTCGTTCATGTACCTTTATCCTTGGAAGCTTAATATGAGGCTAACTATTCTCAAGGGCCTCTCAGTATCTAAGCATGGACCTTTGTTGATCCTTCAAGACCAATGAGTTTGGGTCCTTCCAGAGGGCCATAGCTCCTAGGTGTGGGAAAAGGATCAACAAAATAACCAACCACGAATATTGGTTCCAATTGAGGAGGGATACATACTCTTTTAGGAAAAAGCAAGAATTAGGTTGTCTCTTTTCCCTAGATCTGAACTCGAAAAAAAGACTTAGAGCCTTCCCATAGAAATTCAGGCAAGGCGAGTGAGCAAGCCCTTCAGGTCAAGGGTATGAGTCGTGGTATCTTTGATGACAGTAGTGCAGGAGTAGTAGTGCCTACTTATAAAGCTAATTCTATTTTGAGAAGAGTTACTCTTTGGAGAGCACAATAGTTGAAAGTTGTAAGCTGTGATTGGGGGGTCACTACTAGATAAGATCTCTCTACTGGGAAATTTCTTTCCACTGTCCTTTCTCAATATATTAGATAAAACCCAACCTTTCCAACTTTTTATTGATTGTTATAATTTCTAGTCTTTTTTATCAACTTCACCTCAAATGAAATTCAGGTCTGACTCTTCCTTACGTTAGTTAATGCTTGTTGAATTACCCGGGGAAGGGATCCATGCTGGCTTGAACCTTTCCACTTCCACAGTTTATCTTAAAGATCTCACTAGTTGATTGAGACTGCATTAGTTGTATGAATATACCTACGTTAATAGAATGTTAGTTAAAGAACGACCGCGCCCATGCCCTTTTGACTAACCTTTCATCTTTGAATGCTGATCTTCCGGGCTTGGCTTGATTTGTCCGACGGCTACTCGTCCCAGGGTAGATGGGCGAGGAAGTGGAGGATCTGGAACTTTTGGCATCAAAGATGCATATAAAGTGGGAGGCCGGAGATACAGGGAGCTCACTGGTTGTGGATATCTAACTCGATCAAGGCAACCATGCTAAGCTATTGAGACGTTGGTCAGCTTAGAATCCATTGGACCTGATGGAGGGGGGAAAAGAACAATACTCTACCCTATATTATTGGATTCTTTCCTCCGCTTCAAAACATTGGGTAAGGTGCAGTGAAAACACATTATGACTCATGGAGGGGGGGGGGGGCAGAGCGAGATTGGACTTGGAAGACCTATGGGCGGAGGAGCAACTATATCATTATCTCATCTGCATACTCAGATTTTCCTTCGAACATCTGACCAGCGCAAAGTTTTCATAACCTTTGAAGACATTTTCAAATAAGAAAGTAGATGAGGAAGAAGATGAGAAGTGAGAAGGGTTGATGCTCTTCCCTTTCTCTCATGAGAGTCCGACCCTAACTACGTCGCTGACTCTCTCGACACCTATCACATCGACACAAAATATCGAGCGAGCCAACCTTTTCTAGATGGTCAAGGAGGTCAGGCAGTGGTCCAAGTCTAGAAGTAGTGGTATGGATGGGTCCCTTTCATGCTCTATCACCAACGAGTATAGTCAGTTTAGAAAGTCTTATAAAGAATTTCTCCTCATCCATCGATATTAGTAGGCTACAGACTAGGGCATGCTTTCTGCCTTCCTAGCATACTTCCCCTCTTAAGACCTAGTGTTCACTACCACACTCCTTCCTATCTTACCTGACTTAGCAACAGAATTCGATCATGCTCCCCTACCCCCCACCACCCTTGATGAGATGTTTCTCCTAAACTCATTAACAACCGGAAATAGCAACAAACTATAGAAAGTACGAAGGTAGGGGCTCCTAATATAGTTATCGGGTATAAGCGCCCTCTTGCTACCCATATGGACAATCAGTCTTGTCCACCGAAGTCTTCCTTCATGAAGACCTTCTTATTCAAAGGGATGGCTCCGATTCCGGACTTCATCTGAAGCCGACTCGTTAGATGTTCTTTTGTGCGTTGCGGCAGGATAAAGCAACTTGATAAAAGTCAGATAATGGAGACACAAGAGGCATTTTTGATCTCCCTTTCTGACGCTTCTCTATGGTTCTAACAGTTTCAGTTGTTGGACATGCAAGCACATAGAGAGCCATTAGGCAATAAATGTTATTGCGAATATCATTCCCTGATCTGAAATGAAGAATAATTAATTTTCATAATAGGTTCCTTAGCATATTTAGGGTTATGTACCATGTCCATATTAATGATCATACAACTTTTGATTCAATTGATGAATCATAGAGGCTGGTGCTTGGAAGAATATCTAAGGAGTTAGATTGTGGACTCATCAAGCACCGTCAAATGATTATTAAGAGATGATCTCTGATGAACTTGCGATTCATCACTCTAAAAGTTGAAAATAGAGCTTTGTTCCCGAGTAATTAGAGGCATATTTCTACTTATATTGCATAATTAGCATTCATGCATGCAAGCATAATATCTGCATTTTAGTATTCATATTTGCATAAAATAAGCAGCCAAATTCACTTGTAAATATTCACCTGTATATTAGATAAAGTACCTTATTTGTATATATTTTATACTGAATCCAAATCCAATAAAATCAACTCCATAGTGTATAGATTACTAACACTAATCAAGGAAAAATATCAAAAAAATACTAACTTGTAAAATTGATCAATAAAACCCCAAGCCAAGTTTGAAACCAAGAACCTTAAAATGCACATATCTCGCTCATACAACCTCCGAATTAGGTCTACTCACTTTTAAAGTAATATACATTCAGAGATCTTCGACACAAGACCAATTTCACTAAAATCGGAGAATGTATGCAAAACTTGGGTTTTGGGCCCCTTTTGTACATTGTACCCATGCATTTTCTCATTTTATTTTCTTCATTATCAAAAATAAAAAAAATTAGATTAAGTTGTAAATATTCTTCTCATATTTTCTCTATTTTTATTTTGATTTTTCTCTTATTGAAAAATGACAAAAAAATTGCAAAAGATAAAATGCGGTATTTTATATCTATAAGGTACCACCCAAAAATACATTTTTGTACAGATGATTTCCTTTGATTTTCGACCCTTCACAAAAGTTGTAGATCTCATCGAGAAGAGCAACTTTTGTGTTGACCACTTTTTGATTTAATCCCTTTTGTTATTTCTTTTTGATTTTATTTATATTTAATCTTTGAATTTTCTGGGAGCAACATGTGGCCGTTCCTGGAGCCGCCACATGTCACCCCAATTTTTTATTTTCGGATTTATTTTTTTATTTTCGGATTTTATTATTTTAATAATTATTATTTAGTTATTGTTATTTTAATTGTTGTTATTTTTAGTAGCCTACTTATTTTATTTATATTATATTATTATTATATATCTCCCTTTTACCAGTTCTTTTCTTCCCCCTACTCCAAGTCACCACTCCCTCCACTATCCCTCCACTTTCTCCACCTCTTTTCTAATTTCCCCTCTCCTATTTATATTCTCACCTCCTCCACCATTTTTCATCATCCACCGATCTTGAGAGAGAGAGAGCCTCGGCCCTCGTATCGTTCCTGGTGACAACACGGACGAGACGATCTGAGCGACGACGAGCTTGGCCATCTTCAGCCTTGGTGAGATCCAAGGAGCCTCACAACTCCTTGTTGCAGCTTCCAAATCCGCTGCCAAGCTTCGGAGACCGCCATCTCCTCGAGGCCACAACCGGAAGCCGCACGACGCGGCTCCACCTTCGGCAATCACAGGTAAGCATCTCTCTACTTTTCCTCATCATTTTTTATCTAACAATCTTGTTTCTTGTTGATCAATATCACAATCACCACATTACAATTTCACCATCATTTTATTCAAACAATCATCATCACAACCACAAACATCATTGCATTTATTTTCACCAAATATCATCATCAAATCATTATATTTTCACCACACAAATCATCATCACCATCATTTCATCACCACAAATTTTATTTCCTGTTTGCATTAAAAAGTATACAAAAAAATTTGCAAAACAAAAATACAAAACACAAAAAAAGAAGCTGCAGGTCTGCAACACCGCCTCTATCCGCCATCGCAGCCCCGCAACCCAGCCGCTGCTGATCTCCTCCTGACGCAACCAGCCACCAACCACCAACCTCCGCGCATCCTCGCACGGCCAATGCGTGCTCTGCCACCACCTCAGCAGCAGCCCCGAGCGGCCTTGGAGCTGCTCCAACCGCCCCTCGATGCCATGTTCCTCCGCCGGCCCCACACGTTCACGCCATCGACGCCGCCCTCCTGCCGGCTGATGCCGCTGCGGTGCTCCACACAGCCTCAGCCTGCCAGGTCGCGCCGCCCCTCCGCGAGCCTTTCCGCCGCGCGCCACCGCCATCGCGCGGCCAGAACGCGTGTACGCTGCCCACCGCCATCGCCTGGTCGACCCCGCGCCGCTCCTTCCTCTGGACCTCCCGTAGCCGCGCGCCGCCTTGGCCCCGTGCGCCACCACAACTCACGCCGCCCACGCACGACCGTGAGTCGTCGGCCGTCGCGCCGCCCTACTCCGTGTCCAAGCGGCAGCAGCGCCGCCCTTACGGCACCGCCTCCTCCGACGCTAGCCGCTCGACGCGTGACCGCCGCTACCGCATCGCGTGCCCTCGCCGCCCTGCTCGATAGCCACCGTCGTCCAAGCCCTAGCCGCCTCCCCCACTGTGTCATGCGTGCCCTATCTTGCAAGAGAAGATAACGAAGAGGTTCATTTGCCTTTATTTTTATTTCTGTGAAAATTGCATGTTTATCTTTTGAGATTTTCTTATTTGCAAAAGTGCCCTTAGGCACAGTTGTTGGTTTATTATTTCATTTCAGTTTTACAAAGATACCCCTGGCTTGGCATGATGATTTGGACATCAAAATAGTATCATTTTTTCAATCAAAAATAGCCTGTTGTAGAGCAATAAAATCTTTATCCTCTGGTTATTTAATTATATTTTTTAGGAGCATCTATTTATTTATTAAAACTCAGAGAGTGAAAATCAGTGATATTTTACCCATTTAAGCTCTGAAATTTGCACATCTTCATTCTTTGCTCTAAAAATTGCGAAAAAATTGTGAACGATGCCTCTAAGTGTGCTTTAATCACAGTCCAAATTTCGTCTAATTAGGAGTTGTCGTTTGCATAAAATAAATTGTAGGGTGATTTCTGTAAATGATTTTTAAATAATTCCACGAATAACATTTTTGAGAAATTTCAACTCTCCTGGATTATTTATTGAAATATCTATTTTAGATAAATCAATCTTTGGATAATTTGACTTCGTGGATTAATTAGGAATTAAATACCCGCAGTCGCTCTATTTTCAGTAAAATATTCATAAAAAATCAAAAAGTGTCAGAAAATTCCAAAAATATTAGTGTTGCTTCATTCCATCATATTTAACTTTAGTAAATTTTTCATAATTTTTGCCTATCATTTGCACGAAAAATTGCATAAAAACCCCCAAAAAGTTTGCATTTTTAATTTGTGCATTTTAAATCCAAAAATTCCAAAAAAATACATTTTGCATTCATCATTGGATTAGGTTTATAGGAAAATTAAAACTTGGTCGATTTGAGTTAATTTTACATTAAAGATTAATTTGGCTAAGTGATCGTTTTCTTAATAACCTAGTTCATCCGTATTGTTGCATTCTTGCATTTTTATTGCATAAAAAAATACCAAAAAAATCCCACTTGGAAAATCGTAATCTAATCACTCTAACTTGATCCTGAGTTGTTCCTTTGCCTCCTTGAGTCGACCTTGGGGCTTGCCCAGGCTAAATAAACATAAAACCGCACTTAATTTCATTATACGATTAATCGATTTGTGCGGTTATTTTTGATCGACGCGGATCTATCCGACTGCAACGCACTCGTCTATTAGACAACACTAAAAGGGTAGGTCATCCGTGTCCATCAAATGGCGCCGTTGCCGGGGAGGCAAACGGCTTAGGATCACTTTAGAAAGTTAGATTTAGGATTTCCATTCACTCGGGTAGTCTGACCCCCGAGCCGCATTGTAATTATCCATTTTTTTCCACAATTATTTTCTGATCATTTCTGTATATATTTTGCTATCTCTCTCTAACATTTTTGTATCTTTTCGTGCGAGGGCTCGGTGGACTTGGAGCAGCTTTCTTGAAGTCGAGGCATCTCGAAGTGCATCGGAGGCCGACGATTCTTGGATCAAGTCGGTTGTTGGACGTCAAAAAGATTTTTGTAATTAAAAAAAAAGAGTGTCTGCATCATTTATGGCGGTTCCCATTTGGGTTCTCGCGTGTGTAAACATAGTGAAACTGTGTCCCAGTCTGCTGTGTGGTTTGAATTTTAGACTAGGCTTGCACTAGCGGCTCCTCGAGCCACTCTAGGATTTGCTTGTCTCGTAATTTTCTAGGACCACACATCATTTAAAAGATGCACTTAGATCGCAGATCTAGTCAAATATAATCTGTTCTTCACTCGCTAATAGAACTGCCTGTCTAGGAGCGACTTTTTCATCGTCTGCATTCATTTGGTATAAAATTTCAATTCAGTACTTCATCCCGCATTGAAGAGAGCTGGAGGCACTGTAAGTCTTCTTACTCAAGCATTCATCATCGTTTTCTCGATTGCATCAGCTTTTTCCGATTCTCTCTCTCGATTTTCTAACCTAGGATAAAGGAATTGGGACTGGATGGTAGACGTGATTGCTTACGTGGATTAATATCAGTGACAACTAATCTTTAAAATCGGGACTGCTAATTGAATTAGACCAAAAAATTTGACTAAAATTAACCCTTGTTTGCAGGAGAGTAAACCCAATCTTGTTTTCAGGCTGAGTGAGGGTACTTGAGTGTGTGTGAACACCTTAAGGCAGAGAGGTAGATGAGTCCCACCTCCCTGCTACACCTGAGAGACCGACTGCCTGGATGACCATTGGTTCTGAGACTCCCCACACCTCCACTTCATCAACTGCTTGCACTGCCACCATGACAGCTTCTAAGGAGGACTCACGACTAGAGGCTACCATTAAGTCGGACATGACCTTTGTTGATTTCCTTGATCATTTTGATGATCCGACACAAGAGGCCAATAATGCCAAGCCAACTGAGACCACTAGCACCTTCCCGAGACATGTGCTGACCCTTCAGGAATATTATAATCTATATGGTGACTCGTCTGATGAGGAACCCATGGTCAGCACCACACCACGTCCCGGATCTTTAAAGGAAGCAACCAAAATTAAATTGACTCCACATAAAAACACGGTTGCTCCCTCTTCTAGTCGGCTATTTAGTGAGAGGAAGTCGAGAATTGATTCCTCGAGGAGTTCCCCCGAACCTCTCAAGGTGCGTCTCTCTCATCTCCCTCTCAATGATTCAGGTTCTAGAAAACCAACTAAGAAAGTTTCCTTCAACACATCGGAGAAGGAATTTTTTGAGGAGTCCTCATCTGGCCCGGACAAGGTAATTTATATGAGTGAGCTCAGTTCGGCTGTTCTCAATCCTTATCTAAGCAAGCAGCCGTGTGTCGACCCTCATTGGACGATCCCTACACCTCACTATTATTCATCTGAGGACGATTCCGACAGCGACACATATGTATATTATCCACCTCCTCGCGTCTGCAAGAAGGTTCGTCACAAACCTTCTTAATATTTGTATATTCTCACTCTTTCTTGTATATACTTTCTATCCCTCCCTCCCCATTGATCCGAATCACTTGCTCCGGCTCATCTCATTTCATTTTATGACTATACTTAGGATAACCATATCCTAAGTATAGGGGGGAGAGTGACCCACATCTATTCATTGTACATCCTCCAGATCACATCGATTCTCATACCTACTCTTGTCCTATACTTAGGCTGACCAGAGCCTAAGTATAGGGGGGACCGATGCTCGCCATGTATATACTCATCCATTTCCCATCTTGCCCTCGTTCGTCCCATTTTTTGATCTTCTTCTACACTTAGGCTGCCAGAGCCTAAGTATAGGGGGGCGGAGAGACTTCTATACATTTTGTACTTTTACCTCTCCTATGCTTAGTCCGAGCTATGTCTTTTTCGACGCTTTTCGTGCTCTGAGGACATAGCACACACTAAGTATAGGGGGCATGTATATATTACATATATACTTTACCCATAACTCGTACTTTCACGTATTTTCGCGTGTTTTTGTATATATTATGCAATAATTATGGGGTGGGTAAAAATTGAAAAAAATTTTGTATAAAAAATGTGAAATTTTTGTAAAACATACTTTTGTAAAATTTGTTGTAAAATAGGATGTATACCGGAAAAAAAACTTGTATACTATGTATATTATGTATAAACTAAAAACTTGTTGTAAATAATACAAATTGTTGTATACTTATACCAAAATTTTTTTTTTGAAAATAAGGCTTCTTATTTACTCTTGCATATCATCCTTGCATTTAAAAAAATCCTGCATTTCATTCATAGCATGTCATCTGCATCTCTCATCTGCATATCTTGCATATACAAGGTGAAAAGCTAGCGGGTTCTGAACCAAGTCATGAGTAGATATTGAGGATGGACTTGATTTGACCTTAATCCACCTAATTTCAGAGGAACCTTATAGGAGATGGAGTTAAGATTTCTCAGGTCAAGTGACTTAATTCTTTGAGTCCGCAAGCCTATGTTCACATGTCATCTTGATTAGTCTAAGTAGAATATCTCGTGCACACGCATGATTCTTTTAGACAGTGACCTAACTTGGACAAGCACAATGCACGTAGCTCTTCATTGATGGGGTGGTGAGGAAGTAGAATCCTTTAGCTTGGAGTAGCACACGGGTGGAAACATCCGTCCTCCTCTAGGGAGGGTAGTGCATCTCAACCTAGTCTGGTGGTGTTGAAGTCTAAGGACAGGACGCTGTGGGTTGCAATAATGCTTCAAAAGAGGGATAGTCTACTGGCTCAAGAGGAAAAACTCCTGATGTACATGCTGCACCTTGTATATAGTTCCAAAAAAAAGAGAAAAAAAGAGAAAAATGCAAGAACTCCAAAAAAATAGCCAGGCCAAAAAAAAATATTGCCTGTCGGAGTGTGTATATTAGCAAGAAGTCTGCAACTGGATGACTTGGCTATACTGGTCAGGCATCCCTGGATAGGTAGCTACACTGGCTACCGTCCATTCTTTTCTCTACCCCTTCCTCTTGAGCTGGTCGCACTTGAACTTATAAGGGAATACCCCGCTCCTCGAGGAAAGAGTTACTGGACCGGGTTATTGAGTTACCTTGTTAGAAGAGGCTGGTTCTGAGCCATTTCTGATGTAGAGAGTTACATCTCACTTACACAGTACAAGTAAAAATCATAGTCATCAGAAATTTGCGTTTGAGGATTTGTTCTGACCTGACTGTTGAGGCATCTTGAATAGAAGACTTGTGGAACTTGAAGTCTGTTAGGTCTTAAGTTCAGATCCCAATAAGGTTTCGCCACACAATTAATCCAAAGGTCGAGTTAAGCTCCATTTTCAACTTTTGTTCATGACCTTGGTATGGAACCCAATCTCATTTCACTCTTGCATTTCATTTTAGTAGCTCGGGGATGAGCTAGGTTTAAGTATAGGTGGTTGATGAATCTGCGATTCATCACTCTAAAAGTTGAAAATAGAGCTTTGTTCCCGAGTAATTAGAGACATATTTATACTTATATTGCATAATTAGGATTCATGCATGCAAGCATAATATCTGCATTTTAGCATTCATATTTGCATAAAATAAGTAGCCAAATTCACTTGTAAATATTCACTTGTATATTAGATAAAATACCTTATTTGTATATATTTTATACTGAATCCAAATCCAATAAAATCAACTCCATAGTGTATATATTATTAACACTAATCAAGGAAAAATATCAAAAAAATACTAACTTGTAAAATTGATCAATAAAACCCCAAGCCAAGTTTGAAACCATGAACCTTAAAATGCGCATATCTCGCTCATACAGACTCCAAATTAGGTCTACTCACTTTTAAAGTAATATACATTCAGAGACCTTCGAAACAAGACCAATTTCACTAAAATCGGAGCTCGTATGCAGAACTTGGGTTTTGGACCCCTTTTGTACATTGTACATAATGACCGTTTTACCCATGCATTTTTTCATTTTACTTTCTTCATTATTAAAAATAAAAAAATAGATTAAGTTGTAAATATTCTTATCATATTTACTCTATTTTTATTTTGATTTTTCTCTTATTGAAAAATGACAAAAAAATTGCAAAAGATAAAATGCGGTATTTTATATCTATAAGGTACCACCCAAAAATATATTTTTGTACAGATGATTTCCTTTGATTTTCAGCCCTTCACAAAAGTTGTAGATCTTGTCCAGACGAGCAGCTTTTGTGTTGCCCACTTTTTGATTTAATCCCTTTTGTTATTTCTTTTTGATTTTCTTTACATTTAATCTTTGAATTTTCTGGTTGTGACATGTGGCCGTTCCTGGAGCCGCCACATGTCACCCCAATTTTTTATTTTCGAATTTATTTTTTTATTTTCAGATTTTATTATTTTAATTATTATTATTTTAATTATTGTTATTTTAATTAATGTTATTTTTAGTAGCCTACTTATTTTATTTATATTATATTATTTTATATCTCTCTTTTACCACTTCATTTCTTCCTCCCTACTCCAAGTCACCACTCCCTCCACTATCCCTCCATCTTCTCCACCTCTTTTCTAACTTCTCCTCTCCTCTTTATATTCTCACCTCCTCCACCATTTTTCATCATCCACCGATCTTGAGAGAGAGAGAGAGCCCCAGCCCTCGTATCGTTCCTGGTGACAGCACGGACGAGACGATCTGAGCGACGACGAGCTTGGCCATCTTCGGCCTTGGTGAGATCCAAGGAGCCTCACAACTCCTTGTTGCAGCTTCCAAATCCGCTGCCAAGCTTCGCAGACCGCCATCTCCTCGAGGCCACAACTGGAAGCCGCACGACGCGGCTCCACCTTCGGCAATCACAGGTAAGCATCTCTCTACTTTTCCTCATCATTTTTTATCTAACAATCTTGTTTCTTGTTGATCAACATCACAATCACCACATTACAATTTCACCAACATTTTATTCAAACAATCACCATCAAAACCACAAACATCATTGCATTTATTTTCACCAAATATCATCATCAAATCATTATATTTTCACCACACAAATCATCATCACCATCATTTCATCACCACAAATTTTATTTCCTGTTTGCATTAAAAAGAATACAAAAAAATTTGCAAAATAAAAATACAAAACACAAAAAAAGAAGCTGCAGGTCTGCAGCACTGCCTCTCTCCGCCATTATAGCCTCGCAGCCCAGCCGCTGCCGATCTCCTCCTGACGCGGCCAGCCACCAGCCGCCAACCTCCGCACATCCTCGCGCGGCCAACGCGTGCTCTGCCACCACTTCAGCAGTAGCTGCCCCTCGACGCCGCGTTCCTCCATCGGCCCCACACATTCACGCCATCGACGCCGCCCTCCTACCGGCTGACGCCGCCGCGGTGCTCCGCGCAGCCTCGGCCTACCAAGTCGCGCCGCCCCTCCGCGAGCCCTTCCGCCGCGCACCACCGCCATCGCGCGGCTAGAACGCGTGCGCGCCGCCCACCGCCATTGCTTGGTCGACCCCGCGCCGCTCCTTCCTCTGGACCTCCCATAGCCGCGCGCCGCCTTGGCCCCGCGCGCCACCGCAACTCGCGCTGCCCACGCACGACCGTGAGTCGTCGGCCGCCGCGCCGCTCTACTCCGTGTCCAAGCGGCAACAGCACCGCCCTTACGCCACCGCCTCCTCCGACGCCAGCCGCTCGGCGCGTGGCCGCCGTCGCCGCCTCGCGTGCCCTCGCCGCCCCGCTCGATAGCCACCGCCGTCCAAGCCCTGGTCGCCTCCCCCACTGTGTCCTGCGTGCCCTAGCTTGCAAGAGAAGATAACGAAGAGGTTCATTTGCCTTTATTTTTATTTCTGTGAAAATTACATGTTTATCTTTTGACATTTTCTTATTTGCAAAAGTGCCCTTAGGAACATTTGTTGGTTTATTATTTCATTTCAGTTTTGCAAAGATACCCTTAGCTTGGCATGATAATTTGGACATGAAAATAGTATCATTTTTTCAATAAAAAATAGCTTGTTGTAGAGCAATAAAATCTTTATCCTCTAGCCATTTAATTATATTTTTTATAGCATCTATTTATTTATTAAAACTCGGAGAGTGAAATCAGTGATATTTTACCCATTTAAGCTCTGAAATTCGCACATCTTCATTCTTTGCTCTAAAAATTGCGAAAAAATTGTGAATGATGCCTCTGAGTGTGCTTTAATTACAGTCCAAATTTCGTCCAATTAGGAGTTGTCGTTTGCATAAAATAAATTTTAGGGTGATTTCTGTAAATGATTTTAATTAATTGCACGAATATCATTTTTGAAAAATTTCTACTCTCCTGGATTATTTATTGAAATATCTATTTTAGATAAATCAATCTCTGGATAATTTGACTTAGTGGATTAATTAGGAATTAAATACCCGCAGTCGCTCTATTTTCAGTAAAATATTCATAAAAAAATCAAAAAAGTATCAGAAAATTCCAAAAATATTAGTGTAGCTTCATTCCATCATATTTAACTTTCATTAAATTTTTCATAATTTTTGCGTATCATTTGCACGAAAAATTGCATAAAAACCCCAAAAAAGATTGCATTTTTAATTTGTGCATTTTAAATACAAAAATTCCAGAAAAATACATTTTGCATTCATCATTGGATTAGGTTTATAGGAAAAATATAACTTGGTCGATTTGAGTTAATTTGACATTAAAGATTAATTTGGCTAAGTGATCGTTTTCTTAATAACCTAGTTCATCTGTATTGTTGCGTTCTTGCATTTTTATTGCATAAAAAATACCAAAAAAATCCCACATGGAAAACCGTAATCTAATCACTCTAACTTGATCCTGAGTTGTTCCTTTGCCTCCTTGAGTCGACCCTGGGGCTTGCCCAGGCTAAATAAACATAAAACCGCGCTTAATTTCATTATACGATTAATCGATTTGTGCGGTTATTTTTGATCGACGCGGATCTATCCGACTGTAACGCACTCGTCTATTAGACAACACTAAAAGGGTAGGTCATCCGTGTCCATCAATCTCCATCCTGAGAAGGAGATAGAAATCCTTTCTTTGAAAAGATGATATCTACTGACCTCTTGATGCAGATCCTCTACATAGGAGTAGAGATTCGGAGGTGTTAGATAAGTTAGGTCAAAGAGTTGACTTAACGAGATCGAGATAACCAGAGTCCTATATCGTATGCTATCACGATATAGATACACATCCTCTGACCGGAGACATATGTGGGTGATGTGATCATAAACGATTGTATAACCATGACGCTTCCATTCTTAGAGAGTGATGAAATGGGTATGGATTTTAGGGAATCCTCTCAGTAGAGAAGTAACCTGATCTTGCTCCAAATGTTGGACATTGATCTGAATATGATTCAGATGCAATGAGAAGATTAGATTTGCAATCTTGATTTAATCAAGCATCTATGATAAGCCCAAGATCTGGATTTGAGATGTGATATCAATATCCAAATCACTATACATGGAACAATACAATCACAATGTCCTTATCTCCAAGTATCCGCAGAGAAAGCGCATTATCCTTGAAAGAGTTCATGATAATTTCATTGTTGATATTATATATCTGAGCACTGAGAAAATTGATAATTAAATATGATTTAATTATCATGAAGAATATTAATTTGATTCATATTATAAAGAGAATTATCTTAGATAATTAGATGTGATTTAATTATGAAAGATGTGAATAATGTGAATGTGATTTATATTATTTGGGCACATGAGAATAGAGATCCAAGATGATTAAACGTGATTTATGTATCGTATATATGAATAATGTGGATAAAACAACCCATATTAATAGTATATATTATAAATGTCATTTATAACATATAAGTGAGAGCTAATTGTAAATCAATTTTGTTAATTAAATGCTGATGTGAATTGGATTGACATTGAATAATTAATTGACAATGTAATTCACATTTTATTTTGAGTTGTGAATGTGATTCACAATTTTTCAATGGCAAGATTGCAATATTTATAAAACAATTATGAATTATTTTTATATAATAATTTACAACAAGTGTTGTTGGAAATCTTGGACATTTCCATGGAATAATGTAATCTCATGAGATTACATGAGATTGCCACCAACTCCCGTATTATGGAAGGAGGCAATCTTCATTCCATAATCTCCATGTTCTGATTGATTTAATTTTAGGATTGAATTATATTGATTTATGAATATATATTTAATCTAATTAGATTAATTTTTTTTGTGTTTCTACAACAAAATCTTGGCCATTAAAAGAAACACAAATCAATGTGAGCCATTGGATTTGTGTTGTCCATGGATTGAGATCTACGTATCCCAAAATATTATAAATAGAAGGGGACCCCTTGCTCTTCAAGTTACAACTTTAGAAACTTCATATGCTCTCTCTCTCTCTCTCTCTCATTCTCTACATTCCCTCTCTCTCTCATTGTGACCATCTACCATGGAGCCCTAAAGAGAGTCACCATCGCCACAACATGATCATTATGTTGCCATTATTTTCTCGTGGATCTCCATCTCCCTCAGTGTGCCTTGCTCGTGAAGAAGACCTCGGATCTCGAATAATGAGATGAGGAGATTCGTTACATGGATCATCAACATGGATTCCGAGAGGCACACATTTCATTAATGAGCTCACAAGCATCCCCTCCGTCAGATCGGACTTGAGACAGGAGCTTTCTTCGTCTAGAGACTCTATTGCAACCACGCTTCAAGAGGTAGCCCTAATACTTGTTTGTAGTTTAGATGAAACAATCCGAGAAGTGTTCTTGGATCTTGTGGTTTCATCACATGATTTTTTTTAATTTCCATTGCCTTGAGCAACTCAAGCAACTAGTCGCTCCCGATCGCATACGATGCGATCCTTACGCTTCCATGATGCACTTAAGGATATTACCATATTCTTCACCGTCTTCATCGAATGTGCTATGGGATCGAGGATGAATTTAGCATTTTCCTCATCTCTTGATAAGAGAAAATCACGGAAAAGCTACTTAATTCTTTACCTTCCTAGCAAAAAGAGGGATAGACGTCTCATATAGGAAGTAAAATTTGCCCACGCCCAAAAGAGAAGAAGTACGACATACTTCCCAATAGTCCAAGATGAGAGAACCACTGGCCCCTATTCGACAAAAATACAGTTTCCAAGCAGTTTCTTAGATATGAAAAAGGGATATAGATGAATTTTGTTTTTTTGGATCTCTAGCAGTTGTCACGCTCACTTATTCACTAATCAGAGTATGGTGCGCTATCACTTCATTTCTTCGAATTAAAGAATAACCTCTACCTGCTAGGAGCGAAGACCCAAATGTCAAATATATAGTTAAGATGAGATAGCCACAATCCTCCATTCCAAAATCAAAAAAGCAAGCAAAGATCATAATTGAAATATGTTGGAGGGGTAAAAATTAATAGGAGTCAGAGCTGCTACCATTGCTTTAGTAAGTGCTTCCTTGGCATTGGGAACTACTGCTGAGGGTGCTGAAGAGCGTCTCAGGCATCCTTGCGGTAAAAAAACTGGATGCAATGTCTTATTAGAACCCCTAAACTAGTGTAAGTGCAAGAGGTCCGTAAGAACAAGAAACTGTGTACTCAACTGCCTATCTTCATTTCTCAGGATACCCGAACTAGTAGTGTAGACCTAAACATGCACAAGTTGAGTCAAGAATTTCGAGAGAGATGGTCTGAAATGAGACCTTTGTTGTCTTTGGTATCTTATCTTGTGTTATCGGGGAAGGTCGACGACACATCAGTAGAGGGTGTAGTCAGAGGCCTGGGGGACTGCCTCTCTTGACCCTGCTATCCTATGTGCTTCTCTCTGCACAGTCTGCTCTTTTTCCAATCAAAATTCCCCTGGAAGGACTCCTCATTTCAACATCCCCAACTAGGGATTCCCAGGTTAAATCAGTTGTGAAGGGCTTGTACGCGGCTCTTTCTGCACCCCCCACAAGGTACATTTCGTGCCTATGGGCCTCCCTAACTATCCAAGAAGATACTCGAAAGTTGATGATTATTTTTTTGTAATTTAGAGTTAGAATTGTGTTCTAGTTTTCACTTCAAAAATGGACTGGAATTGAGTATACATAAGTCAAAATGTATAGATGAAAGAATCTAAGTATTAAGACCACCCCAAGCAAGATGAGTGCTCTACTAGATAGTCAATAGCACAGACGGCCCCCGTGGGGATGGAGTGACAGAAGTCTTAAGAATCCAAGATCAGGTTTGGGCTCGACGAGCCCTTTCTCATTATGATAGATGTCAAGTGGAAGTGCAATGATGTATGCAGGTGAGACATCCTAATAGACCAAGAGATTTTCACTTTGTTCCGCTCGTCCCTGGAAAGAAGAAAGAGCGTCCACAAGCCTCCTCTCCGCCTCTAACCTCATCTGGAAGCCTTTCGGGCAATCAAGGAACTGGAGTAGTGAATAAAGCACAAGAGTGGAATAGTGGCAAGAAAGAGTGGAGTAGTTGAGCTTCATACTAGATATTTTATATTGGGGACTTCACTTTGCTTCTTGATTTTCTCTACGAACAACAATTCACCTTAATCAAAGAGGAAATCTTTGTACCCGGAGAAATAATTACCCAACCGTATGATCATTAAGATGGCCATGATACATAACCCTAATTGTACTAAGGGACCTATTATGCAAATTAAATATTCTTTATTTCATATCAGGGAATGATATTCGCAGTAGCATTTATTGCATAATGGCTCGTCGTGGGCTTGCATGTCCAACAATTTCCCACTAGACCAAAGAGCCATTAATGTGCTAATCTTTAAACCCGGACTCATGTGACAATCATAGACTATTTTGAAAATAGCTAGGTAAGATGATCAATTACTTTGTTCCCAAGAGATTATGCCAAGTACTTTTACGGCATTTGCTTATCTCCGAGTAATAGTGCTCACGTCCAATGCGCATGTTGCATCTTATGCAACCAATACTCAATCTTGTTAAAGCAGTTATGACACTATTGCTTAATATTTATTATAACCAATATGTAATTTCCATTATCCTTATTAGAATATCCTTATTCCCAGAGATCTCTATCTCCTAATGTATCTATAGTTTAAGACATTTTAGATCACTATCTATAACATCTTAAGTTCTTGAAGATAGCACTTAGAGATCACTAACTCGAAAGTTTTGTCCTCTTTGATGATATTGTTATTACTGCAACCAAGTGCTTTATTTCCATAATAGGATAAGAAACAGTTTACCACTCCCACTGCATGGTAGACATCTGATTTTTGTACACATCTAGCATGCACTTGGCTTCTCGTAACTGATGCACAAGGGTAAGTAGTTATAGCATTCACTTCCTCAACTCTTTAAGGTATTGTCCCTTCAGATAGGTCAGTACCATATCATAAGGGAAGGAAGCCTTCCTTGGGTTTTCTAAGAATAGAATATGTGCAAGGTGTACCACAAATGTGGCGGTCCCAATACCCTCTTCTCTATGCTTCTAAACACCTTCAGAACTAAGATCCAAGAGGTATCCCTGAGATGATATCTCAAGTTATGGAACAACCATATTATAAAACACTTATTATTGTTGGAAATGTGAGCCCACGCTGAGCCATTATGCAATAAATGTTATTGCACATATCATTCCCTGATCTGAAATGAAGAATGAATAATTTGTATAATAGGTCCCTTAGTACAATTAGGGTTATGTACCATGGCCATCTTAATAATCATACAGCTGTTGATTCAACTATTGAATCATAGAGGCTGGTGCTTGGATGAATATCTAAAGAGTTAGATTGAGGACTCATCAAGCACCGTCAAATGATTATTAAGAGATGATCTCCAGCCTGAGTAGGAGATGGCAATCCTATCTCTGAAGGCTGATATCTGACCGACCTCTTGATGCAGGTCCTCTGCATAGGAATAGAGATTCGGAGGTGTCAGATTAGTTAGGTCAAAGAGTTGACTTAACGAGATCGAGATAACCAAAGTCCTATATCATATGCTGTCATGATATAGGCACGCATCCTCTGACCGGAGACAGATGTGTTGCTATATGTCCAATTATGTACATTTGGCAGACCAATAGGTTGATGACCTAATCAAGGTCTATACACCGGCGCGCTGGTGTGCATATAAGGGCATATGAGTAATACGATCTTTCAAAGGGATCATACAGGTTCAGTTACTGAACCGGAAGACATGAGCTCACTCATGAGATATTGGGATGAATCAAATTCCATGCGCATGGTCGTCTCGCTTTGGAAGCTTGACTGAATTTGTAGGTTTGATATATACTTTTAGTATATGATCAAGACCTAGGTATGATATACGCTTTTGGAAAGTGTATGATCGATACCAACTCCCAATGATCGAATGAGAAACTTACTGATAAAACCATGAAGTAGACAGTATAAAGTTGATCCAATACTTCGGGTTTAGTCTGAGTCTTCCAGTATGCAGGATGTACAGGTATTGGGAATACCTGAGGGTGATTTGATCATAAACGATCGTATAACCATGATGCTTCCATTCCTAGGGAGTGATGAAACGGGTCTGGATTTTAGTGACTCCTCTCAGTAGAGAAGTGATCTGATCTTGGTCCAAGTGTTGGACATTGATCTGAATATGATTCAGATACAATGAGAAGATTAGATTTACGGTCTTGATTTAATCAAGCATCTATGGGAGGCCCGCGATCTGGATTTGAGATACGATCTCAATATCCATGTCACTATACATGGAACAATACAATCACCCTGTCCTTATCTCCAAGTATCTGCGGAGAGATTGCATTATTCTTGAAGGGTTCAAGAATAATTCCATAAGATCTAAGCAATGAAGAAATAATCAATAAATGTGATTTAATCATCTTGATGTGTGAAGAAATTATCCAATTTAATTAAATGTGATTTAATTAATGTGAATAAGAATAATGTGGATAGAAATATCCAATTATTCATAATATATTATAAATGTGATTTATAATGTATTAGAGAGAGAGCTAATTATAATTTATATGTGTTTATTAATTATTATGTGTATTGGATACACATTGTGTAATTAATTAACAATATGAATTATATGTTGTTTTGGGTTGTGAATATGATTCACAATTTTTTCCATGGCAAGAATGCAATATTCTCAAAGATAATTGTGAATTGTTTTTGAAGAATAAAACCCAATAAATTTGTTGCAAATAAATAAGAGAGATTCCAAGGAGATATGCAATCTCATGGATTTCCATGAGATTGCAATCTCCATGCAATCTCAAGGGGCGGCATATCATTCCTATAAGGAATGTGTGGCCGTCCACTTGGAAGGTACATGGAGATAAAATCTCCATGTATCTTCTCTCCTTATTTGTTGGGTTGATTTAGGAATAAATTATATTTGATTTTGTCAAATATATTTTGACCTAAATTTGTTGCTTTTGACAACAACAATCTTGGCCATTGGATTGACACAAATCAATCTCACCCATTGATTTTATGTGTCCCATGGATTGAGATCCATGGATCCCAAAACCCTATAAATAGAGAGGCATACTATGCTCTATAATTACTTGCAATATTGGAGCTCTCTCTCCCTCATTTCTTCATACACGCCAGCCCTCTCTCCCTCTCTTGTTGGTGGCCGTCCACCATACCCTAGAGAAGGGAATCGTCATCGCCATCGCCACCGCGCTGACGCTTCGACGTTCTTCGGTTCTCCGTCTTCTTGGAGAGTTCCTCTCACGAAGGAGACGTTTGATCTCGTGCGACGAGATCAGGCCACTCTTGGATCATCTTCTTGGATTGCGAGGACAACGCGGTTCATCCCCGCGCTCGCAAGCGGTCTCGCCGACGATCGGACTTGAGACAGAAGGTCTCTTTCTTTAGAGACTTGATCAACCACGCTTCAAGAGGTATTGCATTATACTTGTTGTGGTTATAGATGAAACGATCTGAGAATGGTTCTCGGATCATGTGGTTTCATCGAATAAATTTTTTAAATTCCGCTGCACCGAACAACTAGTACGACTAGTCGTTCTTCGTCGTATCCGATACGACGATCACGCTTCCGTGATGCGCTTGGGGATAATTCCATATCCTTCAAGTGGTATCAGAGCCTTAGGTCGACGGTTTCGAATATGATTCGAAAAACCGAGGACGACTTGGGTTCGTTTAGGTCGCGAAAGTTTTCATCGCATTTGATTTCGCAGATATGTTTAGTAAATAAATTCGGCACTATTTAAATTGTTTAAACACGAATTTAATACTTGGATTTTGTTCCCCATTAAATAAGGAAACCATAGGATCTGAGTTTACGTAAATCGGATTTCGTATGCTCTAGATATGGTTGTTTTAATGAACATGTATGCACTGTTGCCGGAACTGTAGATCTGAACGTGATTAAAATGTTAATTACTGTTTAGAATTGCCTCGAAATGCATGTAACATCACTTGGCTTCTGTCCTAAATCAAATTAGCAATCTATGAAAATTGATTTTGTCTAATTTGGATTTAATATGATTGAGATATGCTAATTTTAGTAAGTAGGGATCACTGCTGAAATTACAGTCCTAATCTAGAACCAAGAGATTGTCAATTAGTGAAATTAATTGTTAATTTCGTGAAATAATCATGAAAAATATTTGTGAAATATTTGAAGATGATTATTTACATAATTGACTTGGCCTCAACCAATTAATTGATTAGATTTGATCTAAATCTTAATTGGAAACGCATTCATCAAACTTGATGTTTGATTGGTGATTGTCATTTAATCATTTAGTGAAATTAAATTGTTTAATTTCCTAAAATAATTGTGCATAAATATTTGTGAAATATTTGATGATAATTATTCCCTTAAATGACATTTCCTTAACTAATAATTGATTAAGATGTGATCTAAATCATAATTGGAAACCATAATCTTTCAAACTTGATGCTTGAATAGGATTTGGGAATTTGTCTAGCAAATTTCCTTATAATAAAAAATGTTTTGATTATTACTATATGGTACAATTTCGGTTGAAGAACCGATGATCATCTCAAGTACAAATTAATCAATTTGGCATTATCCTTTCCCGCGACGGATATGGTGCCTAGTCGGAGAGCATTGGGGTTGCGGGTTGCAACGTATGTGGTCCGTCCCACTCTCGTCGGTACTGGCCATGACAGCGGGTAGGGCCGGGATAATGTCCGAGGGATTAAGATGTATTTTTCTAATTATTAAAATTCGAATTAATACGTATTTTGAGATATTACCATATATGTATTCAAGTAAAATAATCAAGTTTGATTGATTGAATTGGATTGATAATTAATTTAATATGATTAAATTGATTATGTCCAATTGAAATACTCTAATATGATTAGAGCTAATAATTCCCTTGGAAGAATTAATTATGTGAATGTGATTCACGATAATTAATTAAAATTTGAATATGATATGGAGGATCACATAAGTGACATCCATGGTCTCCCGTCAAGGCGGAGGGTTCCGTCGCCAGGGATTGCATGTGGGAGACGCCTGTCCGAAGTGACAGCTCCTGTATGCAAGCGCATTTGGATCGGGCTCGTCGCTTCTCGAAAGAGTAAGGACGTATGCGTAGTGACCCCAATATCGGGTCCTCATATTATTGGGGCGATATTGGATTGCGCATAGCGAGTTGTATTCTTGTTGACGGTTGGTTCAATTAATGACGGGTCAACATCGCCTTAGGGGTGGTGGGCCCGGGTGTTAAAGACCGAATTGGGAGATGCAAGTTGGACTTGCAAGGCGGAATGTGTTCCCGCTTCTTTTTATCCGAGTTAAAGGTTCTCATATTATTGGGATGCAACAAAGATAAGGAAGGAGATCCCAGATCTTGCTTGAGATATAATGGTAAGTATATCTCTTACATTGAAAGTGATTAAGGGAATGAACTTTCAGTGTTGACAAGGCAAGACAACTTTGATATAAAAATTCCTAAATCAAAGTAAAATATGTATATATAAATACATACATTTATGCAAATTTCTTATTTCAGATAATCCTTCATTAAAACCCACTCAATGATATACTCAATAATAACTAGGGAAATATCTTGGATTGGACTCAATGATCCAGATATTGTACTTGCAATTGAACACATAATGTATGTGGTTGCAATGTGCAAATTTCCTCATAATATTGAGAAATGACAATTAAATAGATAATAGGACTACAACCCTAGGGTTTGTATGTCTCTATAGTCTTGGTATCATCAAATGTACTTTGGAAGTGACATGTTGATGATGATCATAATTGTCATATAATCCTTATAAAATCAATGAAGATTTGCTGGCATACATATGTGCTCTTGACATTTAATCATGAGTGACATGGTTTTCTGCATCATGTAGAATGGTAGCTCTATAAAGAGATGATGTATTCAAATTGTTTGAGTACCTACCTGAACCTATGTTTTATGAGTTTAGATGGACGTAGATGATGAGTGTCATTATTCTACTGTCTATACTCTAGTCATTCATGAAGCTTCATAGTATTCATATTGTGTGAATCTAATGAAGCATAAATAAATGTTGAAATACTCTTATATTGAATTCTTTTGAATTTATTGTAAGAGATCCTTAGTCTTAAGCAATGGTTGCTTATAGATAAAGGGAGCGCAATGGAAGCATGGGTTGGACCCAAGATAGAAGGAAAGTCAAAGAGTTGACTGGACTTCTGTGACTTCCATATGACATCCAAAGAGTTGGATGAGTGCCAATACTGCAATAAGTTGATGTGTTGATATTATTACTATCAAGTCTGTCTAGAATCCTTAGAAAAGGACTCGGTTGGAGCATCAGAATAACCTACATAAATGATTGATATTGACTTACTTATTGAATAAGATAAAGTCAAATAATTGTATCTCAATCTTCTGATGACATTTGCAATGGGTTGCATATGCTTTAGAAGACTTAGAAAATTTGATCTTAAAGGTTTATAGTTATCCACGTGAGTATTGATGCAACTGTTGCAACAATCTCTGTTGGATTAATAGACTTGTTAATTTCAGTGGGAGAGCCCTCAGTCTTAGAGAATGTCTCTATGATCTAGACGTTAGAATACAC
Source organism: Ottelia alismoides (assembly GCA_037367405.1). Taxonomy (NCBI): domain Eukaryota; kingdom Viridiplantae; phylum Streptophyta; class Magnoliopsida; order Alismatales; family Hydrocharitaceae; genus Ottelia; species Ottelia alismoides. Next base: position 323,243 of record JAZKJV010011680.1, on the reverse strand, counting down.
TCATTGTTTGTTTCTAAATGTTGGAAATAAACATGAATTCTGAGATAGAACTATCATAAAGAGTTATGATGGATATATTTCAGATAGTAATCTAATAATCTAGTGGACTCCACTAAATTAGAAAATTAATGAATGGTTCATTAACATTTCTAAATATTGAAATTAAACCTTAAGATCAATAGGAGGATAAAGATCATTTGACAATGATCTAGCATCAAGCCTTGGACATTTGTCTATTGATTTGATCAATAGACTAGTAAGAGATGAAACTTTAGAATGTCTAAAATTTCAAAACTTACATACTTATGAATATTGTATTCAAAAAGGAAAAATGTCCAATACACCCTTCTTTGGGAATGGTGTAAGATGTCAAGGTATTCAGGATCTCATACCTATTGATGTATGCGGATCATCTATATCATAGTAAACATTATGGATATGTGATATCTATTGATGATTATGTATGATATGAGATTTCTTCTCTTCATCTAAGAAACCTTTGAAATGTTTAAAGATTTCATTAATTTTGGTTTAGAACCAACGTTTGAAGGAAGATAAAATGAATTTGATCTAATCTAGGTAGCAAGTACCTACTAGATAAATTCGAAGAATACCTTATGGAGATATGAATATCATTTCTATCTCAATCCTCCTAACACACCTTAACTCAAAAGAGTTATAGGTAGATACAATTGGATCATGTGTGACATGATCTTATCAATGTTGAATTTTAGCATAATTATCCCTTAGTTTCCAGGTATATATATGTAGTAGAGACTACAATGTATATCCTTAATAAGGTTCCATGTATGTTGGAATCTAGCACTTGAGAGTGCTGCTTCATTAGGAAAATAAAGGATGGTATTGGATACCTACTTTATGACCTTGAGATTCTTAAAATATCTCATCTCCGAGAATGTGATTATTAGAGGTTGAGACTCTTGAGAATCAAGATGAAAATGAAGTGTAGGAACTCATTTATAATGAGACTCCTGAAATTGGAAACTAAAAGGACAATTAAAGATGAAACATTAATACCTCTTCAAATGAGTTTGAGGATGGATTCCATGTGTTAGAGAAATCTGACAATGATCAAACTTCATGTGATGAAGCTTCTGAAGATCATAGCATGGATAGATGGATAGCAATAAAAGTCTAATGTAGACTTCATATACAAGTGTTGTATATGGACCCTCGAGGATCCACCTATATGGGTAAGACCTGTAAAGGTGTAAATGGATCTTCAAGAGACAGGGAACCTGATGAGAAGGTAGTGATCTTCAAAGCACGGTTCGTAGCCATAAGCTACACACTGAAAGAGAAGACATTGCTTGCAATGAGACTTGCTCTTCGGTGACCATGCTTAAAACCGTCAGAATATTGCTAACCTTAGCTACACAACTTGACTATTGCATCTTTAAGATGTAAGTCAATATTGCATTCCTCTACGAATACCTCTTTGAGGATATTCACATGAAGTAGCCCCAGGGTTTCATGGTTGAGGAAAGCAAGGTGTGCAAGTTAAGGAATACATCTATGGACTCAAATAAGCTTCTTGAAGTTGGATCATAAGATCTGATGAAATTATAAATGTTATGATTTCAGATAGAATCTTGATGAACCATATGAAGCTTAGTGGGAGTGCTTTTGTGTTCATCGTGCTAAATGTAGATGATATCCTAATCATTTAAAAATGATATAAGGATAATAATTAGTGTTTTATAATCTGGTTGTTCCATAACTTGAAATATGATTTCAAAGATGCCTCTCAGATCTTAGTTCTGAAGTTGTTCAGAAGCAAAGAGAAGAGGATAATGGGATTGTCACATTTGTAGTACACCTTGGACATATTCTATTTATAGAAATTCCAAGAAAGGCTTCTAACCCTTAAGATATGATACTGACCCATCTAAAGGGATAACACATCAAAGAGTTGAGGAAGTGAATGCTGGAACTACTTGCCCTTGGGCATCAGTTCTAAGAAGCCAGGTGTGTGCTAGATGTGTACAAAAGACAGGTGGCTGCCATGCAGTGGGAGTAGTAAAATGTTACTAATCCTACTATGGAAATAAAACACTTGGTTGCAGTAATGACAAAATCTTCATAAATGACAAGATTTTTGAGATAGTGACCTCAAAGTCTTATCTTCAGAAAAACTTAAGACTTTATAGATAGAGATCTAAAAGGTCTTAACTGTGGATACCTTAAGAGATAGTGATCTCCAGGAATAAGGGTATTCTGATAAGGATTATGGAAATACTGGTTAAGATAATTGTTAGGTTGTAGTGTCAAAGACACTGTAACTAACTAGATTGAGTATTGGTTGCATAAGATGCAACATTCGCATTAGATGCGAGCACTGTTACTGGGGATATGCAAGTGCCATAAAAGGACTTGGCGTAGTCTCGCGGGAATAGAGTGACTGATCAACTTACCTAGCTATTTTCTAAATAGCCTATGATTGTCACATGAATGTGAGTTTAAATGATTAGCCCATTAATGGCTCTTTGGGCTAGTGGGAGATTGTTGGAAATGCGAGCCCACGCCGAGCCATTATGCAATAAATGTTATTGCACATATCATTCCCTGATCTGAAATGAAGAATGAATAATTTGTATAATAGGTCCCTTAGTACAATTAGGGTTATGTACCATGGCCATCTTAATAATCACACAGCTGTTGATTCAACTTTGAATCATAGAGGCTGGTGCTTGGATGAATATCTAAAGAGTTAGATTGACGACTCATCAAGCACCGTCAAATGATTATTAAGAGATGATCTCCAGCCTGAGTAGGAGATGGCAATCCTATCTCTGAAGGATGATATCTGACCGACCTCTTGATGCAGGTCCTCTACATAGGAATAGAGATTCGGAGGTGTCAGATTAGTTAGGTCAAAGAGTTGACTTAACGAGATCGAGATAACCAAAGTCCTATATCATATGCTGTCATGATATAGGCACGCATCCTCTGACCGGAGACAGATGTGTTGCTATATGTCCAAGTATGTACATTTGGCAGACCAATAGGTTGATGACCTAATCAAGGTCTATACACCGGTGCGCTGGTGTGCATATAAGGGCATATGAGTAATACGATCTTTCAAAGGGATCATACAGGTTCAGTTACTGAACCGGAAGACATGAGCTCACACATGAGATATTGGGATGAATCAAATTTCATGCGCATGGTCGTCTCGCTTTGGAAGCTTGACTGAATTTGTAGGTTTGATATATACTTTTAGTATATGATCAAGACCTAGGTATGATATACGCTTTTGGAAAGTGTATGATCGATACCAACTCCCAATGATCGAATGAGAAACTTACTGATAAAACCATGAAGTAGACATTATAAAGTTGATCCAATACTTCGGGTTTAGTCTGAGTCTTCCAGTATGCAGGATGTACAGGTATTGGGAATACCTGAGGGTGATTTGATCATAAACGATTGTATAACCATGACGCTTCCATTCCTAGGGAGTGATGAAACGGGTCTGGATTTTAGTGACTCCTCTCAGTAGAGAAGTGATCTGATCTTGGTCCAAGTGTTGGACATTGATCTGAATATGATTCAGATACAATGAGAAGATTAGATTTACGGTCTTGATTTAATCAAGCATCTATGGGAGGCCCGCGATCTGGATTTGAGATACGATCTCAATATCCATGTCACTATACGTGGAACAATACAATCGCCCTGTCCTTATCTCCAAGTATCTGCGGAGAGATTGCATTATTCTTGAAGGGTTCAAGAATAATTCCATAAGATCTAAGCAATGAAGAAATAATGATTAAATGTGATTTAATCATCTTGATGTGTGAAGAAATTATCCAATTTAATTAAATGTGATTTAATTAATGTGGATAAGAATAATGTGGATAGAAATATCCAATTATTCATAATATATTATAAATGTGATTTATAATGTATTAGAGAGAGAGCTAATTATAATTTATATGTGTTGATTAGTTATTATGTGTATTGGATACACATTGTGTAATTAATTAACAATATGAATTATATGTTGTTTTGGGTTGTGAATATGATTCACAATTTTTTCCATGGCAAGAATGCAATATTCTCAAAGATAATTGTGAATTATTTTTTGAAGAATAAAACTCAATAAATTTGTTGCAAATAAATAAGAGAGATTCCTAGGAGATATGCAATCTCATGGATTTCCATGAGATTGCAATCTCCATGCAATCTCAAGGGGCGGCACATCATTCCTATAAGGAATGTGTGGCCGTCCACTTGGAAGGTACATGGAGATAAAACTCCATGTATCTTCTCTCCTTATTTGTTGGGTTGATTTAGGAATAAATTATATTTGATTTTGTCAAATATATTTTGACCTAAATTTGTTGCTTTTGACAACAACAATCTTGGCCATTGGATTGACACAAATCAATCTCACCCATTGATTTTATGTGTCCCATGGATTGAGATCCATGGATCCCAAAACCCTATAAATAGAGAGGCATACTATGCTCTCTAATTACTTGCAATATTGGAGCTCTCTCTCTCCCTCATTTCTTCATACACGCCAGCCCTCTCTCCCTCTCTTGTTGGTGGCCGTCCACCATACCCTAGAGAAGGGAATCATCGTCGCCATCGCCACCGCGCTGCCGCTTCGACGTTCTTCGGTTCTCCGTCTTCTTGGAGAGTTCCTCTCACGAAGGAGACGTTTGATCTCGTGCGACGAGATCAGGAGCAACCACGCTTGGATCATCTTCTTGGATTGCGAGGACAACGCGATTCATCCCCGCGCTCGCAAGCGGTCTCGCCGACGATCGGACTTGAGAAAGGAGGTCTCTTTCTTTAGAGACTTGATCAACCACGCTTCAAGAGGTATTGCATTATACTTGTTGTGGTTATAGATGAAACGATCTGAGAATGGTTCTCGGATCATGTGGTTTCATCGAATAAAGTTTTAAATTCCGCTGCACCGAACAACTAGTACGACTAGTCGTTCTTCGTCGTATCCGATACGACGATCATGCTTTCGTGATGCGCTTGAGGATAATTCCATATCCTTCAATTATTATCCTTATATGATTAGGATATCATCTACATTTAGCACAGTGAACACAATGGCATTCCCCCTGAGCTTCACACGGTTCATCAAGGTTCTATCTGAAATCATAACAATTATAATTTAATCAAATCTTATGTTCCAACTAGAAGAAGCTTATTTTAGTCCATAGATGGAGCTCTTTAATCTACACACCTTTCTTTCCTCATTCATGAAGCCATGGGCTAACTCATATGAATATCCTCACAAAGGAATGCAATCTTGACTTCCATCTTGAAGATATCAAAGTCAAGTTGTGTAACTATAGTTAGCAATATTTTAATAGGTTTAAGCAAGGTCAGCGAAGATCAAGTCTCACCGCAAGTGACATCTTCTCTTCGGTATGTATCTTGAGGATACGAGCCGTGCTTTGAAGTACTCTACCTTCTCATCAGGTTCCCTTTTTCTCTTGAAGATCCATTTATACCTAACAGGTTTTTCCCTTATAGGTGGATCCTCGAGGGTCCATATACAATACTTGTATATGAAGTCTACATTAGACTTTTACTGCTAACATCAATATTTCCATGTCATGATCTTCAAAAGCTTCATCACATGAAGTCAGATCATTGTCAGACTTAACTGACACATGGAATTCATCCTCAAACTCATTCAAATAGGTATGCATGTTTCATCTTTAATTGTCCTTTTAGATTCCAATTTTAGGAGCCTCATTATCTTCTCAAGACTAAATGAGTTCCTTCACTTCATTTTCATCTTCATTCTCAAGAGAGTCATCCTCTAAGAATCATATCCTTAGAGATGGGATCTTTCAAGAATCTCAATGTCATAAAGAAGATATCCAATACCATCCTTTATTTCCAAATGAAGTAGCACTCTCTTATTCTAGATTGCAACTAACTTGCATCCATGACAATGTTATGTACCAAGCAACCCTAAATCTTCAAGTGTCCAAGACTAGGCTAGGTTTCAAACCACATCTTATGAAGATGTTTGTGTTTAGATTTGCATGGAATCTTATTATGGATATATATATTGTAGTCTTTACTACATATGTACTTGGAAACTAATAGGTAATTATGCTAAAAATCATCATTGATCAAATCATGTCATACATGATCCAATCGTATCTCTCTACAACTCTACTGAGTTTAGGTTGCATTAGGAGGAGTGAGATAGGAATGATATTCTCCATAAGGTATTCCTTGAATTCATCTAGTTGGTACATGATACCTAGGTTAAATCAAATTCATTTCATCTTCCAAACTTTGGTACTAAACCAAAAAGTGCGAAATCTTTGAACATTTTAAAGGTTTCTTAAGGTGAAGAAAAGAAATCTCATATCACAAATAATCATCGAATGATATCACATAACATCAATGTATATTATGATACAGATGATCCACATACATCAATATGTATGAGTTCTTGAATACCTCGTCATCTAACACCATTCCCAAAAAAGGGTGTAATGGATATTTCTACTTTTGAATACAATATTCACAAGTATGTAAGATTGAAATTTCGGACAATCTAAAGTTTCATCTCTAACTAGTCTATTGATCTCATCAACAAACATATGTCCAAGGCTTGATGCCATATCATTGTCAAATGAACTTCATCCTCTTATTGACCTTATTAGGTTTAATTTTCAGTATTCGAAATGCTAATGAATCATTCATTATTATTCTAATTTAGTAGATTCCATTAGATGTTAGATTACTATCTGAAATATATCCATCATAACGTTTTATGATAGGTCTATTACAAAATTCATGTTTATTTCCAACATTTAGAAATAAATAACGAAAGTATTCTAATATCTAGGTCATAGAGACATTCTCTATGACTATGCACTCTCTCACTGAAATTGAAAAGTCTATCAATCCAATAGAGATTATTGCAACAATTGCATCAATATCCATACGGATGACTATTAAACCTTATGATCAAATTTTCTAGTCTTTTAAACATATGCAATCAATTGTAAGTATTTTAGAAGAATGAGATATATGTATCAAACTTTGATCTTAATAAATAAGAAAGTCAATTTTAATGATTGAATGTAGATTATTCAGATGCACTATCTGAGTACTTCTTTGAGGATCCTTGATAGATTAGATAGTCAAGCTATCAATACATTGGCTTATTGCAGTATTACCATTTAACCAACTATTTGGATGTCATATGAATGAAAGTCACAGAAGTGCAGTCAAATCTTTGATTTTCCTTCTCACATGGGTCAGACCCATGCTTCCGCTGCACTCCCATTATCTATAAACAACCATAGTTTAAGATGAAGGATCTCTTATGTTGAATTCAAAAGATTTCAATATAAGAGTACTTTAACATCTATACATGCTTTATTCAATTCATACAATATGAATATTATGAAGCTTCATGGATGACTAGAGTATAAATTGTACAATGATGACACTCATCATATCTTCATACATCTTAACTATCAAAGACTTAGGTTTAGGTAGGTACTCAAACATTTTGAATACATCCTCTCTTATAGATCTACCATTCTGCATGATGCAATGAACCATGCCATTCATGATTAAATGTCAAGAGAACATATGTATGACAAAACATCTCCATAGATTTTGCAACGATTATTTGACAATTACAATCAACATCGACAAGTCACTTCCAAAGTACATTCGATGAGATCAAGACTACAGAGACATACAAACCCTAATGTTGTAGTCCTATTGTCTATTTTATTGTCATTTCTCATTATTATGAGGAAACTTGTACATTGCAACCACATACATTATGTGTCCAACTTCAAGTACAATACCTTGATCATGAATTCAATCCTTGAGAATTTATTGGTCATTATTAAGTATAATATGAAGTGGTTTAATGAATGGTTATCTGAAATAAGAAATTTGTATAAATGTATATATAAATATATATTTTTCTTTGATTTAGGTATTTTATATCAAAGTTGTCTTGCCTTGTCAACACTGAAAGTCCATTCCTTTAATCACTTTCAATGTAAGAGATATACTTATCATTATACCTCAAGTAAGATCTGGGATCTCCTTCCTTATCTTTGTCACATCCCAATAATATGATAACATGTAATTCAGATAAAAAGAAGCATGAACACATTCTGCCTTGCAAGTCTAACTTGCATTTCCAATTCCGTCTTTAGCACCCAATCCCACCACTCCTAAGGTGATGCTGACCCATCATTAATTGAACCAACCGTCATCATGAATACAACTCGCTATGCGCAATTCAATATCGACCCAATAATATGAGGACCTGATATTGGAGTCACTACTCATACATCCTCACTCTTTCGAGATGCAAAAAGTCTGATCCAGATGCACTTGCATGCATGAGCTGTCACTTCGGACATGCGTCTCCGACATGCAATCCCTAGCGACGGAACCATTTACCTTGACGAGAGACCATGATGTCACTTGTGTGATCTTCTACATCATGTTCAAATTCTAATTAATTATTATGAATCATATTCACATAATTAATTCTTTCAAAGGAATGTACAACTCTATTCATAATAAAGTATTTTAATTTTAATTGGATTCCAAATAATCAAATCACATTAAATCAATAATCCAACTAATATCCAACAAACATTCATTTTTTTTACTTCAAATGTGGTATTATCTCAAATGCATAATAATAAAATGTTAATAATTAGGAAAGTACATCATGATCTCTCTAACATTATCCTTCCCTACCCACTGTCATGACCAATGTCCATGGGAGTGGGATAGACCGCACACGGTGCAACCTGCTACCCCAGCGATCCTCGACTAGACACTATATATGCCTCGAGAAAGGATAAAACCAAATTGATCACTTTGTACTTGAGATGATAATTAGTTCTTCAACTGAAGTGATAACATATAATAATAATCAAAATATTTTTGATTAACATTATAAGAAAATTTTCTAAACAAATTCCCAATCCTATTAAAGAAATTATGTTTATTGGAAAGTAGATTGAGTAACAAATTTGTGATCTAGATCATATCTAATCAATTATTGGTTGAAACAATGTCATTTACAGAAATAATTATCGTCAAATATTTCTCAAATATTTATCCATAATTATTTCAATAAATTAACAATTAATTTCACTAATTGGTTAAATGACAATCACAAGGTTCTTGATTATGAAAGTAATTTCCAACAGTGACCCTCACTTACTAAAATTAGCATATCTAAATCAATTTAAATCCAAATCATGCATAATAAGTTTCCAAAGTTTGCAAATTTGACTTATAATAGAAAACAAGTGATTTATACGCAATTCTAGTTGTTTCAAATCAGTAATCACTCTTCAATTACGTCAAGATTAGCCATCCTCGAAACAGTGGATACATGTTCACTAAATTGAATATAACTTGAGCAATCAGATTCCAAATCATGCAATGGGAAACATAATAAAATTGATAATTTTGTGTTTAAACAATTTAAATGGGGCATAAAAAATTCACAAAACAAGGATATATGGAACAAATGCAAAAAAAAAAATCACAAGCCCTAATGAGCCCAAGTCGTCCTAAGTTTATGGATCATATCTAAAACCTATGACCTAAGGCTCTGATACCATTTGTAGGATATGGTGAGATCCTTCAACGCATCACAGAAGCATGAGGATCACATCGAATGCGATCGGGAGCGACTTGTCGCACTAGTTGCTCCGATAAGTATAATTTAAAATTTTTAATCTGATGAAACCACATGATCCAAGAATACTTCTCATATCATTTCATCCAAACCACAAACAAGTATTACGGTTACCTCTTGAAGCATGGTTGTGATTGAGTTTCTAAACGAAGAGACCTCCTATCTCAAGTCGGATCCGATGAAGGAGATGCTTGCAAGCACAATGATGAAGCACGTGCTCCTCGCAATCCTTGTTGATGATCCAAGTGATTAATCTCATGATCTCATCACACGATATCCTACGTTTTCTTCACGAGCGAGGCTCACATAAGGCAACAAAGATCCACTAGCAAACAATCCGACAGCATAATGGCTAAGTTGTGGTGACGGCGACTCTCTCTAGGGATCATGGTAGATGGACACAAGAAAGAGGGAGAGATGGCATGTAGGAGAGAGAGAGAGAGAGAGAGAGAGAGAGAGCATATGTTGTTTTCTCCAACATGTGTGTAAAATAAAAGGCTAGGGCTACCCTTATATTTATAATATTTTGGGATCTATGGATCGCAATCCATGGACACATAAATCAAATGGACGAGATTGGTTTGTCTTTCTTCAATGGCCAAGATTTTGTTTTAAAAGCACAACAACACTTAATTTAATTTAGATTAAATATATATTCATAAATCACTATAAATTAATCCTAAAATTAAATCAATCAAACTTAGAGATAATTGGAAGGAGGCTAGACTCCTTCCATCAGAGGGGGACGACCACCTATTCCTAATAGGAGTTGGTGGCCGTCCACCCTCTTATTAGGGAAGGTGGCTATCTCCTCTCAATCCATGAGATTACATTATCTTATAGATTTCTCCAATATTTACATTAACTTTTGTTGCAAATTATTTCATAAAAATAAATCCAATTTATTTTGTGAACATTGCAATCATACCACTGGAAATTTTTGAATCACATTCACAATCCAAAATAAAATGTGATTCACATTTTTAATTAATTATCCAATGTGAATCCAATTCATATAAATAATTAATTAAAAAATATAAATCATTATATACTCTCTCTTATATATAATAAATCACATTTATAATATATATGATTATTATATACAGTGCTATCCACATTATTCATATCTATGATGATTAGATCACATTTAATCATCTTGATCTCTATTCTCATGTGCCCAAATAATATGAATCACATTCACATTATTCACATCTTTGGTAAATAAATAACATTTAATTATCTAAGATAACTCTCCTAATCAAGTTCATATTATTCTGATAATAAATTATATTTAATTATCAATTTTCTCAATGCTTGGATACATATATTAACAATGAAATTATCCTTGAACTCTTTTAAGGATAATGCGCTTTCTTTGTGGATACTTGCAGATAAGGACAGGGTGATTGTATTGTTCCACATATAGTGACTTCGATATTGAGGTCACATCTCAAATCCAAATCTCGTAGAACTTACATAGATGCTTTATTAAATCAAGACTGCAAATCTAATCTTCTCATTTCATCTGAATCACATTCAGATCAATATATAGCATTTGGACTAAGATCATATCACTTCTCTATTGAGAGGAATCACTAAAATCAGACCTGTTTCATCACTCCCTAAGAATATAAGTGTCATGGTTATACAACCATTTATGATCACATCACCCCCAAGTATTCCTAATACTTGTACATCATGCATATTGGAAGACTCGGAATAAACCCGAAGTATTATATCAATTTTACACTATGTACACAGGATTTTATCATAAAGTTTCTCTTTTGATTATTGGGAGTTGGTATTAATCATATACTTTTAAACAACATATATCGTACTTGTTGGACATGCGAGCCCGCGACGAGCCATTATGCAATAAATGTTATTGCACATATCATTCCCTGATCTGAAATGAAGAATGAATAAGTTGCATAATAGGTCCCTTAGTACAATTAGGGTTATGTACCATGGCCATCTTAATAATCATATAGCTGTTGATTCAATAATTAAATCATAGAGGCTGGTGCTTGGATGAATATCTAAAGAGTTAGATTGAGGACTCATCAAGCACCATCAAATGATTGTTAAGAGATGATCTCCGACCTGAGTAGGAGATGGCAATCCTTTCTCATTTAGGTTGATATCTAACCGACCTCTTAATGCAGGTCCTCTGCATAGGAATATAGATTCAGAGGTGTTATATAAGTTAGGTCAAAGAGTTGACTTAACGAGATCGAGATAACTAAAGTCCTATATCGTATGCTGTCACGATACATGCATGCATCCTCTGACCGAAGACTGATGTGTTACTATATGTCTGAGTATGTACATTGGCAGACAAATAGGTTGATGACCTAATCAAGGTCTATACACCGGCGTGCTGGTGTGCATATGAGGGCATATGAGTAATACGATCTCTCAAAGGGATCATACAGTTCATTTACTGAACCATAAGGCATGAGCTCACTCATAAGATATTGGGAAGAATCAAATTCCGTGCACGGTCATCTCGCTTTGGAAGCTAGGTTTGATTTATACTTTTGGAAAGTATATGATCAAGACTAGGTATGATATATGCTTTTGGAAAGTATATGATCGATACCAACTCCCAATGATCGAATGAGAAACTTATTGATAAAACCCTGAAGTAGACAATGTAAAGTTGATCTAATACTTCGGGTTTATTTTTAGTCTTCCAGTATGCAGGATGTATAGGTATTGGGAATACCTGAGGGTGACGTGATCATAAACGATTGTATAACCATGACGCTTCCATTCCTAGGGAGTGATGAAACGGGTATGGATTTTAGTGACTCCTCTCAGTAAAGAAGTAATCTGATCTTGGTCCAAATGTTGGACATTGATCTAAATGTGATTCAGATGTAATGAGAAGTTTAGATTTGCAATCTTGATTTAATCAAGCATATATGGGAGGCCCGCGATCTGGATTTGAGATATGATCTCAATATCCAAGTCACTATACGTGGAACAATACAATCGCTCTGTCCTTATCTCCAAGTATCTGCGGAGAAAGCGCATTATCCTTGAAAGAGTTCAGGAAAATTTCATTGTTGATATGTGTATCCGAGCATTGAGAAAATTGATAATTAAATGTGATTTAATTATCATGAATAATATGAATTTGATTCATATTATAAGGAGAGTTATCTAAGATAATTAAATGTGATTTAATTATCAAAAATGTGAATAATGTGAATGCAATTCATATTATTTGGGAGCACGAGAATAGAGATCTAAGATGATTAAATGTGATTTAATTATCATGGATATGAATAATGTGGATAGTAATATCCATATTAGTCATATATATTATAAATGTGATTTATAATATATAAGAGAGAGCTATTTGTAATTTACATTGTTAATTAAATATTGATGTGAATTGGATTCACATTGGACAATTAATTGAAAATGTAATTCACATTTTATTTTGGGTTGTGGATGTGATTCACAATTTTTCAATGGCAAGATTGCAATATTCACAAAATAATTATGAATTATTTTTGTAGAATAATTTACAACAAGTGTTGTTGTAAATCTTGGAGATTTCCATGGAATAATGTAATCTCATGAGATCTCATGAGATTGCATGAGATTGCCACCAAATCCAATATAATTGAAGGAGGCAATCTTCATTCCATAATCTCCATGCTTGATTGATTTGATTTGGGATTGATTTATATTAATTTATCAATATAGATTTAATCTAAATTAAATTAATTATTGTTGGTTTTTACCAACACAAATCTTAGCCATTAAAAGAAACACAAATCAATGAGAGCCATTGGATTTGTGTTGCCCATGGATTGAGATCCATGGATCCCAAAATATTATAAAAGGAGAGGCACCCCATTTCTCTTCTTTACGCACAAGTGAGACAATAAGTCTCTCTCTCTCTCTCTATCTCTCTTTCTCTCTCTACACGCCTACTCTCTCTTCCTCTCATGTGGCCGTCCACCATGGATGTCCTAGAGAGTTTCTTCATCGCCGCATCATCGTCGTTATGCTGCCTGTTCATTTGCTCGTGGATATCCGTCTCCTTTAGTGTGACTCACTCGTGAAGAAGATGTAGGATCTCGTGTGTCGAGATCAGGAGATCCACTGCTTGGATCATCAACATGGATTGTGAGAAGCACGTGTTTCATCAACACGCTCGCAAGCGTCTCCTCCGTCGGATCAGACTTGAGACAGAAGGTCTCTTCGTTTAGAGACTCGATCACAACCACGCTTCAATAGGTAATCCTATTACTTGTTTGCGGTTTAGACGAAACGATCCGAGAAGTGTTCTTGGATCATGTGGTGTCATCACATGAAAAAATTTTAATTTCCGCTGCATCGAGCAACTAGTGCGACCAGTCGCTCCCGATCGCATACGATGCGATCCTCACACTTTCGTGATGCGCTTAAGGATCTAACCGTATCCTTCAATACCCAGGCGTTTATCATATACTTTCCAAAAGTATATATCAAACCTACAAATTCATTCTAGCTACCAAAGAGAGACAATCGTGCATGAAATTTAATTCTTCCCAATATCTCATGAGTGAGCTCATGTCTTCCGGTTCAACAATGAACATGTATGATGCTTTGAGAGATAGTATTACTCATATGCCCTTGGCTGCACACCAGTGTACCGGTGTATAGACCTTGATAGGTCATCAACCTATTGGCCTGCCAAATGTTCATACTTTATTTTAACACATCTATCTCCGGTTAGAGGATGTGTGCCTATATCATGAAATCATACGACATAGGATATTGGTTATGTCAATCTCATTAATTCAACTCTTTGACCTAACTTATCTAACACCTACGAATCTCTATTCCTATGTAGAGGACCTGCATCAAGAAGTGGGTTAGATTTCAGCCTTTAGAGAAAGGATTACCATCTCCTCATTAGGTGGAGTTCCTCTCTTAATAATCATTTGATGGTTCTGGATGGGTCCTCAATCAAACTCTTTAGAAATTCATCCAAGCACCAGCCTCTATGATTCAATAATTCAATCAACAGTTGTACGATCATTATGATGGACATGGTACATAACCCTAATTATACTATGGGACATATTATGCAAATTAGTTATTCCTTTTTTCAGAATATGGAATGATATTTGCAATAAAATTTATTGCTTAATGACTTGTCGTGGGCTCGCATGTCCAACAAAATAAAGAAGGAAAAAATGTGAAATGAATGAATACGAAGTCGATTGCCCCCCCTATACTTAAGATTATATAATCATCAGTATAGTGGATTGTATCTTCATGCAGAAAGGGTCAAGGTTGGGAATAAACAAATCATAGCATGGTTTGTCTCCCCTTATACTTTGGGTAAGATATCCCTAAGTATAGATAAAAATATCAACAAAAAAGGAGATAATGGAGGTGATCAATAAAAGAAATGATAAAAAGATAAAATCACTGGAAAGAATGTATGCATCACTCCCCCTATACTTAGGGTGAAAGAGACATAAGTATATGCAACAACAAGAGTGATTAAACATAACGAAGAAAGAATAAACATACTAGGTGCGCCCCCAATACTTAGGATAAGATATGTGCCATGTAGACACAGATATGACGAGTGATCTGGTGTACACATGATATATGGAAGAAAGATGGAATGAAAATACAAAACTCATATATACAAATAATGAAGAATGGTGAGGTGCAGGACGGTATTTGACAGTTGAATACCGTACTTTCATCATCATCTCCCTATGAGAACGATGACACCGTTAAAAAGAGAAAGATAACCTAATATGCAATCAAGTGGGTGTCAGCTACCAGGGAAAATATATCGGAAACTAAGCCAAGATCCGATAGCAGAAGCATAACATCAGCTCATAATAAAGGAGTAAGTGATCAATATCGTAAGACATGGTGAAGGAAGGATCAGTACAAATTCCTCCATGTCACTCATAGTCTTAGAAATATACGAAAAGTAAAGAACATGAGTGTTGATGTGATTTTTCGTGGTTTAAAATGATGATTTAATCAAGTCATTGGTTTTCCACGCTAAATCGGAATCAAACAAGTAATAATACAACTACGAGCATAATGAAGGGACGAAAAATATAGAGCGCAAGTAGAGGCTTGAATCCACAAGGACCAAGTAAATTTTACAATTTTTAATTCGACATCTAACACATGAAATGCTAAGTGAGATAATATAGATGCAATTTGGAAAAGATTTCTTTCTAAGATGTGCAATCTAATTGATGAAGAAACTAAGCACTATGATTGGAAAATTTAACATAAAGGAAAGTTCAAGGGTTGAAATGCAAATGACATATAAATAAAGAAAGAGAGAGAGATAGAGTAACTGTCATGCACGCATGGAGAGTTGTTGTTTGTTGTTGGTGTGCAGACGCAAAAGATGAACGGTGGGGACATGCAAGTGGCTGGAGAAAATGGTCGTGCATATGGCTTGTGCACGAGAGCGGCCTGCGAGCTGGAGGGGACTGAATTAGCGCGTGGAAGGCCGCAACTGCTTGCTGTGTGAGGAGGGCGGGCTACGGGCTGCAGAGGTGGCCGGGGGCTCGCACTGGAATGCGGAGGAGGCTGGACACCCGCCAGTGTGTGGTGGCGTGCTGTTGGAGCGCCTGGAGTACAGAGGACGAGGTCACGCGAGGGAGGTGGCATTGGAGGCGTACCCGCTGGTAGCTGATGGATGCGCACAACGGTGTGCGAGTTGGTGGACACATACAACAGCTGTGTGGGCTGGAGGACGTTAGGAAGAGAGATCTTGGAGTGAGGGCGTAGCGCGGTGGCGCGAGGTGCGTCGGCTGGCTGCTGTGGACGTGCCTGCGCAAAGAAGTAGGTGCAGGCTATGCCTCCATCTGCATGTAGAGAAAAAGGCGAGAGAGAGGGATAGAATAAGAGAGAGAGGGAAGGAAAATATGAATCACGGGTGCAAGGGGGGCCTCTTTCTCCATGTGTCATGCCTCCTTTTATAGATGAATGTTGCTTGTAATAAAGGGAAACATCCCATGCATAAGAAGACAAAACAATAAATTCATTCATGCATGGGGAAGAGATAAGAATATGGACAGCTACTTTTCATGGGTGATGTGGAAGAGAGAGAGAGAGTGAATAAAGAGGGTGTGTATGCATGTACGTGGGTGGCATATTAAAGAGAGGAAGTTTTACATTAACCTCCCTCCCCTTTTCTTTCCAATAATATGTAAAAGATTTTTGTAGAGCCAATTCAATATGTTCGATTTTTGTTCAAATGCTATATCATTAAATCCAATGCACTTTCATTTTCTCTTTTACTGTAGATAATTTATTCATGGATGTTTGTTATTGAATATATTCTCATCATATATACTCCATAAATAATATGTGAATGGAGATTTTTGAGAATATTTTATCCATATGATTTTATCTGCTATGTGTATAGGATCAACAGAATGCAAATTATGTGAATCTGGAGTTTATAAATCAAAGATTAATAGTGTACTCCACATAATTTAAGCTTGTTATAATAGTATATAATGAAATCATCACACCGCCATACTTAAATCTTGCTAGTCTCGAGCAATAAAAAGATAAGTAATAACGAAGGATAAGAAAAATAGCCAAGATAGATCGGATGAGGGTTTGCAGCAGACATACCCACAAAGTCTCGAGTTTTCAGATCGTAACCAGATAAATACACAAACTTCAGTAGAGTTGACCCATGGATTAATGATTTCTTCGAATAGTCGACTTGACTTGAGTTTTGTAGTTTCAACAGCCTCTCAGTTCCAACAAAATCAGACATGGTTTCAGAAGGTCGATCAAGTCAGCTCATCCCTAAGAAACATGTATTCTCTTTGATCTTGAATGGATATAAACAGTGTTAGTGATGTTTTAGCTTTCGTGAGTCAAGAGAACGAGCTAACAACACAATTTATCAAGGTACCGAATGATTCCCTACACGTATAGCCTCAATCCTCACCTGAATTCAGGAATATTCTCTTTTCACTGAAGTATGTCAGCATAAAAAGTAGGTCATAATTCTTTGGAGAATGAGACTTAACTTTCGGGGTTTTCCGTAGACCGCTTTGGTCCGTTGCTATCATTTTTTCCTTTTGCAGAGCATAAGCTTGGGCCTATTTGGGTCTCTTTTAAGGATTTAGGTAGCGTCATTGGGCTGCTACCACGACTTGTTGGTGGAGAGGGATTATTTGGTGGTCATCTTTCATTGCTTTTACTTTACATATCTTTGCATGATTGGTGGTTTTTGGCATTCTTTTGTATTGTGATATGACTTTTTTGTTGTGTTTTTATCTTGGGTTTGGCATCAAAGGTAGTATCGACTTAATATTGACTTTGGAGGCCCGATACTGGCTTATTTGCTGACATACTTAGACTAGAGAGATCATGTTGCTCCTGAGTCAGGTTCCTTCTCTGACTATAGATAAGGTTCAAGCATTGGCATAGCCAAGAGGACAACTCCTCACCTCAACTATATTATAATTGTATCTCGTAAAATAAATTCAGTCAAGCTAAGTGCAATGTGCAGTTGCTTAATATCCACTGAAGAGTTTAAGAGTGCTACTAGTTGCTCAGGTGATCTAGTTAGATACAGAAGTTCATTCACCAGTAGAGTTAGTGGAACTGAGAGAATAAAGTCCATATGGACCTGAATAAAGCTTAAAAGCTCATGCCTAGTGAAATTCTGATGGAATTACGTGGATTAGGGTCAACTCGGCTTCAGTATATGATCTATGCGATGAAGAGCTGATTTCTCAAAAGTATGCAATTTTCAAACTATGCAGTCACACTCCCCCTGCTTATCCGAAACCATGTCCTCATGGTGAAGATAAAGTGAAATAGGAGGACTAAAAGAAGGGGTGAGTGATGTGAAAAATATTTTTGTGTTTTTTTTCAACAGTGTGGAGGTGTACCCCCCATACTTATCTAATGCAATGCAGTAAAGATAAAAGATACCTGTGAGAGGGGACTCACGAGAATGCATGATTTAATGCCTTGGCTTGGCGATGTTGTGGTTCACTTTTCCTGCAAAAGGTATGTTGTGTAGACAGGCATAGGACCAGATGGTTCAACAACAAGTTTCAGTCTTTGACCATTGACTCTAAAAGTGGCTTTTGTATGTGGGTCACAGATTTCTATTGCACTGTTATCAAAGACTTTGGTTACAATGTATGGTCCTTTCCACTTCAATCTCAGTTTTCCTGTAAATAGTTTCAATTTTGCATCGAAAAGCCATACTTTTTGATTCTCTTGAAATGTTTTCCTTGAAATGTTCGCATCATGCCATCTTTTGATTTCCTCTTTATACAACAAGTTGTTGTCGTAGGCTTGTGATCTCAATTCTTTCAGTTCAGATAAATCCAATAGTCTTCTCTTTCCAGCCTCATCATAATCCAAATGGCATTTCTTGATTTCCCAGAGTGATTTATGGTGGATCTCAACGGGTAGATGGCAAGGCTTTCCATAGACTAACCGATATAGGCTCATTCCTAAGGGTGTGCGGAAAGCTGTGCGGTAGGCCCTGAGAGCAGAAGGTAAGTGTTCAGACCAATCTTTACGATCAGAGCGGACAATTTTTTGGAGGATGGTCTTGATTCCTCGATTTGACAGCTCAGCCATTCCATTGGTCTGTGGGTGATAAGCAGTTGAGACACGGTGTTTGACTCCATTTTTCTTAAGTAAATTCTTAACTGAAGCATTTAGAAAATGGGTTCCTCCATCACTAATGACCACTTTAGGTAATCCAAATCGAGAGAAAAGGTTGGTCAGGAATTTGACAACAGTGGCGCTATCAGCAGCACAAGTGGGAATGGCTTCAACCTAGCGGGATACATAGTCAACAACGACTAAGATGTGTTGATAACCTTGTGAGATGGTAAAAGGTCCCATGAAGTCTATTCCCTAAGTATCAAAGATTTCGACTATATGTACGGGTTCGAGGGGTATCATGTTGCATCGGGTCATTGTTCCATTGGTCTGACAGGCAGGACAAGATTGAGCAAAATGATGGGCATCCTTAAAGAGTGTAGGCTAACAGAAACCACATTGTAAGACCTTAGCGGCTGTGACCTTCCCTGAATGGTGTCCTCTGTTGGAGATGCGAGCCCATGGTGAGCCATTATGCAATAAATGTTATTGCACATATCATTCCCTGATCTGAAATGAAGAATGAATAATTTGTATAATAGGTCCCTTAGTACAATTAGGGTTATGTACCATGGCCATCTTAATAATCATGCAGCTATTGATTCAACTATTGCGTCATAGAGGCTGGTGCTTGGATGAATATCTAAAGGGTTAGATTGAGGACTCATCAAGCACCGTCAAATGATTGTTAAGAGATGATCTCCAGTCTAAGTAGGAGATGGCAATCCTTATCTCTGAAAGCTGATATCTGACCGACCTCTTGATGCAGGTCCTCTGCATAGGAATAGAGATTCGGAGGTGTCAGATTAGTTAGATCAAAGAGTTGACTTAACGAGATCGAGATAACCAAAGTCCTATATCGTATGCTGTCATGATATAGGCACGCATCCTCTGATCGGAGACAGATGTGTTACTATATGTCTGAGTGTGTACATTTGGCAGACCAATAGGTTGATGACCTAATCAAGGTCTATACACCGGTGCGCTGGTGTGCACATAAGGGCATATGAGTAATACGATCTCTCAAAGGGATCATACAGGTTCAGTTACTGAACCGGAAGACATGAGCTCACTCATGAGATATTGGGAAGAATCAAATTCCATGCGCATGGTCATCTCGCTTTGGAAGCTTGACTGAATTTGTAGGTTTGATATATACTTTTGGAAAGTATATGATCAAGATCTAGGTATGATATATGCCTTTTGGAAAGTATATGATCGATATCGACTCCCAATGATCGAATGAGAAACTTACTGATAAAACCATGAAGTAGACAGTATAAAGTTGATCCAATACTTCAGGTTTAGTCTGAGTCTTCCAGTATGCAGGATGTACAGGTATTGGGAATACCTGAGGGTGATTTGATCGTAAACGATTGTATAACCATGATGCTTCCATTCCTAGGGAGTGATGAAACGGGTCTGGATTTTAGTGACTCCTCTCAGTAGAGAAGTGATCTGATCTTGGTCCAAGTGTTGGACATTGATATGAATGTGATTCAAATACAATGAGAATATTAGATTTACGGTCTTGATTTAATCAAGCATCTATGGGAGGCCCGCGATCTGGATTTGAGATACGATCTCAATATCCATGTCACTATACGTGGAACAATACAATCACCCTGTCCTTATCTCCAAGTATCTGCGGAGAGATTGCATTATTCTTGAATGGTTCGAGAATAATTCCATAAGATCTAAGCAATGAATAAATGATGATTAAATGTGATTTAATCATATTGATGTATGAAGAAATTATCCAATGTAATTAAATGTGATTTAATTATTATGGATAAGAATAATGTGGATAGAAATATCCAATTATTCATAATATATTATAAATGTGATTTATAATGTATTAGAGAGAGCTAATTATAATTTATATGTGTTGATTAATTATTATGTGTATTGGATACACATTGTGTAATTAATTGACAATGTAAATTATATGTTGTTTTGGGTTGTGAATATGATTCACAATTTTTCCATGGCAAGATTGCAATATTCTCAAATATAATTGTGAATTATTTTTGAAGAATAAAATCCAACAAAATTTGTTGGAAATAAATAAAGGAGATTTTCAAGGAGATATGCAATCTCATGGATTTCCATGAGATTGCAATCTCCATGGAAACCTTGGGCGGCACATCATTCCTAAAAGGAATGTGTGGCCGTCCACTTTGGAAGGCACATGGAGATGAAATCTCCATGTATCTTCTCTCCTTATTTATTGGTTTTATTTAGGACTAATTTATATTTGATTTTGTCAAATATATTTTAACCTAAATTTGTTGGTTTTACCAACAACAATCTTAGCCATTGGATTGACATAAATCAATCTCATCCATTGATTTTATATGTCACATGGATTGAGATCCATGAATCTCAAAACCCTATAAATAGAGAGGCATACCATGCTCTCTTCGTACATGTAATATTGGAGTCTCTCTCTCTCTCTCTCTCTCTCTCTCTCTCTCTTTCTTGGTACACGTCTACCCTCTCTCCCTCTAATTGGTGGCCGACCACCAAACCCTAGAGAAGAGAACCGTCGTCGCCTTCGCCACCGCGCCGCCGCTTCGACGTTCTTCGGTTCTCCGTCTTCTTGGAGAGTTCCTCTCACGAAGGAGACGTTCGATCTCGTGTGACGAGATCAGGAGCAACCATGCTTGGATCAACTTCTTGGATTGCGAGGACAACGCGGTTCATCCCCGCGCTCGCAAGCGGTCTCGCCGACGATCGGACTTGAGACAGGAGGTCTCTTCCTTTAGAGACTTGATCAACCACGCTTCAAGAGGTATTTCATTATACTTGTTGTGGTTATAGATGAAACGATTTGAGAATGGTTCCCGGATCATGTGGTTTCATCGAATAAAATTTTTAAATTCCGTTGCACCGAACAACTAGTACGACTAGTCGTTCTTCGTCGTATCCGATACGAAGATCACGCTTCCGTGATGCGCTTGAGGATAAATTCCATATCCTACATCCTCCACACCCAGAAGTGTGGCAGTGAGAAAGGACATCATTGACTTCAGATTCAGGGAAACATCATCTCCATATCAAATCAGTACCCTCTTTGAAGAGCAAAGGGTCTTCCCAGTGGTAGTATCGGGCTTGGGCTTTAGTTTTGTCTTTCTTATGTTTTGGCCAGTCACCAGGAAATGTGGATGTGATGATGTAATTGACGATGACTGCGTACCAAGGGAATTGAGAGGCATACATGATACTTTCGTCTAGAAAGTTATCAGAAATTGGGATTGAATCTGTGATTGATGGAGGGAGTATCGAAAGGTGGTCGGCCACGATATTATTTGCTCTTGCTCCAGCTTTATCTTGAATTTTTAAATCAAATTCTTGGAGCAGTAATTTTCACCTAATGAGTCTAAGCTTAGCATCTGTCTTTATGAAGAGATATTTCAAAGCAGAGTGGTCTGTGTAGATTATGGTGTGGGACCCTAAGATGTAAGGCCGAAATTTCTCTAACGAAAACACCACAACCAAAAATTCCTTCTCAGTCATAATGTAGTTCTTTTGAGCATCATACAGAGTCTTGCTGGCATAGTGGATGGCATAGGGTTTCCCATCTTTCCTTTGACTCAATACTTCCCCACAACATAATCAGAACCATCACAAATGATTTCAAATTCCAGAGTCCAATCAGGGGGTTGTAATATGGGTGCTTGAGTGATTATTTTTTTCTCAGAAGAGTGAAGGACTCGAAGGCTTCCTCAGTGAACGTAAAATCTTGGTCTTTCTCAAGTAGCTTGGTGAGTGGACAGGCAATTTTCAAGAAATCCTTGATAAATCGACGGTAAAAACCGACATGACCTAGGAAGGATCGAACTCCTTTTATATTCACTGGTGGACTTAGATGGGTGATGGTCTCTACTTTGATGGATCCACTTCCATCCCCTTTTTTGACACAATATGACCTAACACAATCCCTTGTTTCACCATGAAGTGTGATTTCTCCCAGGATAATATCATGTTTACTTTAATGCATTTCTGTGGGACTCTATCCAAAAATCCAAGTATTTCCTTGAAGGAGTCCCCAAAAATAAAGAAATCATCCATAAATACTTCCATGAAATCGCCGATCATATCGGTGAAAATTACCATCATGCATCTTTGAAAGGTTGCTGGGACATTACATAATCCGAAAGTCATGCGGCGAAAGGCGTAAGTCCCAGAAGGGCAGGTGAAGGTGGTTTTGTCTTGATCTTCTGGTGCTACGGCCACTTGGTTATAATCGAAATATCCATCCAGAAAACAAAAAAAATTCTTTTCCGGCTAGCTTCTCGATGATTTGGTCAATGAATGATAATGGGAAATGATCTTTTCGGGTAGCCTTGTCGAGTTTTCTATAATCTACACAGACTCTCCAAGATGTGGCAACTCTGGTGGGTATGTCCTCTCCTTTTTCATTTTTGACAATTGTTAATCCAGCTTTCTTGGGGACAACTTGGAGAGGACTGACCGAAGGGCTATCAGCAATAGGATAAATGATACCCACACTTGCCCATTTATAGATCT
This sequence comes from Ottelia alismoides, assembly GCA_037367405.1. NCBI lineage: Eukaryota > Viridiplantae > Streptophyta > Magnoliopsida > Alismatales > Hydrocharitaceae > Ottelia > Ottelia alismoides. The sequence goes on along the minus strand of JAZKJV010011680.1, from coordinate 299,347 downwards.
CATTCTTCACAACCTCTCGTGGATTGGGATTCAACCATCTTTGCATTTCTTGAGAGGGTTTACTATCATTTTCCAGATATATGTAATGTGTACAGAATGTTGGGTTTATTCCTTTTAGATCCGTTATCTTCCATCCAATGGACTGGGAATTCTTTATTAAAACCTCCATGAGTTGGCTCTCTTGCATATGATTTAGGTTGGCATTGATAATGACAGGTAGAGTGTGCGCATCATCTAGGAAAGTATACTTCAGATCTTGGGGTAGTGGTTTCAATTTAACAGTAGCTGTCGGTGGAGTCAGAGATACAGTGTTTCCTGAATCTATCATATAAATGGTCTCAAATGGTGGTTCAATCATTGGCATGATCATGGCTGAGGTCAATGTAAGTTCAAAGTTTAATGTGTCATGGGCATTATCAAGCTCATCAATTTCTTATCCGGTGAGAGGGCATGGTGGAGCTTCCAATGCGAGATTCAGACTGTATGTGGCAATTTCATGAGAAGTGTTCTTGTAAGTGGATCTAGAGGTGTTCAGACTAACCTCTGAAGGATCCTTGGCGAGATGGATGGGAGCAAAGTCTTTTTGTATATTGAGAACGACACATCTCTCTATCCAACCACAGTCTTCAGTCTCAAAGTCAACAGAATTGGGTATGATAAGATCAAAAAGGATGATTTTGCCATTGATAGAGAATTCGACTTTGCCCCCTCATAAACAAAATGTGCCTTAGCAGTAGCTAAGAAGGGTCTTCCTAAAATGATGGGTGTTTCACTCAGTGTGTTGGAGGAATCCATATCCATAACAACAAAGTCCATAGGAAATTTATGTCCTTGTACTATGACTATAACATCTTCAAGAAGTCCTATTGGTCTCTTTACCGTACGATCAAGCATTTGTAAAATCATTGAAATCAGTTTCAGTTTCCCTAAGTCAAAGTGCTACAGGATAGTAGTAGGGAGGAGATTGGTTGAAGCGCCATTATCTGATAGGGTACGCTCAAAGGTCAACTCACCAATTGTGCAATTAACCAAAGGTGCCCCTGGATCTTTCTTCTTGGTGGGCAGGAATTGGAAAATGGCATTTGATGTGGCTCGGGGAAGCACATATTTTTCAGTTTAATTTTCTTTATTTTTTCTCTTGACTTCCTTTTTGGTGTGCATTTTTTCCTTTAAGAAGCGGGAGAAGGATGGGACTTGTTCGATGGCTTTTAGGAGAGGGATCAAACAGACGTATGTATATGTTGAGCTAAAACTTTGACTTCTGTGCCCGATCTATTCGAGTTCTTGTTTATCATAAGGTTAGTTACCCCCACCAATGGATGATGAGAAATTATTCTATTATTTTTGTTCTATAATTACTCTACTTAAATTACCATTATTCTACTTAATATAAATTGTTAATACTTAACTTCTTAGGTTTTTCTGTCCAGGTGCAGGTAGTCCGCATCTTCACAGACATGTCTATTTCACCGAGCCTCTCTCCGAGACAGTGCCCAGATCGTTACACAAGTTTCATGTTCGACGTAGTATTCATACTGGAAATTACAATCAAAAATTGCTCTATCAACCACCACGTACTGGCAAAAAGTTATATGGAATTCATCCAACCCACGAGGATTAATGAAGAAGAAGAAGGGGTTTGTTTGTCCGAGATTGGATGATTTGATAAATACTAATTGGATCCATTGAAAGAAATGTATTTTTATTTTCCTGTACCTATGGATCCATACAAGTATATGGTAATCTTTTCATTTCTATGGACGAACCAAACCAAATGAACCAACACTAATCTGTTACAAACAAGCACTAATGACGAAATAAAAACTATACAAATAATGTAATATAGAATCTATAGGGCTATACGGACTTGAACCGTAGATGGTTTCACGGGATTCAACCAATTGTTTCGATCGTGGGATATCATTTAGAAATAGGAATCCGTGTTATCAAAGGATTTCCTGCGATTATTTCTAGTATGGAATGAATCAATCATCCACTTTGGTATCTTATTGAACAAAAATGGTAATATTGTTCCTCCATTGATCAAGAATTTCGGTCTTTGGGAAGTATCATGATCATCCAATAATAAGGGTTTCAATTTATTCAAATGAACAATTTGAACACCTATTGATTCTAATAACTGATTGCGGGGTTGATCATTCGGGTATTTCAATTCATAGATGTGAATCTCGGACCTATGAATGGGGATATTTCCGATACTCACAAAGAAAAAAGGAAGTGACTTGGACAAAAAGAGAAGTGACTTGGACAAAAAGAGAAGTGACTTAGACAAAAAGAAACGAAGTGACTTAGACAAATCTTCCTTGTCGATAGCCTCGGACTAATCAATCGAATATTGATTAATACGTAATCGATCGAGCACTACTTGAAAACGGTTCTTCTGTTCAGAAACAAAATGGTCCAAATGCTCCTGGAAATTCTTGCTCCCATTGGACCATTTGTATCTATATGCATCAGGATCCCGATTTATGGATCTCTCGGTTCGAGAAATAAGAGGATCAAACCATTTCTTCTGACTCTTTTTCAAATTCGATAAATGTCGGTTGATCGTATATTTCATTATAGGGTAAACTCTTCCTAATAAGTGCGATTATTCATTATCATAATGATGAATAAATCTTCCACTTTCTAAATCATACTAATTATAACTGATTATAATAATGATTGCACCCTTTCTTTTTTACAAATAAATTAAGACTTAAGTTTTGTGGAAAAAGCCCCTTATCGGATTTGAACCGATGACTTACGCCTTACCATGGTGTTACTCTACCATTGAGTTAAAAGGGCTCTTGCTTTTTTTATTCAATTCATGAATTAACCATTTTCCCTTATTGAGTCTACTGTATCCATGTATGTATTATATATACATATATATATTCATAGGAACTCATTCATAAATAATGAATTTGATTTATCTAAAAGTGAAGTTTAGGGTTAGAGGAAAATGATTTTTTTATTTGATTTGAGAAATAAAAATTCGGACCGATAATTTTCTGAACTGAAGGAATCCTATACACGAATTATATATAGAATATATAAAATACAAAAATTCTATATCCAAAATTAGATATATAATATAAATAATAATGTAAATAATAAAAATTCTAAATAAAATAATAGAAATTCTAAATATCAAAAATTCGATCCCGAGCGAATCAATCATGGAATCCACACCCGGAACTGAGTCTTAGTGCACAGGTCGACAGTAATGAGGTTCTCTAATCAGGGGCGAGGTAGAGGGAAAAGCAATGAGCTGTGAGAAAAGAAATGAGCTGAGAAAAAGGACTGAGCTGATCAGGGAAACCACTGAAAACGAGTCTGCTAATGCATTTCAATGACAATGTTTGAGAATAATTTTTCTAACTCTGGATCAATGGTGGATGATCGAATCTTTCTTCGGTGGAGAGCTCCGGGAAAGGGGATGGTTATGGTTGGGGAGGAAGGAGGGAACATGGTTGTCTCAATTAGCTTCTCTTCATCATCAATCTCTTCTATTTGATCCTCTGAAGCCAGTGGCCTGGTGAAGGCAGAAGTGGTTTTCCCATTTCTCAAAGTGATAGCATTAACGGATTGGTTTGGATAGGGTGGAGTTTTGAAATTCACTTGATTTCTAGGTGCTTGATGTGTGTTCTCTTGATTTGTCTAAGAAGATGTGAAAAATCCTTTATTTTGGTTCTGAAAACCAGGTGGTGAGGTGAAAGATCCGACAGGAGGTGGAGTTTGAAGTACTCTAGATGAACTAGCCTTGTTGATGTTGGGATTGGGCAAAGGTTGAGGCGAGAAGGCTAGGGTGTATGATCTGATCTCGGTAAATTACCGGGCATTCTCAGAGTTGGCTTGTTGTTAAGCTTTGATGGCCTGTTGTTGGGCTATGGCAAGTTGTTGTATAGCTTGAACCAAGGAATTAAAATTCACAGCAGTAGTGTGTGGTTGAGTCACTGGTGGTGCTATCAGTTGTCCGGGGTGGGTGTGATTTTGGAAATGATAGTTGTGTTGTCCATTCCACCCATTATTTGATTGTTCTCTCCATCCTGTATTTTGGGTGTTTGAATATGCCCCTCCTTGATTTCTTTGTACCCAATTCATAGTCTCAGGGGTCATGTCTTGATTATAAGTGAATGGGGTGTGGTCAATTTCTTGAACGATGGGATTGTTCATAGCCAATTCTCCTATGGCTTGGGTCATAAGGTCCATTTACATGGAAAGGGTTTCCCATTTATCCTGATTTTCTTTGGATATTTCACTGGTAGATATCTCATGATTGATATGTTGACTGGTCTCATGTTCCACCTGTATTGTTCAATGGAGGAACTATTCACCGAATTATCAGCCATATTTTCGAATAAAGTCCAGACAAAATGTTCATCAGGACTGATATAGTTTCCATCATAGGAGCCATCAATCACTCTTTTAAATGAAGTATCTATGCCCTCGTAAAACATCTGAACTAGCTTCCATTTGAGGATTGCATGATGAGGGCATTTCCTTTGAAGTTCCTTAAAATGCTCCCATACTTCGTGTATGGGTTCTTTGTTCCTCTGGGTAAATGATGATATGGCTTGTCTCAGGACATTTGTTTTTCCTATTGGGGATTATTTCTTGATGACGACTTCCCTTAACATGTCCCAGGAAGTGAGAGGAGTCTCGTAATTCCTAAGCCACTGGAGTACTCATTCTTTTAGTGAGTATGTGAAGGCCTTCATGTAGATGTATTCATTACCTAATCCAGGGATGCCCATGGTGTCGCAGGCCGAGTGAAAGTCTTAAACGTGAAGAAAGGGGTCTTCATTCTCATTTCCGTAGTATTTCGGAATCAGGGAGGGGGATGCTGGCTTAATCTCAAAATCTCCTACCTCAGGTGGAATCTGAATCCAATGGACTACATCTTCTGCAGCAGGGTTATAATGTGTGTTGATGGATAGTCCCCTATGCAGAGGAGCTATGACTCGGTGAATGGTTTCATTTTCCTCCCTCAAAAGTTGCAGTTGTTGGAGGATGAGATCCATAGGGTTTGGTATGTTTTCTGCTCCCATGTCACCTAGGTCAGGAGAATTTTCAGGTTTCTCAGTTGAAGGAGGTGGGTTGGGTTTTCTTTTATAGACCGGTTCATATTCTAATGGTTGTTGTAATGGATTTTTCAGAGATCTACGACCTAGCATACAGAGCACAAAACACCAAACAAGTTGTTGATTCACTAACTCACAGAAAAATTACCGCGGAAGCGGTTATATTTTCAATTTTAATTTAGTGATTCAAAAAATGTTATCAGATAATTTAAGAGTCCTTAATGAAGAGGTGGGTGTGGAAGATTGTGAGAAATTGATGTCCTAATCCGGCTGGGGGATCCAGGGTGCGGTACTCAGATCGAGGATTTGCTCTTCCCACAAGAACATGTGCCCAACGCATCGAGGAGTTACGATTTCACTCTGCAATCCCACGTAGCACCAGGGATTTTTGTCTCTATCCAAGGGTTCTATGTGCTCGTGATTTTTATGTCATTCATGTGCATCAAACAAACATTAAAAATTTTGTCCGCTTTCGCTCGGGTCACTGCGGTGACCTTTCAAGCTTATTTTCTTAATATGATCAAGTACGATTTGGTGATCTTTAGATTACGTTATCAGAGGGAGAAGACCACAGAGATGATGCAAAGAAGAAGTCTTTTTAAATTTTTTAAGTTTAACTCGAAGCACAAACAAATGCAGAAATTTAAAAACCTAAGATGCTTAAGAGAAAGAGAAGCTCACAGTGCCTGCAATTCTGGCGCTAATACATAATATTTTGTCCTGCGGATGGCGAGCTTTACCGAGAAGAAGGGAGGAGAAAATATTACAAATTACAGATTTGCGAAAATAAAATGCATTAAAAGACAAGTTTTTTTCTTTTTGAAGCTTAAGTATCTGCAAAACAAAAATATGCGGATTAGATAATAGAAAATAAGTTAAAATGAAGAAAAATTACAAATGTTGCCTAGTCCCTGGCAACGACGACAAAATGTTGATGTGATTTTTTGCGATTTAAAATGATGGTTTAATCAAGTTGTATTCCGATGATAAATCGGAATCAAACAAATAATAATACAACTACGAGCGTAATGGAGGGATGAAAAATGTAGAGCGCAAGTAGAGGTTCGAGTCTATAAGGACCAAGTAAATTTTGCAATTTTTAATTCGGCATCTAATACATGAAATCCTAAGTGAGATAATATAGATGCAATTCAGAAAAGATTTCTTTCAAAGATGTGCAATCTAATTGATAAAGAAACTAAGGACTATGCTTGGAAAATTTAACATAAAGGTGAGTTCAAGGGTTGAAATACAAATGACATGTAAATAAAGAAAGAGAGAGAGATAGAGTAATTCTCATGCATGCATGGAGAGTTGTTGTTTGCTATTGGTGCGCTTGCGCAGAAGATGAACGACGGGGATGTGCAAGTGGAAGAGAAGATGGTCGTGCATACGACTTGTGCACAGGAGCGGCCTGCGAGTTGGAGGGGACTGAATTGCGCGAAAGGCCGCACCTGCTTGCTGCGTGAGGAGGATGGTCTATGGGTCGCGGCGGTGGCCAGGGGATCGCTTTGGAATGTAGAGGAGGAGGATGGACGCCCGCCAGTGCGTGGTGGCATGCTGGAGGAGCGGCTGGAGTGCAGAGGAGGAGGCCGCGCGAGGGAGGTGCCGCTCGAGGCGTACCCGCTGGCGGCTGGTGGATGCCCACAACAATGTGCGAGTTGGTGGACGTGTACAACAGCTGTGCGGGCTGGAGGACGTCGAGAAGAGAGATCTTGAAGTGAGGGCGTAGCGCGGTGGCGCGAGGTGCGTCCGCTGGCTGCTGTGGACGTGCCCGCATAAAGAAGTAGGTGCGGGCTATGCCTTCGTCTGCATGAAGAGAAAAAGGCGAGAGAGAGGTATAGAATAAGAGAGAGGGAAGGAGAATATGAATCACGGGTGCAAGGGGGGCTCTTTGTTCATGTGTCGTTCCTCCTTTTATAGATGAATGTTGCTTGTAATTAAGGGAAACATCCCATGCATAAGAAGACAAAATAATAAATTCATTCATGCATGGGAAAGAGATAAGAATATGGACGGATACTTTTCATCGGTGATGGGGAAGAGAGAGAGTGAATAAAGAGGGTGTGTATGCATGTACGTGGGTGGCATATTAAAGAGTGGAAGTTTTACATTAACCCCTCCCCTTTTCTTTCCAACAATATGTAAGAGATATTTGTAGAGCCAATTCAATATGTTGGATTTTTGTTCAAATACTATATCATTAAATCCAATGCACTTTCATTTTCTCCTTTACTTTAGATAATTTATTCATGGATGTTTGGTATTAAATATATTCCCATCATATATAATCCATAAATAATATGTGAATGGAGACTTTTGAGAATATTTTATCCAGATGATTTTATCTGCTATGTGTATATGATCAATAGAATGCAAATTATGAGAATCTGGAGTTTATAAATCAAAGATTAATAGTGTACTCCACATAATTTGAGATCGTTATAATAGTATATAATGAAATCATCAATGAGACTCTCTTCGTAACTTGATATCTAGTGAACATAAGGTTGAAAGATCAAGAATGCACCGAATATCACAAGACATGGCTCATACCTGCGAGGGTCGTCAAAGTAAGTACACTCAGATGGGACAGAGATCTCAGAAAACTCAGAATACTCTGTCTCATGATCCACCAACTAGTATACACAACTAGAGTGGAGATCAAGTACACAAATCAGAAGACTCAGCTTTGCGCTCCAACAGATCGGAGACACGTGAAATGAAACCGAATACCTAAAAAATGATGTATCCTCTAGTGGATAACCCTCAGGGAGTGATACACACAAAGCAATTAATAATAAGAATAGAACTTATCCTTGCGAGGGTCATCAAGGAGAGCAGACTGATGAATCCCCATTCATCACTCTTTATTCCTTTATTTTAGCTAAAAATCTTTGTAAAACACCATGTAGATATTTGTAAATACAATAAATTACCAATTTGCATGCTTTGTGTAAATACCAATAATTATCATGTTTCTGTGTAAAAATAAAAGAATAAAGAAATAAAGAAAAAAAGGGAAATATTTAGAATAAATATTGAGTGACCTGGAGAGCCAAGCATTGGCCTGACCGCAAAATAAAACAAGTAGAGAGAGATAGGGCCATTCACCTTATATATTCCCCCTTCATGTATATATTTTATTTTCATAAAAATAAAAATAAAAATGGGTTTGTGATAGTTTGTATATATTTCTAAAAATAAAAATAAAAATAAGAAAAATAAAATAAAAATAAGAAAAATAAAATAAAAACAAAAAAATAATTTCTATCTCTCACCTTTGTATATACCATGTATATATGTACCTCTATCTATTTATTTTACCTTTGTACGTAAACAATAAAAATCAAATAAAAATTATTTTTACCCCAAATTTTATGTTTTAAATAAATAAAATATAAAATTGGGATAATTGTATAAAAATAAACTAATAAAAATAAAATTATAAAATACCTAGGTTTTTTATACTTGTATATATTATTATATTATGTATTTTCAAAAAAATAAATAAAAATCACCAAAAAATAATTTGGAAAATAATAAACATTTTTCATTTTAAAAATATTTTTAAATTAAAATCATTTTCTATTTTATTTCTAATTCACAAATCATTTCCAATCCATGAATTATCATTGGTCCACGGGGGAACGTTGACCCCCGGTGTCAACTGCCCCCCCCGGACCACTTCTTGCGGATCCTTGTGCCGACCCAATCTTCTCCAAATTTTTCCACAGCGATCCGCCCACCATCTTCTCAAACCCCGGGCTCCGATTGTAGAGGGCAGAGCCGCGATTCACGCTCTATCCTCTCGTTAGGTATCCGTGCCTCGATCGGCGCGCCCGACTCCCATCTTCTCAGACCCCTGCTTGTATAAAGCTCGAGACCTCCAACCGCCATTTTACACATCTTTGGCCACCGTCTTCGACTCCCAGGACCTCTATTCCCTTGCCTTGAGTGACAACGAGCTTGAGGGAGTGTTACAGCGAGGAACGAGGCGCTCTAGCCCTAGATCCGGCGACCCACATCGCCGCTCTCCACTACCGAAGAGCTCGAGCCTCTGGAGGCATCGCTAGATCGAGGCAAAGACTCTAGGAGGACCATTACCTCCAGCACAGACATCCTCGACCATCCGGTAGATCCGATAGCACCTAGATTGCCCTCATTTTCGATTTTTCGGATTCCGACCGCCGACCTTCACCACCCATTTCACCGCGCTCCGATCGTCCATTTCCCCTTCCGACCACACCTACACCTTCGCTAGACCCCTCTCCACCTTCTTCGCCCATCCATTCCCCCTAGTTTTCCAAGGAATAGGGACTTAGGTTCTCCTCCGCTGTCGCTCACCGGAGAGCCACGCTCCGCCTTCCCCGATCACCCATTACGCCCGCTAACGGGTCGAGGCAATTTGCCCTCGACCCTTTGGTTTTCTTGTGCAGGTTAGAGCGCCCAAGAACCTCATCTGGAGGTCCGGATTTCAGAGCACATGTGCTCCAGGTCCACGTCGTCGTCGGAGTGCTCCAACTGCTCCCAGCCTCATCGGAGCAACCCACCAGTTGCGGATCACCACCAGCATTCTTTTCCCCATTCTAGCAGCATCGGAGGACGTCCCAACCGCGTGCATTGGCTGGGCGAAGTTCGTCAAGGACCAATTCTGCCAGGACCCTCCATAGCCGTCCGATAGAGCTCCTCCTCCAGGTCCATCCCAGCCATCCATCTATGGAGATCTAGCAGTCGTCCGATCCATCTGAGGAGCTCATCCAGAGCGTCGATCGTTGAAGGGGTATAGCCAAATCAGGACCGTCCGATCATATGCGGAACCTCCTTCAACCGTCAGATCTGAAATAAAAGGGTAAATTTCACTTAGGCCCTTCTTAGTTTCGCATTTACGTTCTAGTCCTATATTATTTGTCGTAGTTATGTTTTAGTTAGGATAATTGCACTTTGGACCTCATACTTTTAGTATTTGCTTTTCAGTCCCTCCATTTGTGGTGCACGTGCTTCGTCACATGAGATTTTGGGCTATTTGCATGTATTTGGCGAGGGTTTAATGAATGTTATGGTTTGAAAGTTTAGTTTCTATATTTTCATTTATGCCCCTGTACGTATTGAATTGGAACATGTGCTGAAATTAACGCGAAAATTGCATTGAGCCCCTTATATTATTCACGCGTGTTCTTATTAAGCCCTTGGAACTTATTTTCTTTACAACTAGGTCCCTGTGTGTTGTGCCTCTTCTTGGTTGAATAAAATATCAAATCAACTCCAAATCTATTGAAATTTGGTTCCGTGGCCCCTGCCACTGTGTAAAAATTTCAATAATTTTTTGGTACTTTTTTGCTTTGTTTTTCTATTTTTAAAAATTCAAAAACCTCTAATTTTTGCTTCTGTCTACATTTAAAAATCAACTAAAAATATTAAAAAGCCTCCAAAAATTCTAAAAATTGTGTCGATTTATTTTTGTATGTTGTTGCTTCCATCCAAATTTTATTGTATTTGGATTTATAAAAACGCTAAAAACCTTATAAAAATTATTAAAATTTCTACAAAATTCAAATAAATACAATTTCTTCTTATGTAGTTTAGTTTTTAATGGTAGTTTTTCATAAAATTATCTCCAGATTTTTAGAGCTATTTTTATGTATTAAATAACCTTTAAAATCTGGTTGTTATGTATTAAATAACCTTTAAAGTCTGGTTGCACAATAGCTTCCAATTTCTGCCTTATTTTATTTTTATAAAATCAACTAAAAATCATAAAAATCTAAGAAAATCACCCAAAACACTTGAAAAAGTATAAAACTCAAAATTATTTTTATTGCAATTTTCTGACTCCTTTTGTGGTGTGTAATAATTGATTGATTGTGACTTTTAGGTTTGTTATTATATTTTCCTCATAATTAAAAATCATAAAAAAATTTAAGACCCATAAAATCCACCAAAAACATTTTCTTCTATTTATTTGATTTTTTGACTACTATGTAGGCTTTTTAAGCCAACCCGCGCTCCTTGTTCGACCCTGGTCACTATACCAGGTTACATAAAATAGCGAGATCACTATTCGACTTATTAATTGATTATTCTAATTGGTGGTCTTAGTTTTCTTGTTGAGTCTGATTCTAGGGGTTGAGGTCGCAATGACCCGTGATATTTATCTCCCTTAGTCTCTTGATTTTTCGGCTCATCAGAATGGCGTCGTTGCTGGGGAGCACGGCTTAGTAGTCATTTTTATTTTCGCGGCTTTTTCGTGGCTTTTCTGTCTATACTTGTATATATTTTTAGTCTTAGTTTATCTTCATATTTTGATAATAATTTGGTCTGACACACTTCTGTTTACGTTTCTTGCTAGGGCCTGAGGATCGAGACGGCTTCTTCGGAAGCCGACGCAACCGCGGGAGCCAGAGGCGGCTATTTTCTACATAGAGCTGTAGGAGAGCACGAGGAATCAAGCAGGAGTTGGGAGCCATAGAATAACCGTAGATAGTTGTAGTTTAGTTAGTTAGTTTATTTTCAGTAGACATATTATTGTAATAATACAAGGACAAACATGACTTGGACTTTCTTGGTGTTTATCAGGATCTGTTTCGCCGAGCATCGGTGTGCTCGGGGGACCTCACCGTAGTTTTCACCGGTTTTGATTTTTTGCTTTTTATTGTTGCTTATCTGATTTTCGAGAATTTAGCCTTAGCTTAGGATTTTATCTTGATTGTGATCTAATTAATTAAGGCACAACCCTAATTATCTGCTTGCACCTATAGATCATTAATTGGACCTTATTAATTAAATCACAAGAAAAGTCAGATTAATTAGGCTCGAGTCCACGTGCTATAAGGAGTCACATATAACGCGTGCAGGATCCATTGTGGTGGACACCGAGTGGCTCCCAAGATCGAACTCCGGACTTTAGTTTGATTAACTGGCTACCGTTCTTCACGTGTAGAAATTGCTTCGTCTAAGGCCATTTTCCTCGTACATCATATAGGTAGTTTTATTATTATCTTTATTTTTATGCGTGGATCACCCTGCATGTAGACTGTTGGAGTCAGGTACACACCTCTTACTCTTCATGCATCATCGTATTTGATCACGCATCGGCTTTTTCGCCTTCTCCCCTCGTTTTCGGACTTAAATAACCAGGAGAATCGAAATATTTGTTAGGTATTGTTTGCTTGAAAAATACCTAAAAAGGAAAAACTATAAAATTGGGACTGGAAAACACACTTGACCTTTAAAAACATCCCATTTAAAAATCTATCTTGCGGAGAGTAACCCCCTCCTTGTTTGGTTTGGATGAGCGAGAGAGTGACCCGCACACTAGGCTAGAGCCATATTCGATTTCCTATCAGACTATCAGCCTTTGATACGAGACAGTCTGTTGGGAATATTGGATTCCTACTAGCTCGCTTAATCTCTCTGATAGTCTGACTTGATCACCTAATAAAATTGACAAGATAATTGACCGAACCTTTTTGGTCTTCAGCTCAGTGTTGAGTAGGTGAATCAGGGGATTGTCTTCTCATCTTGTGTGTTTTACAGATCTCATCCGACTTCATTCCAGCCCGCTCATCTAGGTTAGTTTGCGAGAGCCGAGACCCGCTCTCCGAACCCGAGTTCGATTCCACCCTGTTCCTCCTTGAACACCCTTCTACCACCAGTTCTGAGATGCCAGTGCCAGATCAGAGAGAACAACAGACAATTGATTTATCAGCACCTGAGTTTGGGTCTTTTGCCTTTGCAGAGACCATGGCCAGCAGCGAGGAGCACATCGAAGGTCCTAGAGCAGAGCAAACATACGTGTTGGACCAGGGTGCGATCAACAACACCCTGTTAGCTTCCCTTGAGATGATGCAACGAAAGATACGAGATCAGGGAGCTTTCATGGTGGAGATGCGTAGAGAGATGGAGAGGCTGAGAGAAGATAGAGATCAGTCGAAGGCCGATGGTGAGGGAGATGATCCAGAGCAGCCTGAGGAGCCAGTTAAGCCAGCACCAACTAGACCGATGCAAGAGTTGCACAATCCTAGATCGACACTTACACATCGGTGGATCGTACTTCCATTGATTATGGGGGACTTAAAGTTTCCCCCACAGATGATTCAGCTTCTTCTCTGATTCCATGGGCTCACGAGTAAGGAGCCACATCTTCATCTCTAGGAGTTCGAGATGATATGCAGCACAGTCCACAATAGGCATGTGGACGAGGATACCATTAGGATGATTGCATTTCCATTCTCCCTTGTTGACAGAGCAGCCAACTGGCTGAAGCATTTAGGGATATTTGTTACCACCTGGGAGCAGCTCCGCACTGAGTACCTGAACAAGTACTATCCATTTGGGTGGACGAATGCAGCGAGGGCCCTGATCAACAACTTCTCCATGCAACCGAACGAGCAATTCCATGAGGCAAGGGAGAGTTTCCGAGAGCTCACAGGCCGATGTCCCCACCACGACATATCCAAGCCCAACCTTGTTCAGAGCTTTTTCTGCGGGCTTACCGGAGCTGCAGGGGTTAGTGAATGCATCCTATTGAGGCTCTTATTTCGCCAAGTATGAGGATCAGGTCTGGGCCATCTATGAGGAGATGGCCTAGAACTATACAGTGATGTCCCAGACCCGACTTTACACTCAGGGGAGACCCTAGCCATAGGTCGTGCCGTATCAAAGGATATCACGGGTCGATGCCGGTCCTTCCACTTCGTCAGCAGCAGCAGCACAGGCAGAGTTGACAGCCGTCGACATGGGCATCATCAGCGAGAAGCTGGACCGGATCGAGTTTATTGAGAAGAAGCAATGCCAGGGCATGACGCAGGTTGATCAGATGGTACAAACGCTGAGTGACCTGAAGACACAGATCATGTGTCTCCAGGAGGCACAGATGGCTTCTCAACCCTGTGTCAGGTCACGGACAGACACCGGCAGCAGCAGTTCGGCCCAGCCCTCCACCCAGTACCGACAGGCCCACCTTGTTCAGGCATAGCCCTACCAGCCGCAACCGCAGCAGTACGTCCAGTCACCACCATCTCAGGACAGCCAAATGGTGGTGTATCAGCCAGACCAGCCCCTGGCAGTACTCCCACCACCCACTTACAAGCAGAAGCCGTTGATGGATGTCAACAGGATATGGTACGACCGACCCCAACCTGGTATCCGATGAGACCATCCCGGATTCTGCTGGTCGGCCGGAGGCACCAGTTCCCAGCAGCAGCCCCCAGTTCATGGTGGCCAGTACGGCCAGCAGCGTGAGCAGCACCAACAGCCCCAGTTCCCAGCACACCAACAGCCATCCCACTAGAGAGAGTAGTATGGTCCTCGTCCCTATCAGCCGGGATAGTCTTGGAGGCAACAACAACCTCAGCCGTAGTATCACTCACAGTACCCCTCTCACCCTCCTCCACAATAACCGCCTCAGTTTCACAGAGGCCCCCCGTCAGGTTCTCATGGGCCGACGTATGAGAACCCTGCCTCGGATGATCTAGCCCGCCTCATGTCCGAGTAGCAGGCCACCTTCCGATAGGAGATGGATGAGTTTCGTTAGGAGATGAGGGAGATTGTGAAAGGGAAGGCCGTCGTCCCTGCCCAGATCGAGACGAACCCGAACAACCTCAAGAGGAAGTCTGAGCAGGTGGAGTTCATTGATATTACCACTCCTAGTACTTCACTTGGTCATGTTTCTGCATACATGTTTGATGTTGACTTTATTATACTTAGGAGCGGTAGGATGCCAGCAGGCGATGCCTTGTCTGAGCAATGACCCCATGCCAATTCAGGAGCGTCAGACGAGGAGGAGAGCGGTGATGATGCCACTAGAGATGATGAAGGTGGTGTTGATGCCACCACAGATGTTGATCTAGCTGACGGTACTGAGGCCTTAGTTTCACCAAATGGAGGAGGTGGTACTGATGCCATTGTACCAGTTGCTGAGCTAGAGCGCAGTACTGATGCCACGAGTCCAGATGCCGAGGGTGGTACTGAGGCCACCATTTTTAGTTCTGCTAGTCCCTTTGTTTTCCCTTCAGTTCATGTATCTCAGGACATATCTGTGAATAAAGGAAAGGGTTTATTATTCTTGGATCCACCTCTGTTGGTTGATGATGTATGTGTAGATTCTTATTTTCCTGAGCATTTCAGACCCTATCCTAGTCCTTCATCTGAGAAGGACCTAGCAGTCCCCTTTCCCCAAGCACTCCGCTTGGCTAAGGGGCCCAAAAAAAGAAAATCATAGAAAGTCCCACCAGCTAGAGTTCAGCCAGTAGATGATGGACAGATTTCATATACAACTGACTCTACAGGAGGCCTTGGAGCGCATATCTCTCTTCTAGAGATCCCTCAGAGACATGACTATAGTTAGGAGGAAGAGGCAGAACCATAGTCAGAGATCCATGTGCTCACTCACGCCACATGCTTTACGATTTAGAACCATCTGCTAGCCAAGAGGCCAGATGCAGGAGCCCCGTATGTCAGATGCCATATTCATGAGCAGAGTTTCGACCACACTCTATTAGACAACAGTTCTTCGATCAACCTACTTCCGACAGCCCTAATCGACCGCTTCGAATTGGGCCCTCTAGACAGAGCAGGATGGTCCTTCAGCTTGCTGATCGATCTGTCAAGAGGCTGAAGGGGTTGCCGAAGGATGTTGTCATCACGATTTAGGGCATGAAATTGCCCGTGGACTTCGTTGTGTTGGACATGGAGATCCCTGAGTCCATGATCGATACCCCCATCATTTTAGGACGCCCGTTCTTGGCCACAACCAAGGCAGTGTCCGATTATGATAGTAGGAAGGTATACTTTCACGTCGAGGGCGAGAGTATACAAATAGAGACGGTCGAGGAGACTAGAGCCAGAGATTCAGCTTGCTCAGAGCCGCATTCAGATTCAAAGCAGATGACAGAGGTAGGGCGAGACATCCAGCAGTACTACGATTTTTTGATTACCGATGATGAGGCAGTTTGGGCAAACCCAGCAGCACAAGCCATCCTCTCACCGTTAGAGTTTGTTGATGAACAGATGCTAGCAGAGGAGAGGTTGGAGAGCGCATTCCCGGTCCAGGATACATCTCAAGCAGTAGAGTCGGTTCCCAATCGTGAGGCATATTTCCCTTGTGATTTTAATACAGATCCCTCGGAGTCAGATATAGTCTAGGTAGAGTTTGATGATTTGATACTTTGTCTGACTTCCACAGAGCCTACAGCTAGGGAGGAGGCTGATCCCATGCAGAGCAGAGACACACCAGCAAAGCAGCCTTCGCCAGATTCAGATTGCCAACGATAGTTCTCATTCTCCCATGCAGATTTGGTCGCATTCACTCAGACATTTCAGAGACCAGATCCGCCAGCACCATGTCGTCCAGAGCTGAAGCTGCTACTATCATTGTTGAAGTATAGGTTCCTTGCGGGTGAGCATGAGATGCACCTAGTCATTATCTCAGCGGATTTGACTGGAGAGGAAGAATCCCGTCTGATGGGGGTTCTTGAAAAGAACCGCAAGGCGATAGGATGGAGTGTAGCCGATCTCCAGGGGATAAGTCTGGCCTTGTGATCCCACCATATCTATCTCGAGGAGGACGCGAAGCCATTGCATGAGTTCCAGCGACGGCTGAACCCGAACCTTCGAGATGTTGTCATGAAGGAGATCTCAAAATGGTGGAGCGCCGATTTTATCTACCCCATCTCCGACTCCAATGGGTAAGTCTGCTACATGTGATGCCCAAGAAGACGAACATCACCACAGTTGTAAGTGAGTCTGGAGAGGAGATCGCTACCTGGGTACCCACTTCTTGGTGGGTCTGCGTGGACTACAGACGATTG
This sequence comes from Ottelia alismoides, assembly GCA_037367405.1. Taxonomy (NCBI): domain Eukaryota; kingdom Viridiplantae; phylum Streptophyta; class Magnoliopsida; order Alismatales; family Hydrocharitaceae; genus Ottelia; species Ottelia alismoides. Next base: position 282,450 of record JAZKJV010011680.1, on the reverse strand, counting down.
AACCAGACCACCAAGAAGGATCATTTCTCGCTGCCTTTTATTGATCAGATTATAGAGAGGCTAGCTAGTAAGAGCCATTACTATTTCTTGGACGGGTACTCCAGATACAATCAGGTGGCCATTGCACCCGAGGACCAAGACAAGACCATCTTCACCTGTACTTTCAGGACGTATGCTTTCAGATGGATGCCCTTTGGATTGTGCAACGCTCTGCGACATTCCAGAGGTGCATGTTGTCTGTCTTTTCGGACATGGTGGGGGAGTGCTTGGAGGTCTTCATGGACGACTTCTCGATCTACGACGACGGATTTGATTCTTGTCTTGACTACCAAGACCGCATCCTCCAGCGATGTATTGAGGTTTACCTTGTGTTTTCACGGGAGAAGAGTGACTTTATGGTGACTCAAGGAACAGTGCTTGGCCATATCATCTCCAACAGGGGCATGGAGGTTGATCCAACCAAGGTGAATGTCATTAGAAAACTCAATCCATCGTCCAACTTGCGGCAATTACGGTCTTTTCTGGGGCACGTCGGTTTCTACCGACGATTCATACGTGATTTCAGCAGGATTGTCCGACCGTTTACTGATCTGTTGATGAAAGACACCGAGTTCCTTGTTGATGATAAGTGTCTAGCGTCATTTGAGAATATCAAGAATCTAGTTGTAAAGGCTCCTGTTCTCCAGCTGCCTGATTGGTCTCTCCCATTCGAGATCATGACGGATGCCTCTGATTTTACTGTGGGGGTTGTGCTGGGACAGAGGAGGGATGGAGTCCCCTTTGTTATTCACTACGCTATCCGGACGTTGGATGTCGTTCAACGGAACTACACCGTCACTAAGAAGGAGATGCTAGCCGTAGTATTCGCCCTAGATAAGTTCAGGTCGTACATCATTGGATCTAGAGTGAGCATCTATACTGATCATACCACCATCATGTACCTCATGGCAAAGAAGGATGCCAAAGCTAGATTGACCAGATGTATCCTTCTACTCCAAGAGTTTGACATAGAGCTTAAGGATAAGCCCGGAGTTAAGAATGTGGTGGCGGATCATCTCTCCCGATTGGAGTTTCTTGAGGATTCTGAGCAGATTGAGCCTATTTGTGAGACCTTCCCATATGAGGTGATCCTTGCTATCACCTCTCTCCCATGGTATGCCGATATTGTGAACTTTCTTGTCGCAGAGAAAGTTCCACAAGATTGGCCCAGGCAGAAACTTGAGACCTTCCTCGTGAAGGCCAAGTTTTACCATTGGGAGGATCCCGTCCTTTATCATGAAGGAGGGATAGCATCTAGTGTCGGTGCATTCCTTAGGAGGAGCACCACTGCTTCCTCACTTATTGCCACAAGCTTGAGGCAGGAGGATATCACTCTGGGGGGAGAACGGCATAGAAAGTGCTCCAATCCGGCCTATGGTGGTCTACTCTCTTCAAGGACTTTGATGAGTTCGTGAAGAGGTGTACTGGCTGTCAGAGGATGGGCACTTGTGGACAATGTGATATGATGCCGATGCAACCCATACACTTCTGTGAGGTTTTTGACGCATGGGACATCGATTTCATGGGTCCATTCCCTAAGAGTCAGGGATTTGATTACATTCTATTGGCCGCTGATTATGTGAGTCGTTGGGTTGAGGCCGTCCCCGCCCGAACTGCAGATGCTAGGACTGTATACCGATTTTTGAGGAAGAATATCATTTCACGGTTCAGGATACCTCGAGTGTTGATTTTTGACAAGGGGTCTCATTTCGCCAATGACAAGGTAAAGGCCCTTGCTAGCGAGTTCAGCATAGACCATCAAGTAGCCATACCATATTACCCATAGACCAATGGTCTTGCTGAAGTGTCAAACAGGGAGATCAAGACTATATTGCAGAAGGTCGTCTGCCCTGACCGAAAGGATTGTCACAGCTTTTGGACTCGGTCTTGTGGGCATATAGGACGTCCTTCAAGACGCCTTTAGGTACATCTCCCTTTCACCTCGCTTATGGTAAGCCCTGCCATTTACCTGTTGAGTTGAGACATAGGTCACTTTGGGCAGTCACTGATATACTTTTGGATCCAGTGAGTGTAGGAGATCAGAGGAGGGCAGAGTTAGCAGCCCTGGAGGAGCTTTGTGATACAGCCTTTTCGAGCAGCCTACAGTATAACGAGAGAGTGAAGGAGTGGCATGATTCTCATATCAGCCACAAGCGATTTGAGCCAGGACAGAGAATATGGTTGTTTGATGCTAGGCTTCGTTTATTTCCAGGGAAGCTACAGAGCAAATGGAAGGGACCCTATCTGGTCCGAAAGGTACATGACAATGGAAGTATAGATATATCCGAGATATCTTCTGATGCTACCTTTCGTGTTAACGGGCAACGACTCAATCCATATCTAGATAATGAGCCTTTGGTCGTTGACGTTGCCCCCATTCATTTTGCGTGAGATGTGGTTTCTTGACTCACATCGATTGCATCTCACGCCTGATTATCACTGCTCTTCCGACTTGTATAGATCCAGTTGTCCATATCAATCCATTCATTAGTCCCACACCCTGTCTTTATCTTATGATTATGCTACATTTAGTGTGTACTTTACCCTAAGTATAGGGGGGTGTAGGAATCTTGGGTATTCTTTTGATTCTTTCTACCTCTGTTTTGTTGCCTATACTTAGGGATATTTTACCCTAAGTATAGGGGAGGTAGACCCTGTACATTCTTCCACTCGGATTTCCCTTCATGTACAACTTGCTATACTTAGGATTACTTGATCCTTAGTATAGGGGGAAACATCGAGTTCTCTTCATTCTATTCTTTGATTCGTCGCTGTAGTATACCATTCCTTTTTACTTCCATATACTAAGCACGAGTTATGTCTTCTTCATCGCTCTTGATTCACTCTGAGGACATCGTTCGAGCTAAGTATAGGGGGGTGTCGTATATATTTCATATATACTTTAGCCATAACTCGTACTTTGTGTGAGTGTGTTAATAAATAAAATGGCCAAAAATCCAGAAAAAATAAAAATTTTCCCTTGTATATAAAATTCTTCTTTCACATACTTAGATATTTATAAAAATTATTTTTGTACAAATGATTGTAAAAATGATTTGTGTAAATAGTTTGTAAATATTTTGATATCAAAATTATGTATATAGTACAAAATTTTTGTAAAATATTTTGAAAAACAAAAAGTTTGCAAAAATCTTGTGTAAATTTTTGTAAATATTTTGCAAAATTTCGCATTCATACATACATCTATGTTTTTAAACATTTTTCAAAAATTTTGGACATTTTCAGAAACCTTGTAAAATTTACATATTTGTAAATATTTGTACAGTTTTTCCAAATCATAGTTGACATTTAAACTGGCATGGAATTAAATTGGAAAATGGAGCTTGGTTAAGACCTTAATCCACCAAATTCTAAGAGGAACCTTATAGGGCTTAGGATTAAGACTTTTCAGGTTCATTTGGGACTTAATTCTTTGAGTCCACTAGCTATGAGCATATGTCATCTTGATGAGCCTAAGTAGAGCACTTAACAATGCACACATGACTCTCAGAGACAATGACTTTACTTGCACCAGCACTTTACACATAGCTCTCCACGGATGAGGTGGTGAGGAGGCAGTTTCCTTTGGCTGGGGTAGCATATGAGGGTAGTACTTCTAGGCGGAACCTCTCTTCTTCTCATAGTGAAGGAAGTGCGTCTCAACTTGGTCTGGTGGTGATGAAGTCTAAAGATAGGAGTTGTCGATTGCAATAAAGCTTCAAAAGAGGGATAGTCTACTGGCTCAAGAGGAAAAACTCCTTGTGTATATATGTTGCACCATGTAGATATGTTGTACATATGCACATCAAAAAAATGTGCAAGAAAGAAAAACTCCAAAAAAGTGGTGGGTCTGATTGAAAATAAAATACCCACTGGAGTGTATATAGTCAAATAAAGCAAAGCTTATGTCACACATGACCATCTCATGAAGCTTGCAGCAGGAGACTCAGCTACACCGGTTGGGCTCTCAAGGATACATGTCTACACTGGTCATGGCCCATTCTCTTCTTCCCCCTCTTCTTGAGCTAGTTGTACTTGAACTTAGGAGGGAATACCCCGCTCCTCGAGGAAAGAGTTGCTAGACTGATGCATTAGAGTTACTTTGTCAAGGGGGGTTGTCACTTTGTCATTTCTGAGGTGGGGAGCTACATACCACTTACACAGTACAAGGAAAGATTCATGGTCATTAGAGTTTGTGTATGTAGACTTGTTCTGATCTGGTTTATTGAGGAGTCTTGACCATAGATTGGTGGAACTTAGAGGTTGTTGAGTTTTAAGCTTAAGTCCAAATAAGGTTCCGACAAATTAATAATCCAAAGGTCTGACAGAGATCCATATTTAAATTTAATGAAGGAAAGTTTAATAATCAACCTTGATTTCCCCTCCTTTTCTTTCTCTTTCTCTTTTTCACTTCTTTTTCAAATAAATGTTTGCTAAGGGATTAGCAAAAGTAAAGTATAGGGGGTGATGGATCCCCATTCATCACTCTTTATTCTTTTATTTTAGCTAAAAATCTTTGCAAAACACCAAGTAGATATTTGTAAATACAATAAATTACCAAGTTGCATGCTTTGTGTAAATACCAATAATTAGCATGTTTTTGTGCAAAAATAAAAGAATAAAGAAAAATATGGAAATATTTAGAATAAATATTGAGTGACCTGAACCCAAGGGAGGGCCAAGCATTGACCTGACCGTAAAATAAAACAAGTAGAGAGAGATAGGGGCATTCACCTTATATATTCCCCCTTCATGTATATATTTTATTTTCAGAAAAATAAAAATAAAAATGGGTTTGTCTAATTTGTATATATTTCTAAAAATAAAAATAAAAATAAGAAAAATAAAATAAAAACAAAAAGAAATAATTTCTCTCTCTCACCCTTGTATATACCATGTATATATGTACCTATATCTATTTATTTTATCCTTGTAAATAAACAATAAAATCAAATAAAAATTATTTTTTACACTAAATTTTATGTTGTAAATAAATAAAATATAAAATTGGGATAATTATACAAAAAAAATAAAAATATAAAATACCTAGGTATTTTATACCTGTATATATTATTATACTATGTATATAAAGTAATTTATTTTTCAAAAAAATAAATAAAAATCACTAAAAAATAATTTGAAATATAATAAACATTTTCATTTTGATTTTTTTTAATAAAATCATTTTCTATTTTATTTCGAATTTACAAATCATTTCCAATCCCTGAATTCTCATTGTCCACGGGAAAACATTGACCTCCGGTCAACTGCCCTCCCTGGACCACTTCTCGCAGATTCTTGTGCCGACCCGATCTTCTCCTAATTTTCTACAGCGAGCCGCACACTATATTCTCAAACCCTGGGCTTCGATTGCCGAGGGCAGACCCGCGATTCACGCCCGATCTTCTCGTTAGGTATATGTGCCTCAATCTGCACGCCCGACTCCCATCTTCTCGGACCCCTGCTTGTATAAAGCTCGACCTCCATCCACCATTTCACGCATTTTTGGCCACAGTCTTCGGCTCCCAAGACCTCCATTCACTTGCCTTGAGTGACAGCGAGCTTGAGGGAGTGTTGCAACGAGGAACGAGGTGCTCTAGCCCTAGATCCGGCGACACACATCGCCGTGCTCTGCCATCAGCGAGATCGAGCCTATGGAGGCGTCGCTCCATCGAGGCAAAGAGTCTAGGAGGACCAGCACCTCCAGCCAGACGTCCTCGACTATCAGGTAGGTCCGATAGCACCTAGATTGCCCTAATTTTTTATTTTTCGGATTCCGACCGTCAACCTTCACCACCCATTTCACCATGCTCCGATCGTCCATTTCCCCTTCTGACCGCACCTACACCTTCGCAAGACCCCTCTCCACCTTCTTCGCCCATCTATTCCCCCTCGTTCGGCAGGAATGGGGACTTAGGTTCTCCTCTATCGTCGCTCGCCGGAGAGCCACGCTCCGCCTTCCCGGATCGCCCATTACGCCCGCTAATGGGTCGAGGCAATTTGCCCTCGACCCAGTGGTTTTCCTGTGCAGGTTAGAGCACCCCAGAACCTCGTATGGAGGTTCGGATTTCAGAGCACAGGTGCTCCACGTCCACCTCGTCGCCGGAGCACTCTAGCTGCTCCCGGCTGTAGCCCATCAGCTACGGATCATCACCGAAATTCTTTTCCCCATTCTAGCAGTATCGGAGGACGTCCCCACCGTTCGTATTGGCCGGGCGAAGTTCGTCGGTGGCTAGATCTTTTAGGACCCTCCATAGCCATCCGATAAAGCTCCTCCTCCAGGTGCATCCCAGCCATCCATCTATGGAGATCTAGCTGTCGTCCGATCCATTTGAGGAGCTCATCCAGAGCGTCGATCGTCGAAGGGGTATAGCCAAATCAGGACCATCCGATCATATGGGGAACCTCCATCGACCGTCAGATCTGAAATAAAAGGGTAAATTTCACTTAGGCCCTTCTTAGTTTCACATTTACGTTCTAGTCCTATAGTTATTTGTCGTACTTGTTTTTAGTTTGGATAAATTGCACTTTGAACCTCAAACATTTAGTATTTTCATTTTAGTCCCTCCATTTGTGGTGCACGTGCTTCGTCACGTGAGATTTTGGGCTATTTGCACGTATTGGGCTAGGGTTTAATGATGGTTATGGTTTGAAAGTTTAGTTTCTATATTTGCATTTATGCCCCTGTGCATACTGAATTGGAACATGTGTTGAAATTAATGTGAAAATTGCATTGAGCCCATTATATTTTCACGCGTGTTCTTATTAAGCACTTGGAACTTATTTTCTTTGCAACTAGGTCCCTATGTGTTGTGCCTCTTCTATTGGTTGAATAAGATATCAATCAACTCCAAATCTACCGAAATTTGGACACGTGGCTCTTGCCAATGTGTAAAAATTTCAATAATTTTTCGGGACATTTCTGCTGTGATTTTCTATTTTTAAAAATTAAAAAACCTCTATTTTTGCTACTATCTACATTTAAAATTCAACTAAAAATATTAAAAATTCTCCACTAATTCTAAAAACATTAGTATTTGTTTGTTTTTGTGTGTTGTTGCTTTTGTCCAAATTTTGTTGTATTTGGATTTATAAAACCCTAAAAATTGAAAAACCCTAAAAACCATATAAAAATTATTAAATATTCTACAAAATTCAAAAAAACACAATTTCTTCGTTTGTAGTTTAGTTTTTATAGGTAGGTTTTCATAAATATGCTTTTGGATTTTTAGAGGCTATTTTTATATTTTTAAATAGCCTTTCAAATCTGGCTGCACGGTAGCTTCCAGTTTATGCCTTATTTAATTTTTATAAAATCGATTAAAAATCATAAAAATCTGAGAAAATCACCAAAAACACTTGAAAAATTATAAAACTCAAAAATATTTTTATTGCAATTTTCTGACTCTTTTTGTGTTGTGTAATAATTGATTGATTGTGACTTTTAGGCTTGTTTTTATATTTTCTTCATAATTAAAAATCATAAAAAACATTTTAAACCCATAAAATCCATAAAAAAACATTTTCTTCTCTTTATTTGATTTTTCGACTACTTCGTAGGCTTTTTAAGCCAACCCGTGCTCCTTGAGTTCGAACCTGATCGCTATACCAGGTTAAATAAAATAGCGAGACCTGTATTCAATTTATTAATTAATCTATTTGGTGGTCTTAGTTTTCTTGTTGAGTCTGATTCGAGAGGTTGAGGTCGCAACGACCCGTGATATTTATCTCCCTTAGTCTCTCGGTTTTTCAGCTCATCACAGACTTAAAGGAGTCAGATCCATTTTGTAGAGTATGATCCTGAGCCTCATTGGCCTCTTTAAAAATAGTAACATTAAAGGTCTACTACTTGGATTATTTAGTAGAGTTAGGTTATATTGGCAGATATTTCTTTAATAAATTGTTGCTATACATTTGCATATTTGGTGTAGGTACAAGTATCCTTACCACACATTAATTTTGGTGGAAATTTTATAGCATAGTGTATCAAGAGTGTATATGCATATAATGTGGATTTTGGATACACTATACAAGTCCAGCTTTTTGACATAACCTGGCTTATAAAGAATAAGTGGTTCACAAATTTATATCATTGAACTTCTTTAACTTTAGATCTAATTTGAGCATTGGGTACAACATTCTTATTCAATACCTTTCTTTGGTAGAGATCGAAACAATCGCTTGTACATGCAAACTAAGTTGAGATATGATGTAACGTGTAGATCTTTCAAAAAGCAATGAAGAGCAAAAGAGTTCTATAGCTTCTCAAGTTGATCTAGTTAGACAAATAATTTGGTCTCCACATAACATCAGCAAACTCAAGGAATTAAATTCAACATAGACATGAAGAATCAAAATAATAAAACCTATTGAAGTCCATAACATTAAGTTGATTAAGGTAATCTCAGTCAATTCCAAACCTTGTAAAAACCAAGCTTCAAATCCCAAAACGTTGGGAGAAAATATGGAGAAATGCATGTTTTTGACTTTTTGAAAATGATTTTGGTAATGTTTTTGAACAAAAGTTATTTAAAAGTTTAATGGATTTATGACAATTTGAAAATGTTTTGTTATTTTTCTAAAACTTTCATAAAAATATAAGGATTTTTTTGAATTTTTCGAAAATTTTGAATATTTTATGCAATTTTTTTTTATAAAACAATGCAATGTAAAAAAAAAAATACAATGTATGAAATGCTTTCAGCCCCCAAGCTTAAGATGAACCATGTCTCCATAGTGATAGTAGTATGGAAAATGAGATAATATGAGTGAATACTTTGGTGCAAGGGATAAAACATGTTTATATGTGTGTTGTTTTCTAAGTGATTTTATCCTTATTTGTGTTTTTACTAGGTTTCCCTCAAGCTTAGTTTGAACTACAATTGAGAGAGGAAAAACCACGCAAGTTAGAGAAAATGCCTGACAGATAACCATGGGAGGCATCCCATAATGTGTGCTTGTTCTAACACCCCAAAAAGCTTGAGAGTTAGGAATAACCTAAGTTATAAAATTATGTGGTAATTACGTTTACAAAAATGATGGTAATGTATAAAATTTAATTCAAGGGACATGGAGGTGAAGTGATCATTTACGCGAAGGTAATGATGGTATTGGAACAATGATCCTGATTTGAGTGATGATGCGAATGAGAGGAATGAATCAGCTATTAAAGTGATAACTCTGATGGATAGGTGAGTAAGGGATATGAGCGAATGGGGACAGATTCAAAACCTCTTAGGCTCGTGATCAGTATGTGCATCATTTGTAATATTTGAGGTGGTTGTTTCTTTTCTTGATGCCTTAATTCAATCGGCTATAGGAATGGTTCTAGTCAATGTATTCTTAAAACATTTTCCCACTACCCAGGTTCTTGCTCTCATCTTGGATGTAACTTCTCTATGAAGATTGAGAATTTGAGAGTTTTCATCACGTCCCCCAAAGCATGGAATACATCACATGTGCCATCTTGATCAATCCCACCTTAATTGTAGTGTTGTTTTTCTCCAACTAACGAGAGTATTGCACTGAGGTTCTTTGTATCATGGATGTTATTTCACTCCTATCTTTGAGATGTAGAGGAATTAATCTCGTAAATTGTAAATCCGAAATAGGTTGTTTGAATGTCTTCAATAGAAAAACCGTAACTGCTATGGGTCTTGGTAAAGAAAAAGGAGATATCAAGAATAGAAGAATTAACGAAGGGCTTTCTAAGAGAACCTCCTCTTTTACAGGGCTTTGCTTTCATAATAGATTTCTAATTAAACTTAACCAAAAAAAGAGGGAGAGAGGGAGATACATATAACGGTTATTCAATTGGATTCAACGGTTAGAATTTAAGGCATATCAACAACAGACCTCCAATTGAAGATCAAAGTTCATTGTTCTAACGTTCTATTCGGTGGTATTGTCAGTCTCACCCACCTCATACCTTTTTCGAAGAAGAGCTCCATTTTCTTTTCTAAATGGTTTTGCCTTGGAGAAAATTTTTAATATGGCAAACTTCGTGAAAAAGATAAGGCCTTCATTAAGGGGAGGGATTGTAGTAATTGAGGGTTCTTAAAACATCTTTTCCATTTTAAAAACAAATAGTTTTCTTGTCATCCGGAAAATGGGAAGAATGTTGGAAAATACTCTTCCTTTGATAATGCCACCTTGTAATTGAACATATATATTTTTCACAGGGATTAACGCTTCATGGGAGAAACGACGATCAAACAATGGAAAGTGATATACAACTGATTATTAGATGAAGAATAGTTCGTTTGTAAGGCTGAAATCGCATTGCTATCATGAAGGGATTAATCCATAAAAATAAAGTTCTTCAAAGGTCGTACGTGTAGTCTCCATATTCGATTAACATTGCGGAAAAATCGTATCCAAGCTCAAAGAAATGAAACGTATGTCTTCTTACGGATCTAAAATGCGGATTTATATCCTATAATAGGATAATTGGTTACAATACTTGGATTTTCAAATGGGTAACAAAATCTCTAAGTATCTCAAAATTAGCAAAATTTCAAGCATTCTCAACTTGTGCGTTCCTCGTGAGCTCACATGCTTTTAATTCAGTGTGCTCAAATAGGTCACTCGCGAAAGCCTTTCCAACCTAAACTTAATTCATGTATAATCTAACAAAAGCTCCTTACAAAAGTTTCTACTTAGATATCGATCCAACTCTTGATGGCAAAGGCGAAATTCTTTCTTGAGATTACACCCCCCTCGTTTTAAGTACAAGGGTGAATCTTAGAATGAGACTATGTGTCGTTGGTTTTACATAATTGCGGTTCACATAAAATAACCAAGCTTAGCTAGTGTAACTTAGTTTTAAAATTTATTATTTGCACAACTCAATCCCCATCTTTCTTGTCACAACTGATCTCAGTTGAAAGGATGCTGACCCATCGTAGCCGGTTCACAAGTTGATGCAACCATTTATCGGAACATGAGATCCATATAAGGAAATTCATTACATTGTATTTGGGTCATTTAAATATCTATAATTAAAGCCGATGGCTTTTGCAAGCCTGCTTACTTGTCATCGTGCTTGCCATAGAACACAAAGAATATTATCGACTAATCAGAAAAACATTTGGCCCCTAAAATACATCCATTCAAGGATGCATATCTATCAATGGCAAGGACATGTGATATGCAGAACACCACTAATGATTTGGTGGTAGAAACATTGTGGCTCTATCCCCTCCCCCATTAACTAGTAAAATAGGCACTTTTTGTGATGGAATGGAACACCACCGTAACCTCTGTTAGACATGTGAGACCCGAACGAACCATTTTTACAATAAATGTTATTGTAATATATATGTTTATCAATAAAAGTTATTGATATTTCACTCCCTTTCTGAAATTAAATGAAAGAATGCCCTATAAGGTCCCTCTATACAATTAGGGTTGTGTACCATGGCCATCTTGATGATCATATAGCTGTTGATTCATTAAATGAATCATAGAGGCTGGTGTTTGGATGAATATCTAAAGAGTTAGATAGAGGACTCATCAAGTACCGTCAAATGATCATTAAGAGATGATCTCCAGCCCGAGTAGGAGATGGCAATCCTTTCTCACATGGACTAATATCTGACCGACCTCTTTATACAGGTCCTCTGCATGGGAATGGTGATTCAGAGGTGTCAGATTAGTTAGGTCAGTGGGTTGACTTAACGAGATCGAGATAACCTAAGTCCTATGTTTATGTTGAATGTTGTCACAGCATAGGCACGCATCATTTGACCGAAGATAGATGTGTTACTATATGTCTGAGTGTGTACATTTGGCAGACCAATAGGTTGATGACCTAACCAAGGTCTATACACCGGCGCACTGGTGTGCATGTAAGGGCATATGAGTAATACGATCTCTCAAAGGGATCAAACATGTTCACTTATGAACCGGAAGACATGAGCTCACTCATGAGGTATTGGGACCGATCAAATTCCATGCATGGTCGTCGTGCTTTGGAAGCATGACATGAATTTGAAGGTATGATATATTATCTGGGAAAGCATATGATTGATATCGATTCCCAATGACAAATATTGAGAAACTTAGTAATCAAACCCTGAAGAAGACAATGTAAAATTGATCTTGATCTTCAGATTGATTATAGGTCTTCCAGTATGCAGGATGTACATGTATTAGGAATACCTAAGGGTGATGTGATCATAAACGATTGTATAACCATGACACTTCCATTTCGAGGGAGTGATGAAACAGGTCTGGATTTTAGTGACTCCTCTCAATAGAGAAGCAATCTGATCTTGGTCCAAGTGTTCGACATTTGTCTGAATGAGATTCAGATGCAATGAGAAGATTAGATTTGCGGTCTTGATTTAATCAAGCATCTGTGGGAGGTTCTTAAGATCTGGATTTGAGGTGAGATATCAACATCAAAGTCACTATACGTGGAACAATACAATTGCCCTGTCCTAATATCCAAGTATCTACGGAGAAAGCACATTATTCTTGAAGGAGTTCAAGAATAATTCCTATGATGAATTTTTGTATCCAAGCAAGGAGGTCTTGATCATTAAATGGGATTTATTTATCAAGTATAATATGAATGAGATTCATATTGAGAGAATGATAATCCAAGATAATTAAATGGCATTTAATTATCAAGGATTACAAAATATGGATAGTACTATCCATAATATCTGTGTATTATAATTGTGATTTATAATATATATATATATATCAGAGAGAGAAACTTTGTCAATAACATTAGTTAATTATTAATGTGGATTGGATTCACATTAATTAATTAATTGGAAATGTAATTTACAAATTAGTTTGGGTTATGAATATGATTCACATATATATTAATGGCATGATTGAAATATTCACAAATTAATTTAGAATTACTTTGGTGGATAAATTTGTGATAATGGTTAATACAAAATTTATTAATAAATAATAGATAAAAATAAAAAGGAGATTAATCACCATAAAATATAGGCGGCGTCAACCATGGGTGACGCCCCCTATTTTTGGGGGTGATTTATTATCTCCTCTTTTTTTATATTGTTATCTCTTGATAATTAATTTACGTTAAATTAAATTACGTTGATGATAATGCAACATATGTTTGATTTAAATATAAATTAATGTTGTAGATTTTCTAGCCTACAACAATCATGACCATTGATTAATACATGGATCAACCTAGTCGTTGGATCCATGTGTGCCATGGATTGAGATCCATTGGATCCCAAACTAGTATATAAGGAGTGCTACCCTTGCCCTTTCAAAGTACATGAACGAGAGTTGTACAAGGCTACTACTCTCTCTCTCTCTCTCACCCATTCTCGCCTACTCTCTCTCTCTCTCTCTCTCTCTTCTCCAAGGTGGTTGTCCATCTTGTGTGTTGAGAAAGGGAGACTCTCACCTTCGCCTTCGACGACTTGAGGATCCCCATCTTCTTTGGGGCTACTTGCTCTAGAGGAAGACGACAGATTTTGTTGGATGAAATCAGGGGACTCGAAGCTTGGACCTTCATTGAGGATTGCCGGAGGAACGCGTCTCATCATCGCTCCCGCAAGTGCCATCTTCCTGGATCGGACTTGAGACAGGAGGATCTCTTGTTTTAGAGATATCGTGATCGCAACCATGCTTCAATAGGTATTCCTAATACTTTGTGGTTTGATGAAACGATCCAAGAAATGTTCTTGTGATCATGTGGTTTCATCACTTGATTAAAAATTTTAATTTCCGCTGCACCTAGCGACTAGTACGACTAGTCGCCCCGATCGCATATGATGCGATCAACACGCTTCCGTGATGCGCTTGGGGATTCTCAATATCCTTCAACCTCAACTACAATGACTATACCACTAATGAGGGATGAAAACGGTCAACTACGAATACGACTAAAAGTGCAATCATATCCTCATCCATTTTAAAATACGAAACCCGAATGCACATATAAATATTGGTAGACAAGGAAAATGTGTCACCATGCTCTTAAAAAGAAATACAAAAATAAATGAATATGAATCGAGTACAAATAATAACATAAACAAATTATAGATTAATATACATATAAGATTAGTTTACATATAAAATAGATATATTAAATATTTTCATTTCACGACAATCACATCAACAGTATTGAATACAATTATAAAATTTTATTAAACACTGTTACAAATAAATCCACGACTGTGCTTATGCCCTAAAATGGATATAGGAAAGCAAATGTGAATATTCGCAATAGTGATATCTATATCTCCATCCACTCTAAAACGAATATGTATAAGATGTCTGATATTAGATCTGATGTATTCATATTAGTTTTCATCCATACGACTAACTCAACGAAATTATCCATAACCCGAATGTCGTGCATCTGGTCTACATCCAGACGAATCAATGACCCATAGAAAGTAGCACCATGAGGTGAAAACAATATCACAATAGGACATATACACAATAGATTCATACGCCATATCACCGTTTACAAAGATGCTGATGTCTTTCTTCTTCATTTTTAAGGAGACAACTTTTATATAATATCGCTTATCTTACTATAGCTTTTATTATCCGTATTTATTTAAAAAAATAGATTTAATGTAATCGAATTATATTGTTAAAGTCGGTGATAAAGACATGTTTGCCCTGGTTCCTCTTCCCCTCACCCATCTCTGTCTTCACCGGAATTACCCCTTCCACTTGCCGATTTCTCCATATTTTCTAGCACGCTCTCCATCTTATCCCTCCATTTCTCTTCCTCTCTCACTCCCAAAAAACCCTCTCGCATTTTCTCCAACAGGCCTCCATGTCCCGTGTTTGTTAGAAGCATCGGACTCGGAAACAACAATGAGGTCGCACGTGCCCTCGCTGGTTGTGTTGAGGGGTAGAGGGAGGACGCCGCAAACGAGAGTGGTGGATCATTGTCGATCGGTGCCGTAAGAGGAAGCGATGACGAAGATGCCAGGGATACATTCCATAAGAATATCATGTTGTCGATGGACCAATTCGCCATGCATGAGGAGGGTTTCAAGGAGCACAACATTCCCAATCTAAAAATTAGAACGATTTTTGCTCAAATGCAACTGTTAAATTAGTTCTTTCTTATTGGTATCTTAACGCTTTTAGAATTTTTATTTTGAGGGAACAAAGCCGTAAAATGAATCTGGATGGTCAAGGCAGGCTAGATTCTGGTTCCAAAATTGCAGAGTTAGGTGAGAATTATATCTGGCATTCTAATTGGCAATTTGTCTCTTAGGCAAAGAGAAAACCTTCCTCAACAACATAATCACAAATTATTGATAGAAGCCAATCCATTTCTCTCCTTCACATGCACTTTTTCTTATCAAACGATCTTTAATCTCTTGAATCGAACATCGTTGAAGGATAAAATATGTTTTTATATATAACAAGGAAGCGCAAATATCTCACGAGATGCAAAAATAATTCGATAGCATGAGTTTGCAAGAAAGATGCAATGGAATTGTTTGAATATGAGGATATACCATAACATTTTTGTGATGATATCTGAAATTCATTTCAAAATCTGCATATTGTAGAGGCATCACATTGGGACTTCACCATGATAATAAAAGTCAAAATCATCTTCTAATGGTTTCCGAGAACAATCCTCCATCACATGTCTTATGTTGGCACGTCGTTATAAGTTTCCCTAAATTTGTTTTTATTGAGTTGTATTGTAATTGGGTGGGTAAACGAGTCTATGGACGAGGGATTATTTACCTTGTCTCCTATTTATATACTCATCCCCTCCCCCCCTCCTATAGACGTTAGGAAATGAGTGAAGAGAGCCCTAATCTCATTTTTGAGCTTGAGTTAGGGTTTTGTACCCTATAATTTTTCCTTAATCATAGGGTTTCCACGTTAATCCTCGTGACTATTATATACGGATATTTAGGTGAAATTTGTTAAAGAATGTCTTTAAAGGGACCAATTTACCCGATTTTTTTTATAAATACAAAGGATAACATTCATGCAGATGGGTTCTTTGTTTGTAATTATTCATATCACGTAAGACACTTATCTTGATATAAATTTCACTATAACTTCTATTCTTTTTTTTTTTTGAGAAAATAAGTTCGCGTAGTCTTATACCAAAGGAAAATATTGATACTTGAACAAGTCCACAAGCACATGTTCGCCTCTCAATCATTTGGATTGGAGGGATGAACTGCAACAAGATAAGGTTATTTCAAAATCTGTTACTATATCAACCGTCATTAAATATATATACATTTATAACGACGATGTTACTCGTTGCAGAATTATTTTGTATACTTTAAATTAATGATGAATATAATTTCTGTTACTATATCATTAGTGAAGATCAATATAATGATGCTTATCCATTGCTATTTTCAAAAAATACTAATCATCGCTAAGTTTTGAACTAAAAATATAACGACAATTAACTAAAATTTTAAAAATAGCAATGGATGTGTTGCTTTACGGAGCTAATGATCTAACGACAGATGTTATATGCATCATTAATTTCAAATATATAAATTAATTTCACGAAAATTAATAGTGATCGATCTAGTGACGAATATTGGAAAAAACGTCATTATAGCTCCATTTAATTATAGTGATGTGATGCAATTGGCTCTTGAAAACAATGAATGATTAATATTTCCAAAATGTCATTTACCATGAGAGTAGAGTCAGGGTCTCAATGTCAAAGTACGACAGCTCAATAAAGCAAATTCTCTCCATGAAATCACAATCATGTGCACTAAGCTTGATCACTCTATGCAGATGTTTGAAGCAAGTATGATCTTAACATACTTGACCATATTTGCACATATACTTTTGCACTGGATGCGAAAGCGTACTTTGATGGTTTCATAATTTTTTAGATCCTTTGAAAAGGCCTACCAAGGATGATAAGTAGGGTGATTGTGAGTGAAACTTCAAAAATAAATAGAGTTTGATTATAGTTTATATGATTTAGATTAAGGGTACTACTCAAATAGAAAACCTTTGAATTAATCAAGATTTTGATTCAATTAATTATAAAACTTTCGAATGTAAAGATTAAAAAATGAAAGAATTACACGGGCTATCTACTAGTGATACTGAAATGGTGCCAAAAAAAATAGAATTATATCAGAAAATAATAGTTGTGCTATTATGCGTTGCATGGGAATGTATGTGATTTGATATAAGTTAATGTCAAAAAATACATTTAATATTGTTGATATCTTTACAGATATTTATATATTGACATCATTTACAAGAAAAAAATTAATGAATAACATGCGATAATCATACAGAATATCTACCAAATTGCATAGACTAAGTATAAATTTTCTTACTATGAATTATTGTTATGAGTATTTATTAATATGTAGATGGGCTCCACTGAGCATATGTTTAAATTTTTTGCATCTTTATGCAATCTGCGTTACAATTGACTTATAAAGAAAGCTACAATTGGAACATATGGCATACATAGAAAGATAAGAGGGATCAAACCTGAGTTGAGTTGTCGACAACTTTGAAAGAGAATGTGCAGAAAAAAATGAACATGATGTACAAATTTAACATGAGAGGTACGGCATGTTCTCATCAACATTAAATCCATCTGATTGCCAAAGCAGAAGAGCACATATGTGGATTGTAGATTTTCATGCAAGTTATATGATTAACAGGAAGCTGCTAAATTGATAATATAGCAACCAAGTACATTGTCCCGGCAAAGGTAGTATATGCACCTTTACATGCAATCCACAAAAGGTTTTACAAAATGAAGTGTATGTAATATTTGTTCATAGGTTGTAACCATCAGGCACATGTTACAATGTTCGTTGAGTTGAAATGTGATTTTTCAAAAAGATGTTATAAAACATGTTATAAAGGTCTTTCAGTTAAAGGGGCGCTGGCAGAAGGTATGTTGTATCATGAGCAAAAACATATATATTCCTGCAAAAGACAATGGTAGAAGGAAAAGATTGAATTAATACAACAAGTAAGAGAGCATACATAACAAAGGCCAATGTGAAATATGACAATATCATTACAAAATTTATTGATGAATGAAATTGTGAAGATATGTCTAAATACATGAATGTTACGAAATATGATTTGCAACAATTAAACATCAAGTTCTTGGACTGAGATTACTGTGAAATCTTTTCCACGTATAAATCTATGATTCTTTTTTATCACTCTGATAAATCTCAGATTTATCATCATTAATCATCATTATTAACTCTCTTGTTTGAGTTAGACAGCAAGATTCATTGACTAACTAACACTAAATACTATTTTATATGTTGTATACAATTGACTCTAATTATTAAATATTATTATAACCCTACTATGATGTCATATTTTATGTATTTATTTTTATTAAAAATAAAATAAAAATTAGAATAAATTTGTACATTAATAAATTAACATGAAATAAAATAAAAACTAAAAAAATAAACAAAAGAAGAATCAAAGAAAATAGTTTATACTGTTTTGAGATATACATATATAATTTTTATCTATGTATAGATGACCTCTGATCTCTTTGACGTCCAAAAGAATTGTAGATCTCATTGAGATCTACAACTTTCATGTTTTGAGGTTTTTTTAATTCATTCTCTAACTATTTTATTTTTGTTTTATACTAATTTTCTAAATTCTAATTATTCTATTGGGCCACATGGCGCAATCTGCTTTAGCCACGTAGCCCTCTCTTGTCTTGCCACCCATGTTTCCTGCAGACAGTTTGTGCGATTATCTGAGCCCAACCATCTGATCTTCTCTTTCAGATCCATCTCTACCATTTGTCAACACCTCACCTCAACCATCTGATCGCATGATCATATGGTAAATGCCTATTATCAACCTCCAGCATCTTCCCTCCTCGTCCAAACCGCCCCTCTTCTCCAACTTATTCCAACTGCATCCAATTCCCTTCTGACCAACCGTCACCACCCTTGCATTCTCATAACTACCCTCTCCCACGCTGACATCCCAATGTCTACAAACCCTAACTGACTTAACAGTCAAGAGTGATTGAAAACCACCGCCAAACTTCTCCAAACCACCACCTTTGTTCTCTTTAAAACCCCATCCCCGCCGCTAGAGGTGGTTATCCACCCCTAGAACGAGCAACCTCCTAGCACCATCTTCACAAGAAGTTTAGAAGATCTGAGTAGCAATGATGGACTTATGCTATGGTAGACCTATGGCCATTGAAGCCATGCTACAATGCTCCGAAGAGTAGTTGTTGAGCTTATCGCTTCGGCTGAGCGAGTGAAGCGATGACCAGAGGCTCGCATCGAGCCTCAGCCCAAGCCGATTCTTCCATCCATAGCATATTCTTCATGTGTAGGTTAGCTAGCATAGTTTTTATTCATCCTTTCGTCAATATATTCAACTAAGCCTAAGGTCAACTATCTAATTTGATGTGCTCATGATCTTCACCACGGATCATTGATCCAAGCGGGAGGATAAGTTCTTCGTCTACTTGTCCCTTCACATCTACCATCTCCACTCATTTCCTCCTTCAGATATGATGCAAGAACCACCTGAGCTTCACCTTCTCCATCCATTTCAGCCCTCCATTCCGCTTCACAATACGCACGCACCCACTTTCTTTGCTTTGGCTACTTTTGTGCTAACACTTGTAGGTCTAAAAACAATCAATGGGTGAAATCCTAGAACGCAACCCGATCTGGAGCTCCGCCTTCATGGTTCATCCATCGTCGTCAACTTCCAGAAGAGGTCGTCTCTTCCACAACCATACTCCATCTTTACAAGCACTTCAAGGACGATCATCAATCTTTAGAGCTCTTCCAGGGCTACGACGGAGTAGTGGGGCTCTCGCTATAGCCCCACCTTGTAACCAACGCACACGGCAATGATATATCAAGGAGATGGACAATGAACCATTGGATCACCCCACATTGGGGATGATCTAACAGTTGAATTTTATCCATGTTGACAACTCAGATCATGTAGACTTGGAGCAGCCAAACCATTGCCGAAGAACTATCAAGATGCCATGTGGCCGAAGCCATGCCTTGGATCCAAACCTAAAGTCGCGTTCCTCCCTACACGTGAAGTTGGTATCGGACATGCGATCCCACGATGAGCCATTTATGCAATAAAATGACATTGCAAATATCATTCAAAGGTCTGAAATGAAGAATAACTAATTTGCATAATAGGATCCTTAGTAAATTTGGGTTATGTAACATGGTCATCTTAATGATCATATAGTTGTTGATTCAATTGTTGAATCAAAGAGGCTTGTGATTGGATGAACATCTATGGAATTAAATTGAGGACTCATTAAGTGTTGTCAAATGATTATTAAGAGAGGATCTCTAGCCTGAGAAAGAGATGGTAATCTTTTCTCTAAAGGTTGATATCTGACCTACCTCTTGATGCAGGTCCTCTGCAAAGGAATAAAGATTCGGATGTGTCAGATTAGTTAGTTAAAAGAGTTGACTTAACGAGATCGAGATAACCAAAGTCCTATGTCGTATGTTGCCAGAAATAGGCATGATTAGAGTGAGAATATTGTGATTTATATTTGTTAATTAATTATTGATGTCAATTGGATTCACATTGGATGATTAATTGAAAATATAATTTATATTTTATTTTAGATTGTGATATAATTCACAAATTTCCAATAGCATGATTGCAATGTTATCAAGACAATTTAGAATTATCATAATGAGATAATGTTGGAAATGAGATAATGTAATCTCATTAGAAAAAAGATTACGGTACACCAAAAGGTGGTATACGACCACCAAGTCTCAATAGGATTAGGTGGTTGTCACCCTTTATTAATGGATAATTATCTTTTTTTCCAATTATCTCCAAGATAACTGATTTGCTTTGAAATTAATTTATATTGATTATTAAATATATATTTAATTTAATCAAATTAATTGTTGGTGTGTTTTCACAACAAGATGATGGTCGCTGAAAGAAACACAAATCAATCTGAACCATTGATTTTGTGTTGTCCATAGATTGAGATCTATAGATCCCAAAATACTATATAAGAAGAGTAACCCTTGCTATTCAAACAACATCAATCCATAAGCATTCTCTCTCTACATGCCCAAGGTTCTCTCTCTCTCATTGTGGTTGTCCACCATGGAGCCCTAGAAGAGAGTCGTCATCACTGCAGCATTGTCGTTATGCTACCAGGTTATTTACTCGTAGATCTCCATCTCCTTCAGTGCACCTCAATCGTGAAGAAGACGTTAGATCGCGTGTGAATAGATCAGGAGATTCGTCGCTTGAATCATCAATATAGATTGTGAGGAGCACATGTCTCATTGACGCGTTGGTAAGCGTATCCTCCATCAGATCGGACTTGAGATAGGAGGTCTCTTTTTTGAGAGACTCGATCACAACCACACTTAAAGATGTAACCCTAGAACTTGTTTGTGGTTTAGATGAAATGATCTGACAAGTGTTCTTGGATCATGTGATTTCATCAGAATAAAATTTTTAAAATTTCGTTGCCCGAAGCAACTAGTGCGATTAGTCGCTCCCGATCGCATACTATGTTATCCTCATGCTTCTGTGAAGCACGTAAGGATTTTTCCATATACTTCAAGTGGTATCAGAGCCTTAGGTTGGAGGTTTTGGATATGATCCTTAAACCTAAGAAGACTTGGGTTCATTAGGACTTGTGAAAATTTTATCGCATTTCATTCTCACAACCCTATTTTATGATTATTTTTGTCCCTATTTAAAATGTTTAAACACAAAATTATCACTTGTAATATGTTCTCCATTAAATAAGGAAACTGTAGGATTTGAGTTTAGGTGATTTGAAATCTGATAACTCAAGTGATGGTCGTTTTAATGAACATATATCCAATATTTCGGGGATGGTGAATATTGACATGATTAAAGAGTTAATTACAGTTTTTGAAAACTTGGAAATGCATCTTAATCATTGGTTTCTATTTTAATCAAATTAAAAAATTTTGGAAACTTACTTTGCATGATTTTGATTTAAATTGATTGAGATATAATAATTTTAGTGAGTGAGGGTCACTGTTGGAAATTACATTCCTAATCAAGAACCTTGTGATTGTCAGTTAAGAAATAAGTGAAATTAATGGCTAATTCCATAGAATAATTATGGATAAATATTTTAGAAATAGTTGATGATAATTACTTCCATAAATGATATTATCTCAATCAATAATTGATTAGATATGATCTAGATCACAATTGGTTATACTTTCCAACAAGCAAAGTTGCTTAAATAGGATTGAGAATTTTTTTAGCAAATTTCCTTATAATAAAAATATTTTTGATTATTATTATTATATGGTATAACTTCGGTTGAAAGATTGATTATCATCTCAAGTACAAAGTGATCAATTTGGCGTCATCCTTGCTCAACGAGGATATGGTATCTAGTTGGGGAGCGTTGGGGTAGCATGTTACACTATGTACGGTCTGTCCCACTCATGTCGGTAATGGTCATACAGCTGGTAGGGAAGGGATAATGATTAAGAAATCATGATGTATGTTTCTAATTATTAAAATTTTAATAAAATGTATTTGAGATAATACCATATTTCAAGTAATGAAGAATGTTTATTGGATATTAGTTGGATCATTGATTTAATATGATTAGATTAATTAGAATCCGATCAAAATTAAAACACAATATTATGAATAGAATTAATCATAATGAATATGACTCATAATGATTAATTAAATTTGAACATGATATGGAGGATCACATAAGTGGCATCCATGGTCTCCCGTCAAGGTGAAGGGTTCCGTCGTTAGGGATTGTATGTAGGAGATGCATGTTCGAAGTGACAGATCATGCATACAAACGCATCTGGATTAGGCTCTTTGCTTCTTGAAAGAGTAAGGTTGTATGCGTAATGACCCCAATATCGGGTCCTCATATTATTGGGGTGATATTGGATTGTTCATAGTGAATACTAATCATGTTGACCCAACAACATCACTTAGGGGTGGTGGAAACGGGTGTTAAAGACCGAATTAGAAATGCAAGTTGGACTTGCAAGGCATAATGTGTTTCCGCTTCTTTTTATTCAAGTTATAGATTCTTATATTATTGGGATGTGATAAAGATGAGAAAGGGATCTCAGATCTTGCTTGAGATGTAATGGTAAGTATATCTCTTACACTAAAGTGATTAAGGGAATGAACTTTTAGTGTTGACAAGGCTAGACAACTTTGATATAAAATTCATAAATTAAAGTAATATATATATATATAATTCTTATTTCAGATAATCCTCATTAAATTAAACCCACACAATGCCATACTCAATAATAATTAGTAAAATATCGTGGATTGGACCGATGATCAAGATATAGTACTTACAGTTGGACACATAATGTATGTGGTTGCAATGTGCAAGTTTCCTCATAACAACGAGGAATGACAGTCAAATAGACAATATGACTACAACCCTAGGGTTTATATGTCTCTATAGTGTTGATCTATCATCGAATGTACTTTAAAAGTGACATGTCGATGATGATCATAATTATTAAATAATCCTTATAACATCTAAGAAGATGTTCTGGCATACATATTTGCTCTCGACATTTAATTATGAATGACATAGTTCATGGCATCATGCAGAATGGTGGCTCTATAAGAGATTTTATATTCAAAATGTTTCAATACCTACCTGAACCAAGTCTTTAGGAGTTAAGATGTATGTAGAAATGATGAGTGTCATCATTCTACTATTTAATACTCAAGTCATTCATGAAGCTTTAAAATATTCATATTGTATGAATTAAACGAAGCATGTATAAATCTTTAAATACTCTTATATTGAAATCTTTCGAATTCAATATAAGAGATCATTTGTCTTAAGAAATGGTTGTTTATAGATGAAGGGAGCGCAATGGAAGCATGGGTCTGACCCAAATGAGAAGGAAAGTCAAAGAGTTGATTGTGCTTTTGCAATTTCCATACATATGACAATTAATGGATGCCCATACTGCAATAAGTCGATGTGCTAATAGTATGACTATCTAGACTATCTAAGCTCCTTAGAGAAGGACTCGGATAGTGCATCAGAATAATCTATATATACATATAATCATTGAAATAGACTTGCTTATTTGATAATCAAAGTCTAATAATTGCATCTCATTCTTCTGATGACATTTGCAATTGGATTGCATATGTTTTAGAAGACTAGAAATTTGATCTTAAAGTTTTCCACTTGGATATTTATGCAATTTTTGCAATAATTGGATAGATGGACTTCATAATTTCAGTGGGAGATCCCTTAGTCTTAGAGAATGTCTCTACGACCCAGTTATTCGAATACACTCATTGCTCATTTCTAAATGTCAGAAATAAACATGAATTATGGAATAGACCTATCATAAAGAGTTATAATGGATAATTACAGATAGTAATATGACATCTAGAGGACACTACTAAATTAGAAAATTAATGAATGGTTCATTAACATTTCTAACACTGAAATTTTTAAATCTTAAAAGATCAATAGGAGGATGAAGATCCTTTGACAACGATCTGACATCAAGCCTTGGACATATGTTTGTTGATGAGATTAATAGACTAGTAAGAAACAAGACTTTATATTGTTTGAAATTTCAAATGTTACATACTTGTGAATATTGTATTCAAAGTAGAAAATGTCCAATGCACCCTTCTCTCGGAATGGTGTAATATTCCATGGTATTCAAGATCTCATACATATTGATGTATGTGGATCATTTATATCAGGATTAACATTGATAATATGTGATATCATTCGATGATTATTTGTGACATGAGATTTCTTCCCTTCACCTTAGAACCTTTGAAATGTTCAAAGATTTCACAATTTTGGTTTAGAACCAAAGTTTGAAGGAAGATGAAAATGAATTTGATCTAATCTAGGTAGTCAGCACCTATTAGATGAATTCATGGAATAATTTATGGAGAAATGAATATCATGCCTATCTGACTCCTCCTAATACACCTAAACTCAATTGAGTTGTAGGGAGATACAATTGGATCATGTGTGACATGATTTGATCAATGCTTAATCTTAGCACAATTATATCTTAGTTTCCGGATGTATATGTAGTATAACCTACAATATATATCCTTAATAAGATTCCATGCAAATCTAAACCCGAACATCCTCATAAGATATGGTTTGATATCTAGCCTAGTGTTGTACATTTGAGGATTTAATGTAGCTTGGTCCATAACTCTGTCATGGATGCAAGTAAGCTGGAATGTAGCACCAGAGAATGCTACTTCTTTAGGAAAATAGAGGATGGTATTGGGAAACTACTTTACGACCTTGAGATTCTTAAAAGATCTCATCTCAAAGAATGTGATTCTTAAAGAAGACTCTCTTGAGAATCAAGATGAAAATGATGTGAAGGAACTCATTTAATCTTGAGAAGATAATGTGGCCTTGAAATCGGAAACTAAAAGGATAACTAAAGATGAAACACTCATACCTCTTCAAATGAGTTTGAGGATGGATTTCATGTGTCAGTTAAGTTTGATAATGATCTGACTTCATATGATGAAGCATTGAGGATCATGACATGGAAAGACAGATGTTAGCAATAAAGTCTAAAGAAGACTTTATATACAATTATTGTATATGGACCCTCAAGGATCTACCTATATGGTAAGACCCGTTAAGGTGTAAATGGATCTGCAATAGAAAGAGGGAACCTGCTGAGAAGGTAGGGACCTTCAAAGCACGGCTCGTAGCCATGAGCTAGACACCGAAGATAAGACATCGCTTGCGGTGAGAGTTGCTCTCATGTGACCATGCTAAAATACATCAGAATATTGTTAACTATAGCTACACAACTGACTATGTCATCTTCAAGATGGAAGTCAAGATTGCATTCCTATATGTATTCCTCATCGAGGATATTCATATAAAGCAGCCCCATGGCCTCATGGGTGAGGAAAGCAAGGTGTGGAAGTTGAATAACTCCATCTATCGACTCTAATGAGCTTCATGTAGTTGGAGCGTAAGATTTGATGAAATTATAAAGGTTATGACTTCGGATAGAATCTTGATGTATCGTGTGAAGCTTATTGGGAGTGCCATTGTGTTCATCATGCTAAATGTAGATGATATCCTAATCATTGGGAATGACATAAGTATAATAATAAGTGTTTTATAATCTGGCTATTCCATACCTTGAATATGATCTCATGGATAACTCTTGGATCTTTGTTTTGAAGGTGTTCACAAGCGAAGAAAAGAGGGGTATTGGGATCCTCACATTAGTGGTACACCTTGGACATTTCCATTTTCTGGAAAATTCAAAGAAAGACTTTTTTCCTAAAGATATGATACTGACCTGTCAAAAGGGATAGAACCTCAAGGAGTTAAAGAACTGAATGTTAAAACTACTTGCCCCTATGCATCAGTTATGAGAAGTCGAGTGTATGCTAGATGTGTACAAAAGTCAGATGTCTGCCTTGCAGTAGGAGTAGAAAATTGTTATTAATACTACTATGGAAATAAATGACTTGATTGCAGTAACAAGAATATCTTCAAAGAGGACAAGACTTTCGAGATAGTGATCTCCAAGTATTATCTTCAAGAACTTAAGACTTTATAGATAGTGATCTAAAAGGTCTTAATTCCATATACCTTAGGAGATATAGATCTCTAAGAATAGGGATATTCTTATAAGAATTATGGAAAATACATAATGGTTATAATAATTATTGAGTTGTCGTGTCAAGGGAACTATAACTGACAATATTGAGTAGTGGTTGCACACGATGCAACATTTGCATTGGATGCGAGCACAATCACCAGGGGATATGCAAGTATCTCAAAAAGACTTGGTGTAGTCATCAAGAATGAAGTGACTGATCATCTTACCTAGCTATTTTTCTAAATAGGTTTTGACTGTCACATGATTGAGGGTTTAAAGATTGGCCCATTAATGGCTCTTTGGACTAGTAGGAGATTGTTGGACATGCGAGCCCAAGGAGAGACATTATGCAATAATTGTTATTGCAAATATCATTCCCTGATCTGAAAGGAAGAATGACTAATGTCCATAATAGATCCCTTAGTACAATTAGGGTTATGTACCATGGCCATCTTAATGATCATACAGTTGTTGATTCAATTGTTGAGTCATATGGGCTGGTGCTTGGATGAACATCTAAAGAGTTAGATTGAGAACTCATCAAGCACTGTCAAATTATTATTAAGAGAGGATTTCTAGCTTGAGAAGGAGATGTCAATCTTTTCTCTAAGGGCTCGTTTGGTAACCAAGTTACCCCCGGGTTATCCCGAGGTAACCTGGTTTACCCCCCTCTTTTGATGGGATGGAATTGCATCACAAATCATAGTGACATCACATCACATTATTTATTCCAATCCTCTCCAACCCTCATAACCCACCCAAACAGCTATTATTCCAATCAGGTTACCCCAACCCACTCTAACCCAGTAACCAAATGAGCCCTAAAGGTTGATATCTGACCGACCTCTTGATGCAGGCCCTCTACATAGGAATAGTGATACAGAGGTGTCAGATTAGTTAGGTTAAAGAGTTGACTTAATGAGATCGAGATAACTAAAGTCCTATGTTGTATGCTATCACGATATAGGCAAGCATCCTCTGACCGGATACATATATGTTACTATATGTCTGAGTATATACATTTAGCAAACCAATAGGTTGATGACATAACCGAGGTCTATACACCAGCGTGCTGGTGTACATGTAAGGGCATATAAGTAATACAATCTCTCAAAGGGATCATACATGTTCATTGTTGAAGCGGAAGACATAAGCTCACACGTGAGATATTGGGAAGAATCAAATTTCATGCATGATCGTCTCACTTTGGAAGATTGACTAAATTTGTAGGTTTGATATATGCTTTTGAAAAGTATATGATCAAGACCTAGGTATGATATATGCTTTAGAAAATTATATGATCGACACCGACTCTCAATGATCAAATGAGAAACTCAATGACAAAACCGTGAAGTGGATAATATAAAATAGATCTAAAACTTCAGGTTTATTCTTGGTCTTCGAGTATGCAGGATGTATAGGTATTAGGAATACCCAAGGGTCATGTGATCATCAACGATTGTATAACCATGACGCTTCCATTCTTAGGGAGTGATGAAATGGGTCTGGATTTTAGTGACATCTTAGTAGAGAAGTAATCTGATCTTGTTGCAAATGTTAGTCAATGATATGAATGTGATTCCGATGTAATGAGAAGATTAGATTTGTGGTTTTGATTTAATCAAGCATCTATGAGAGGTACGCAAGATCTGGATTTGAGATGTGATCTCAATATTCAAGTCACTATACGTGTAAGAATACAATCGCCCAGTCCTTATCTCCAAGTATCCACAGAGAAATTGCATTATCCTTGAAAGAGTTCATGGATAATTTCACTGTTGATAAATGTATCCAAGCATTGAGAAAATTGATAATTATATGTGATTTAATTATCATGATTAATATGAATTTGATTCATATTATAATGAGATTTATATGAGATAATTAAATTTGATTTAATTATCAAAGTTGTGAATAATGTGAATGTGATTCATATTATTTGAGCACATGAGAATGGAGATCCAAAATTATTAAATGTGATTTAGTTATCATGGATGTGAATAATGTGGATAGCACTATCCAATTATTCATATATATATTATAAATATGAAGAGAGAATATTATGATTTATATTTGTTAACTAATTATTGATGGGAATTGGATTCACATTGGATGATTAATTGAAAATATAATTTACATTTTATTTTAGATTGTGAATATGACTCACAAATTTTTAATGACATGATTTAAATGATATCAAGATAATTAAGAATTATCTTGATGATATAATGTTGGAAATGAGATAATGTAATCTCATTGGAAAAAAGATTTCCATCCACCAAAAGGTGGTGGACGACCACCAAGTAGGTGGTTGTCCCCCTTGATTAATGGATAATTATCTTTTTTGCAATTATCTCCAAGATAATTGATTTGATTCGAACCTAATTTATATTGATTATTCAATCTATATTTATTTTAATCAAATTAATTGTTGTTGTGTTTTCACAACAAGATCATGGCCATTGAAAGAAATACAAATCGATTTCATCTATTGATTTTGTGTTATCCATGGATTGAGATTCGTGGATCCCAAAATACTATATAAGAAGAGGCAACCCTTTCTCTTCAAATGACATCAATCCATAAGCTCTCTCTCTACACGCCAAAGGTTCTCTCTCTCAAATTGGTTGTCCACCATGGAGCCCTAAAAGAGAGTCGTCATCACCGCAACGTCGTTGTTATGCTGTCGGATTATTTGCTCATAGATCTCCATCTCCTTACGTGTGCCTTGCTCATGAAGAAGATGTCAGATCTCGTGTGAAGAGATCAGTAGATTCATCGCTTGGATCATCAACATGGATTGCAAGGAGCACACGTCTCATTAACGCGCTAGCAAGCATCTCCTCTATCGGATCGGACTTGAGTCAGGTCAATTCATTTAGATTCGATCGCAACCGCATTTCAAGAAGTAATCGTATCACTTGTGTGTGGTTTATATGAAATGATCTGAGAAGTGTTCTTGGATCATGTGGTTTCATCAGATTAAAAATTTTTTTAGATTCCGCTGCTCGGAGGAACTAGTACGACTGGTCACTCCCGATCACATAAGATGCGATCATCATGATTCTGTGACGCGCTTAAGTATTTTCTCACATCCTTCAAGTGGTATCAGAGCCTTAGGTCAGAGGTTTTGGATAGAATCCATAAACCTAAGAAGACTTGGGTTCATCAGGGCTTGTGAAAGTTTTATCGCACATTCTCGCAGCCCTATTTTGTGATTATTTTTTACCCTATTTAAAATGTTTAAATACAAAATTATTACTTGTATTATGTTACCCACTAAATAATAAAACTGTGGGATTTGAGTTTACATGATTTGGAATCTGATAACTCAAGTTATGGCATTTTAATGAACATATATCCATTGTTTCGGAGATGGCGAATATTGATGTGATTAAAGAGTTAATTACGGTTTTTAAAACACCTGGAAATGCATGCTAATCATTTGGTTTCTGTTTTAATAAAAATTACCAAACTTTGGAAATTTAAACTTTGTATGATTTGGAAATTGATTGAGATATGCTAATTTTAGTGAGTGAGGGTCACTGCTGGAAATTACATTCTTAATAAAGAACCTTGTGATTGTCATTTAAGAAATTAGTGAAAGTAATGGATAATTTATTGGAATAGTTGATGATAATTACTTCCTTAAATGACATTGTATTAATCAATAATTGATTACATATGATCTAGATCACAGTTGGTTACTCAATCTAGTTTTCTACAAGCAAAAGATCGGAGCTCCGCATTCATGGTTCAAACATCATCATCAACTTTCAGAAGAGGTCGTGTCTTCCATGACCATACTCCATCTTCATGAGCGCTTCAAGGGCGATCATCAACCTTCAAATATCTTCCAGGGCCATGGCAGAACACTCGAGCTCTCCCCCGAGCCCCACCTTGTAACCACCGCATTCGACGGCGATCTATCAAGGAGACAACCCATGAATTGTTGGATCACCCCACACTGGGGATGATCTAATGGTTGAATTTTATCCATGTTGATAACTCAGATCATGTGCCTTGGAGCAGACAAACCATTTCCAAAGCACTGCCAAGATGCCATGTGGCCCAAGCCACGCCTCGGATCCAAACGTGAAGTCGCGTGCCTCCCTGCACATGAAGTTGATGTTGGACATGTGAGCCCACGACGAGTGTAAACCCTTGAACTTGGTCTCTCTCAGATCCTTTATCATATGATCTATTTCATCAAAAGGAAACCAACGGAATTTGTTTCGTATGAATCAGACTTCATTTGGAATTGTTATGATTTTCGGAAGAAAGAGAAGTAAAGAGGTTTAAGATGACATTTACCCATAATGACCGTCATTAAGACTGATTAGACACGGTTAAAGAAACTAATGATGGATTAGAGATCATTAATTATCATTATCAAATACTAATCAATGGTTAGCAAAAGTTAAGTGTAAGCCGTGGAGGATAAATCGTGATTAGTAAAACTTAATCTTGATTAGCACTAATTAAATGTCATTAGAAAATCTAGAAACTTCTAGAATGTTCTAACTTAAACCCTAAGTTTCGGATAAGCTTTGGCTAAAACCATGGGCCAAACTTATGGGCCGCATATCACGGTTAAGGTCTAAACCATAATTTTCTAACCATGGTTAGCGGTTGTATAAAGCCTATAAATACCCCCTACCCATTCATTCTTTACGATTTCCACTAACACCACCACCCCAAGGGCTAGGGTTGAGAGGTCGGGAGAAGGAGTGGGAGGCAGGGAAAGAGCTCTAGCGAAGCGCTCTCGGGAGAAAGAGGAGGAGGAAGGTATGATCCTCTCTTAGTTTACTTCGTAAGCTAGGCTTTTGATGCATCCTCTTTTCTTCCAAGCTTTATTTTCGATTCATCTTTCTTTCTGATTCATTTTCTATTGTGATTCGAGAAGAAATATGTGTAACACCCTACTTAGGTGCGGGCGGCTATGCACGTCAGTGAACCTTGTGATTCGTCACACTTTCACTCACGTAAGATGCATGGTGTCTATCGATTCTCCATCGCTTATGGTTCTATTCTTTCAATTCTATTTTTATAGTTGTTTTGATGAAGAAATCTGCGTAATACCCTACTTAGGTGCAGGCGACTATGCACGTCACACATTCACTCACCTAAGACGCGTGGTGTCTACCGATTCTTCATCTCTTGTTGTTTGAGTATATTCTTTCAGTTTCGTTATTGTTTTCATCTCGATGATTTTATAGAGCAAACTCTTTTTGATTATCTTTTAAAATACATCACCGTATAAGGGGAAACTCTGTCGAAATTTTTCTAGAAACATATCCTAGAATAAGGGGAAACTCTGCCGAAATTTTCCTAGAAATATCATCATATCTAAGGAGAAGTTATGGGGAAATCTTAAGATAAAATATGTTCTTCACATTATTCGTGTTATTCATGTGTTCTTACGTTCTTCGTGTTCTTCGTTCGTTCTTCGCATTCATGTTTTAGTATTTGTGATACAAACATGAAATTTGATCGTTTCAGGAGTTGTAAATCAATCGTTTCTGAAAATGAATTTCGATAAAGCACTGCATATTCGAGAGAGAGCTCGATTAGGTAACGAAATCCTTCATTTTGCTGTTGGGTTTTTATATGAGAGCGTTGAGATTCCTTACTTTATCTTCTTCATTACGAAGAACCCTAATTTGGCTATTTTTGAGAAAGTATGAAAAGCTACTTTGTGATTTCAACTAAAATAAGGTTTATGCATTGAATGGATGCAGTGGCTCGGAAAGTCAGGGTTTGGAAGTTAAAATGAGCATAAATATGAGTTTACAAATATATAAATTAATTTATATGTATCTCTATACTCAGTATTATGTTTATGCAAATCTAAGGTTTAACAGAGGAATTACATCATGGGAATGATGTGTTTTGAGATGGATCCTAAAAAAGGATTGTGTCTTACGTTAAGAATGACTGGGAGTAGAACTACAGGTTGGGCATGCAACCTGTAGGTTTGTCGAAAGGAACATGTATTGGTTTTGCCCTACTTATGTAGTACACGGTTGCTCTATTATGATAAGTGCGCAGGAAATAAATGATTTGCAATGTGTGGCAGCGGGAGCTAATATATTCGGGTTGAACGACGGAAGATGTGGTTGTACCATGTGGAGGTATGGGTGATTCAATAGCAGTTGGGTCATGATAACATGTATTTAAAGCCACTAGGTTATGTGATTAACGGTTAGCCTGAGGTTTTAAGCAACCAGGTCCTCTAGGACGGTGTGCTCCTTTGTTTTCCAAGCTGAGGGTTTGAGACCCTGATTAATAAAATAAAAGGACAATTGTCGTGATAGTATTAGAGGATTGTTTGAGGCGACGTGCGACAGCATAAGCTTACTAGATCAACTCATTCTCCAATCCCAAAGTATCCACAGCTTCGGAGTCCAAGAATGGTAGGGTTCCCCTGGACTAATCCCTGATGTGGAATAAAAGGAATATGACTTAATCTAATGAGAATAAATGAAACTTTTTTTGCTAACAACTTTTTGGAAATTTACACAATTGATTACTTTTCTCTTCTTTGTTACCTAGCACTCGTTAATTATTATTCTATGATTTATGGAAAATCCATCAGGTGTTGGTGATCCATCATAAAGACTAATAATCCAACCAGCTAACATAGTCATCCGACCAGCCACAATAGCTTTTCTCTGTAAGGTAGTTAGTAATTTTTTGTGCATTTTCCTTTCAAGCTGATGTACATGTAAATGGTTATAGTGGGACAATGTATCATGTGGACTTTGTTTTATGAATGGAAAAGTATTGAAATACTTTGTTCTGAGTATTTGTATTTGTAGTCTATTTCTGAATGTTAGTTGTGATTACTGAATAAATTATTGTTGAGTAACCAGATCTGGATATGGGAGGATCCCACGGCCCAGAATCGAGATCGTGACAGATTGGTATCAGATCTCAGTTACTCCAGTAATTTACTTAGTAATTGATAACTATTAGCGGTATTCAGAAACTAAGGTGGTCTTAATATCCTTTGATCTTAATAATTGACTGCAATGTCATTCACAAGTCATTGTCCCTTATGTACATCATGCTAAGACATATAGGATCTGACCTTGACATTGATTCATCATAGGATCATAGCAGACCAAGATATGTCTAGACAATTAGCATCTATGATGACAATGTTGCAAGAAATGGGGCAAAAGCAGCAAGCATTAAGAGAGTCTCAATGCACAAGCTGAGAGACCTGTGGCTGCTAGGATTGAAGGTTCTGTCCATCTTTCTAAGGAAGAATCTAGTTACCATCCTTCAACTGAATCTGCTCCTACCCCATCTGAAGGAGAAATGGAGAAGGTCCTTCTTAGACACCAAATGTTATTAGATAATTACCAAAAGGGAAAGATTCCTCAATTTAAAAGTATAGAGACACCTGCTGAGGCAAAACTATAGCTTGATGATGTCAGAAGGATGTTAAGAATAATATACGTACCAGTAGACACTTGAATGCACTTCGCTGATTACTCCCTGGTAGACTATGCAAGATGGTGGTAGAGAGCCATTTCCAAGAAATTAGTAGATCATGTTCCATGGGATGTTTTTGAATAAAGGTTTCGAGCTCACTTCTATCCCTCCCATTGGAAAGAATTGAAGAGGAGGGAGCTGGCTTCTTTGACCCAAGGATCCAAGAATGTACGAGATTATCATATTTACTTTGCGGAGTTGCTATATTACTCCCCAACTCTAGAAGCTTCACCCCAAGAGTGTCTTACCAAATTTGTTAGCGATCTTCAAGGAGATTTGAGAGAGAAGCTTGCAGGTTTTAAATTCACCACTGTAGATGAATCCATGGACATTGTCTCTCGTATTAACATGGAGAGGGATGAAAACCGCCAAAGAAAATGCTTTCACTTTACTGGTGGACTGATGAATCCACGTTTCATCATCTTTATTCTATCATTTTGGCCTTAAAAACCCTAGTAAATGCGCATAAATAGGCGTAATTCATGCATTTTAGCATTCATGTATATATGTGTAAATATTGTATAAAATGCGGTTTTTAAAGCCAAAATAATAGAATAAAGAAAAGAAAAGAAAAAGAATAAAATATTGTAAATATTTTATGACCCGAAACCCCGAGACCTAGGCATCTTGATGAATAGGTCGACAAGGAATAAAGTAGGGGGAGATAAGGGCCAAAATACAGATAAAATATCTATAGTTTTTATTCATTCTTTATTCATTTTGGGACCCATTTTTGGTTCCACTTTTTATTCATCAAATAAAGAAACTTTGTAAATGAAAGATGTAGATAAATTAATAAAGAAAAATACAAAATTGATTTCAAAGAAAAATAATGTACAGATAAAAAGTTATGGTCTGAATAAAAATCCAGAACGCCAACTTCCCAGACTCGTATCTCACAAATAAAAACTCCAAATACAGTGTACTCACCTTTAATTGTATATAGAAGAAAATAATCTAATTAATGGTGGTGGTTTCGCATTTGGCGGAGCTACGGTTTGAAAGTTGACTTTTGGACCCTCATTGTATACTTGTACATAATAAAATATTCAATTTATTATTTATTTATTATTTTTATAATTTTATATTTTTATAATATTGTAAATAATACTTATAATAATTATGTGCATTAAAATCAGAATAAAAACATAAATAAAATACAAATAAAAATACTTGTATATATTATAATACATAGGTATAATACATGTAGCTATACCTATACAAATAACACTTTCATTTTATTAAGTGTATAAAATATTTCATAAAAATAAAATAAAAATATATTTGTGTATATAAAAGTATTTTATAATTTTAGAAAATAAAAACCAAAATAAAATAAATTAAAAATACCTAAATAAAAATAAAATACTTAAGTATATAGATATAGATACCTATAGGGGTATAAATGCAAACTTGTAAAAATAAGTCTCATAAAAATAATTAAAAATCGTAATAAATTAATTTATAAAATTACAAATACTTTTTATTTTATGACCTAATTAAAATAACATCATTTACTAATTTAAAATGATTTTATAAAACTTTTTTCCTGGTTGGTCCACGTGGACCAACCAGGTGGTCTGGACAGTTGACCGCGGGTCAACTGTCTGACCTACTCTCTGTTGCCTGTCAGAGTGGTTTTTTGTCGTTTTTGACGATTTTTGGAGACCACGTCTTATATCCTTTCACGATGGTGTCTTCTACAATTTTTCTCCCCTTGGACTGATCTATCACGCCTACTTGTTATCTTGGGGAATGGATCAAAGACGCGCCCGTGACACCTCCTCGAAGACCGCCCCTCGGCCACTTTCAAAAACGACCCCATTCCTTTCCTTCTTCTCTGGAACCCTCTTTGACCTAGCAAACCCCTTCTCCTTGGATGCTCCGGACTGGAGACGGTGACAGGGTCTCCTCCAGCTACTTGGGAGGGTCGCGCGCGGCCGAGGAGCGGCTCCACCACCTTCGCCAGTCCCCGGCGTTGAGGTCATATCTCGTTGGTTTTTCGACCAACTCGAGGTCATTTCTTTCTTGTTTCTCTTGCTTATTTAGTAGCTGCTAGCCTTAGGATCTATTTCGTATATCTATTTTGCGGTTTATTCGATTAACCACCCCAGGTTCCGCGCCCGAACACCTCACCGGAGCTTTGAAGCTCCGGCGACCACCCTCATTCCACGCGCACCATCCCCCTCTACCTGCGTTTGTCGCTGGGACCACCTTCTGCCATTGTGATTCTTGCTTGCAGGTCCCAGGGCAAAGAGACCCCTACTGGGGTCACGTTTTGCTGAAGTCCAGGCTTCTTGGGGCACCTCCACTCCTCCCTCGACGCGGCGGCTTACCGGCGTTGTTCACGCCATTTTGAGGCCGCCGTACTCCAGCTGAGTCCCCAAGGAAGCTCCCCATCCCTTTTGGAAGCCCCGGCAGCCGAAGGAGGCGGCGATCTTCGAGGGGAGGGCCCGTTCCGGCGGAAGCCTTCTCCTGTTCTTTCTGCCGTGCTCGCTGCCGTTGGATTACCCAGGAACTGCAGGTGAAGCAGCCGCCGTCCGATGAGAGGCGTTGCCAGCCGTTGATCGCAGCGCAGGATCAAATCTCAGGCGTCCGAGCCCAACCGGTATCGCGCGTTGCCTGGCCGACACGTGGCATAAGTGATATACCCACCGCCGTTGGATGCGCCCCTGACTTGGGCATTTTGCGTTGTAAGCCCAGCCTACTTTTGTATTTTATATTAGAACCTAAGCCTTCATCTGCAGTATATATATTTCTTGAAATTTTGCGTGTTAGCCCCTCCGTTTTTGTTAATCACACCTATAGCCCTTCCAGGCGCACGTGTTTAGCACGCGCGCCTTGGGCATTTTGCAGGGTTGGGCCGCGGACATTTTTGTTATTAGTTTCAATCCAGCAAGTTTATTCCATATATAGATATTTTCTGAAATATTACACGCGTGCCCCTGGATTTCTTGCATATTACGCACAGGCCCTCGGACTCTCTGCAAATTACATTTCTGCCCCTGCGAATGTGTATTATTCTTTTTGCTTCTAGTAATTTTTGCATGCCTTTATAAAAACCCAACAAATCCCCAAAAATCACATTAGTGACCTGTTGCATAGTAGTTTATTACCATATTTTTATTTTTCGTAATTATTGCATTTTATTATTTATAAAAATTCAAAAATAGCCATTTTCAGCACTGTTTGCATTAGAAAATACCAAAAAAATATAAAAACTTTCCAGAAAAATCCCAAAAAAATATATTTTGTGTCTTTTAGTTAGTTTTAACTCCCAGCCAAAAATCATTAAAAAATATAAAACCAAACTCCAAAAAATTGCAAAACTCTAAAAACCTTCTTAAAAATTTATAAAATCATTAAAAAATCCAAAAATAGTGTTTTCTTTTCCTAAATTTTCTTTGTTTCATTATCTTTCACTGAAAATTAAGTTGGGGAATTTTTGCCACTGATTTCTATTTTATTTCTCCATTTTAAGTTTCAGCCTTGCTTTTTACTACTGTTTTCTTTATTTTGATAATTAAAAATACCAAAAACATTCTAAAAATTACCCAAAAATCACAAAAACAGTAAAAAAGTATAAAAAGACCAAAAAGACTTTATTTGCTTATTTTTGAGTATTTTTATCCATTTTTATAAATACTTTAGCTTGCCTTTTATTACACCACTTCTATATTCCAATATTAAAAAAAAGAGAAAATATAAAAATATAAAATACAAAAAGAAAATATAAAATCAGTAAATTAAAAATCAAAATACAAAATTATAAAATTAAAAATTAAAAAAAAATATAAAATTAAAAACCCACAAAAAAATAGCTTAATAGGCATTTGATCACTTACACGCATTTTTGGTACCTAGTACCCCGTTCTACCTGTCTGCTCCCTGTGTTCGACCTCTACACATACTTGCACTATACACATCTTGTTGTAGAGTTATAATAAATTTTAACTCCGCACATTTACTTTCATTGTTTGATTTATCTGTTGTGGGTTAATTGTTGTTTTAATCCGGATTTCGCGTGGTCGATTCAGCGACTGAGTTCCCGCCTTGTGTGGAACTTAAGATCACCGATTCATTGGGTTAAACAAATGGCGCCGTTGCCGGGGAGCAACAGCGCTTAGTTCGGGTCTTGTTGTGATTGTGATTGATTGTTTATTTCGCGGCTTTCATTTTTGCTATTTTATTGTTCTTTATCTTTGATATACCTGTTGAGCTGTCTAACCCCCTCTCTTGTTGACTTCGTGCGAGGAACCGCGGATCGAGGGAGGCGCTCCACCCTAGGCGCCTACGCACCCACGTGAAGCCGGCTTCTGCCAGCTTAGCACCAAGGAGACAGGGAGAGATTTTTGAAGACCGAGCTCCACCTTTAGTTGTAGAATTTATTTCCCGCATTTATTTTTGTAAATTTAAGTGAGAGAGTGACCTTAATTTGTAATAATACAGGTACCCCCGGACTTGGACTTTCGAGCCTAATTTCCAAGTGATTGTTCACTTGGGGGCTCTCGCGGTTTTTACGGCTTTTCATCGCATTTTTTTTATTTTGTTTTGTTTTTCGATTTTATTTATTTTGTGTGATTGAACCCTTAGCTTTTAGGATTGCTTGCGATAGATTAGGTCCAAACACATTAATCACCCTTGCATGTGCCTATAGTTTCGTTTTGGACTTAGTCAAAAATTTAAAAAGTTGATCATCACCCTCAATCCATCGCGCCGCGAGCTCTCCCTGTAAAGCGCTTTCTCCTAAGC
The DNA here is from genome assembly GCA_037367405.1 of Ottelia alismoides. Taxonomy (NCBI): domain Eukaryota; kingdom Viridiplantae; phylum Streptophyta; class Magnoliopsida; order Alismatales; family Hydrocharitaceae; genus Ottelia; species Ottelia alismoides. The sequence continues at coordinate 243,511 of JAZKJV010011680.1, read as the reverse complement.
TCAAGTGTGTTGAGTACAGAGGAGGGGTGAGCCTAGACCGGACTCCAGGGTTGAGGATTGGTGGTCGACTTGTGGTGCTTCCCGCTAATAGCAATTTCTGAAACTTAGGGCGATTTCATCGGTTTTGCATTTGCATATAGATAGGTTTCAATTCTGCTGAGCATCCTTGCATGTAGAGTGCTGGAGGCAAGGTGAGCATTTACGCTTTAGCATCCATCATCGTTTTGATCGCTTGCATTGCTTTTCCGCCTCTCTACCTCTGATTTTGATCATCTAGGAGCTTAAAGGAATTGACTCCCCGATAGGATCGTGCATTCTCATTAAAAATCCAAAAAAAAGTGATAATCAATAAAATTGGGACTGCTAATATTACTTGACCCTAAAACCGATCAAAAAGAAAAATCTTGTATTGGGGCGAGTAATCCCCTCATTGTCTTCGTTTTATTTGCTCACGCACACCTTAAGGATTAGTGCCCAAATCCCATCAAGCCCCTAAGTGTGTGTGAAATTCTTTGACTTCTCACCTAACTCTAAAACCGACAAGATAAAAAGACCGCTCTTGCGGTCTCTACCGAGTTGAGTAGGTGAATTGAGGGTTTGTATTCTTTTTATTTTTTTTTGGTTGTGATTGTTTTGTGTGTCCTAGATCATCCCTGCGCATTTGCGCCTTCTTCTTCATTCTCTTGACTTGACCATCGTGCTCTCCCGATCATTTTCTTTTATTTCGAGATGGCCGACTGGAGCGTATTCTATCCGGACTTCGCGGATCCCTCCTTCACTCCAGCCGGTCCACCTCCTTTTTTCCAGGAGGACTTTGCTCCTGACTTTTGTACATATCCGCCTCAGCCACAGTATCAGGACTCGGATTTCTACCCACACCCACCTCTATCTCCACCTATGTATTATCCGCCTCCACCTTCACATCCACCCAAGACTGAGCTGATGGAGTCACCTTTCATGGAGTCCACCCTTGAGCACTTGACCCAGATGATGGATCATATGAGACAGAGGATTGACACCCTCACTAGTACCAATAAGAGCGACCATGATATTCCACCATTTGATGATATGGGTTCACTCGAGGATTTCCATGAGAGCTTGCAATCGCCCAAAATACAAAAAAATGAGAAAATTTTAAAAACACAAAAAGATTTCGGGAGACACACGATCGAGTCGGACTGTGAGGAGAGCGCCCACTTGCCAGACTTCTTGACCACACATGCATTCACACCCAGTCCCACCTTTGACCCCGAGGATGCCGCTGTACAGACTGCTCTTGGCATTCCTCGTGTATATACTGATTCCGACTTCCTCCCTTGTATGGAGGAGGTCCAAAAATTCAAAAAAATGCTGACTGAGCCCGAAGTGGTGGCCACCATACATGAGATTATCCGTGCCCCACTTCAGCAGGCCATGACCGATTTATCTGCTCCTCTTCCCAAGAAGAGAAAGCGAAGGAGCAGATCTGAGCGTCATATCTTGACCATGGCCACTGCCCATGCCATCACACACCGTCCTGTTCCCAAGAAGAAGAACACTGCCACACCTTTCATTAGCTGCACCATCTCTGACCACACATGTGATCGCACTCTCCTAGACGGCGGTGCTTCTATTAGCATCATACCCTTCTCGCTGGTACAGTCTCTTCACCTAGAGCCTCTCAAGAAGACCAGGATGATCGTACAGTTTGCTGATGGATCAATTAAGAGGCCGAAGGGTATCCTTGAAAACGCCGTCATATCGATTCAGGGCACGAGCCACAATGTTGATTTTGTCGTATTGCCCATGGAGACCTCCACAGGGGAGCATTCTCCAATCATCCTGGGACGACCATTCCTCGCCTCTGCGAGGGTCGTTATTGACTATGGATCAGGAGAGATTCGCTTCCGTCCTGCTGACGAGAGCGAAGTGTTGATCACCGCACCCACTGCCGACCAGAGACCTGCACCTGATATGACTTCACCTATCTTGGCTGACCCCAAGGACTATGATCTATATGAGGATATCAGAGAGACCTTCTTCATGACCGATGATGAGACCCGAGAATTCCTCTCCAAGGAGGAAAGCTCGGAAAGCATAGACCTTGGTGTTTCCGCTTCCTGTGATTGGCGATGTGTTGATGACATCCGCGGGATTTACACGATCGACACTATTGAGCGGAGGGCAGATTTAGAGACTATACAGGACGGACATGCTTTGACTACTTCCACTGATGAGTCCGCTCCTGTCCATGTAGATACTGATGAGACTAAGGCCGAATTTGATTTTGTTGCATTTCTTCAGAGATTCGGGCCTTTTGATGAGAAAGATGATCCGGTTGAGATTATAGAGGACGAACAGAGTTCGACTACTTCCACCGATGAGTTCGTGCCTTTTGGTTTTGACCTGGATGACTCCTCGCAGGACGACTCCGAGTACACTACTTCCGATGATGATGAGTTCGTCCCATTCCACTTTGATATCAGCGAGACTCCCAAGGCCGGACCTAGCCGTACTTCTTCCACTACTCCGTCTGTGCCTTCACACCCTAGGGCCCCCGAGGACTTACACCTTGTCGACCCTGATCGAATTCCGTCCACTGTGGACCCCGATGTCGACCTGCACCACACTAGATCTATTCCTCCGCGGTCCCGCAAGAAGGTTCGCTTTCAACCTTCTTGATCATCTGTATATCCATCTCTGTTGTATATTCACTTTTGTGTACCTCTGTTCTCTCTCCCGTATTGCTCGTCTACCCATTCCTCGAGTCTGCCTTACTTAGGACGTACTTTGTCCTAAGTATAGGGGGGTGGACGAGCCGATTGCTCTTTTGTCGTTCCGTCTGATCACTCCTGTTGTTGCCTATACTTAGGGCTTCTTTTACCCTAAGTATAGGGGGAGTGACGTGTACATCCTCCGATCTCTTCTTCCATCTTTATTTATTTTCTTCTTTTCTTCTTTTCTTCTTTTCCTCTTCTATCTTCTTTATCTACCGAAAAGGTGCCGCCCTTGTAGACCGTTTTCCATACTTAGGACGTACTTTGTCCTAAGTATAGGGGGGTGTGCACCTCGAGTTGTTCTATTCTTTTCGATCCTCTCCATTGTCTCCTCTTCTTGTCTATACTTAGGGATATCTTACCCTAAGTATAGGGGGAGACAACCTGAGTACGATCTGTTCATTCCCACCCTTGACCCTCCCTGCCTTGTGTACAGTCTGCTATACTTAGGATTATTTGATCCTAAGTATAGGGGGGACGGTCAACTTCTCATTCATTCATTCATTCATTTATTCTTTAGACTTGCCTATACTTAGTACGAGTTATGTCTTCTCTTTTCTCTCCGATCTATGAGGACATAGCTCAAGCTAAGTATAGGGGGGTCGTATATACTACGTATATACTTTAGCCATAACTCGTACTTTCGTAATAATATAGCTACTAATTCTTTAAAAATCATTAAAAATTCTTAATAAAAAGATGTGGTTATTCCTCAAATGCTTTTTGTATTTACTGATTAATAAATCAGGTGAAAATGTTTTTTGCAAAATGTTTGAAAAATAGTTTGAAAATCTTTGTGAACATCTATTGAAAACTATTTTGAAAATATTTTGTTTCGTGTTTTCAACCTGTGTGGATTGTAAAATTTCTTTTCTTTGTGTGAAATAAAATGTTTGAAAAATGATTTGCAAATGGTTTGAAAAATGGTTGCAAAAATGATTTGAAAAACCTATATATACGGTTTTGAAAGCCTTTGCAAAAATGATTTTCAAATGTGTGTAAATGTTTGTAAAAATTATTTTGGACTATAGTTTTCAAAAATTGTGTGAAAAGCTTGTGTCAAATAAGTTTGAGGAATATTCACATCACACCAAAATCCACTATATATATATGTATAAAATTGACCACTTACCCTTGTAAATTCTTAAAATCCACTTCTTGTATATATAAAGAAGCACTCCCGTGTACATAGTTTTCACCTAGTTTTTAGCCAAAAGCTTTTTGTTTTCAAAAATTCCCAAAAACATTTGCAAAATTAAAATCCAAAAACATTTGAAAAATCTTTTTGAAAAATACAAAAAAAATGCATCTGCATCTGCATCATCATCATCTTTTCAAAAAAATCCATAAAAAGTTCAAAATCTTGAAAATTGCATCACAAAAATATTTTCTGCATTGCATTGCATAGCATTAGCATTTTTCGGATTGAGTTTGATAGTTGAACGAGTCTAAGTAAAATCCGGAGATTGGAGCTTGATTGGACCTTATAATCTACCTAATAACAGGAACCTTATAGGAACTTGGTTTGAGGTACTTCAGGTCTAGTTGACTTAATTCTTTGAGGATCACGAGACTGGGTTCAATGGATTCTTGACTGCCTAAGTAGAGTATTTCGGAGCACATGCACGACTCTTGTTGATAATGACCTAACTTGGACACCTGCACCTTTCACATGGCTCAACTCAGTTGGAGTGATGAGGGGATTGGATTTGTCGGTATGAGACGCACACAAGTGGAAACACTTGTCCTCCTCTAGGGAGGGAAGTGCACCCCAACCCGTCCAGTGATTAGGAAGTCTAAAGACAGGAGGCTGTGGGTTGCGATAAAGCTTCAAAAGAGGGATAGTCTACTTGCTCAAGAGGAAAAACTCCTTATGTAAATGCTGCTGTGAATAGTATTTCAAAAAAAAAAAAAAGAAAAGAAAAGAAAAGAAAAGTTCAGGCATGTACAAAAATAAAAAGCCTGCAAGTATGTACAAAGTCAATAAGCAAGCTTGAGTTCCAAAGTCATATCATGTGAGCCTGCAGCAGGATGACTTGACTACACTGGTCTTGCATCCAAGGATAGGTAGCTACACTGGCTACCGTCCATTCTTCTCTTCACCCCCTCCTCTTGAGCTGGTTGCCACTTGAACTTAGAAGGGAATACCCCGCTCCTCGAGGATGGAGTTGCTGGATTGGGGAATCATTGGGTTGTCGTACTGGAGAAGTCAGTTTCTTTGCCATTCTAGTTGGGGAGAGCCACCATCACTTACACTGTACAAGTCAGATTCATAGTCGTAAGAGTTTGCGTATGAGTTGAGATATTTCTGACCTGGCTATTGAGGAGACTTGAGCAGAGTTTTGGGATTCTCAAGGACTGTTGGATTTCAAACACGGTTCTCAATAAGGTTCCGCCCGCACTAAAATTCCAAAGGTCTGACTTAAGCTCCAAACTTTGATTTTGTGAAGACAAGTTTGATGATTAAATTTAGTCCATCTTTCTTCTTTTTCTTTTCTTTGTTTTTCTTTTCTGCACTTATTGCATAAGTGTTTGCTAGGGACTAGCAAAGGCAAGTATAGGGGGATGATGAATCCACGTTTCATCATCTTTATTCTATCATTTTGGCCTTAAAAACCCTAGTAAATGCACATAAATAGGCGTAATTCATGCATCTTAGCATTCATGTATATATGTGTAAATATTGTATAAAATGCGGTTTTTAAAGCCAAAATAATAGAATAAAGAAAAGAAAAGAAAAAGAATAAAATATTGTAAATATTTTATGACCCGAAACCCCGAGACCTAGGCATCTTGATGAATAGGTCGACAAGGAATAAAGTAGGGGGAGATAAGGGCCAAAATACAGATAAAATATCTATAGTTTTTATTCATTCTTTATTCATTTTGGGACCCATTTTTGGTTCCACTTTTTATTCATCAAATAAAGAAACTTTGTAAATGAAAGTTGTAGATAAATTAATAAAGAAAAATACAAAATTGATTTCAAAGAAAAATAATGTACAGATAAAAAGTTATGGTCTGAATAAAAATCCAGAACGCCAACTTCCCAGACCCGTATCTCACAAATAAAAACTCCAAATACAGCGTACTCACCTTTAATTGTATATAGAAGAAAATAATCTAATTAATGGTGGTGGTTTCGCATTTGGCGGAGCTACGGTTTGAAAGTTGACTTTTGGACCCTCATTGTATACTTGTACATAATAAAATATTCAATTTATTATTTATTTATTATTTTTATAATTTTATATTTTTATAATATTGTAAATAATACTTATAATAATTATGTGCATTAAAATCAGAATAAAAACATAAATAAAATACAAATAAAAATACTTGTATATATTATAATACATAGGTATAATACATGTAGCTATACCTATACAAATAACACTTTCATTTTATTAAGTGTATAAAATATTTCATAAAAATAAAATAAAAATATATTTGTGTATATAAAAGTATTTTATAATTTTAGAAAATAAAAACCAAAATAAAATAAATTAAAAATACCTAAATAAAAATAAAATACTTAAGTATATAGATATAGATACCTATAGGGGTATAAATGCAAACTTGTAAAAATAAGTCTCATAAAAATAATTAAAAATCGTAATAAATTAATTTATAAAATTACAAATACTTTTTATTTTATGACCTAATTAAAATAACATCATTTACTAATTTAAAATGATTTTATAAAACTTTTTTCCTGGTTGGTCCACGTGGACCAACCAGGTGGTCTGGACAGTTGACCGCGGGTCAACTGTCTGACCTACTCTCTGTTGCCTGTCAGAGTGGTTTTTTGTCGTTTTTGACGATTTTTGGAGACCACGTCTTATATCCTTTCACGATGGTGTCTTATACAATTTTTCTCCCCTTGGACTGATCTATCACGCCTACTTGTTATCTTGGGGAATGGATCAAAGACGCGCCCGTGACACCTCCTCGAAGACCGCCCCTCGGCCACTTTCAAAAACGACCCCATTCCTTTCCTTCTTCTCTGGAACCCTCTTTGACCTAGCAAACCCCTTCTCCTTGGATGCTCTGGACTGGAGACGGTGACAGGGTCTCCTCCAGCTACTTGGGAGGGTCACGCGCGGCCGAGGAGCGGCTCCACCACCTTCGCCAGTCCCCGGCGTTGAGGTCATATCTCGTTGGTTTTTCGACCAACTCGAGGTCATTTCTTTCTTGTTTCTCTTGCTTATTTAGTAGCTGCTAGCCTTAGGATCTATTTCGTATATCTATTTTGCGGTTTATTCGATTAACCACCCCAGGTTCCGCGCCCGAACACCTCACCGGAGCTTTGAAGCTCTGGCGACCACCCTCATTCCACGCGCACCATCCCCCTCTACCTGCGTTTGTCGCTGGGACCACCTTCTGCCGTTGTGATTCTTGCTTGCAGGTCCCAGGGCAAAGAGACCCCTACTGGGGTCACGTTTTGCTGAAGTCCAGGCTTCTTGGGGCACCTCCACTCCTCCCTCGACGCGGCGGCTTACCGGCGTTGTTCACGCCATTTTGAGGCCGCCGTACTCCAGCTGAGTCCCCAAGGAAGCTCCCCATCCCTTTTGGAAGCCCCGGCAGCCGAAGGAGGCGGCGATCTTCGAGGGGAGGGCCCGTTCCGGCGGAAGCCTTCTCCTGTTCTTTCTGCCGTGCTCGCTGCCGTTGGATTGCCCAGGAACTGCAGGTGAAGCAGCCGCCGTCCGATGAGAGGCGTTGCCAGCCGTTGATCGCAGCGCAGGATCAAATCTCAGGCGTCCGAGCCCAACCGGTATCGCGCGTTGCCTGGCCGACACGTGGCATAAGTGATATACCCACCGCCGTTGGATGCGCCCCTGACTTGGGCATTTTGCGTTGTAAGCCCAGCCTACTTTTGTATTTTATATTAGAACCTAAGCCTTCATCTGCAGTATATATATTTCTTGAAATTTTGCGTGTTAGCCCCTCCGTTTTTGTTAATCACACCTATAGCCCTTCCAGGCGCACGTGTTTAGCACGCGCGCCTTGGGCATTTTGCAGGGTTGGGCCGCGGACATTTTTGTTATTAGTTTCAATCCAGCAAGTTTATTCCATATATAGATATTTTCTGAAATATTACACGCGTGCCCCTGGATTTCTTGCATATTACGCACAGGCCCTCGGACTCTCTGCAAATTACATTTCTGCCCCTGCGAATGTGTATTATTCTTTTTGCTTCTAGTAATTTTTGCATGCCTTTATAAAAACCCAACAAATCCCCAAAAATCACATTAGTGACCTGTTGCATAGTAGTTTATTACCATATTTTTATTTTTCGTAATTATTGCATTTTATTATTTATAAAAATTCAAAAATAGCCATTTTCAGCACTGTTTGCATTAGAAAATACCAAAAAAATATAAAAACTTTCCAGAAAAATCCCAAAAAAATATATTTTGTGTCTTTTAGTTAGTTTTAACTCCCAGCCAAAAATCATTAAAAAATATAAAACCAAACTCCAAAAAATTGCAAAACTCTAAAAACCTTCTTAAAAATTTATAAAATCATTAAAAAATCCAAAAATAGTGTTTTCTTTTCCTAAATTTTCTTTGTTTCATTATCTTTCACTGAAAATTAAGTTGGGGAATTTTTGCCACTGATTTCTATTTTATTTCTCCATTTTAAGTTTCAGCCTTGCTTTTTACTACTGTTTTCTTTATTTTGATAATTAAAAATACCAAAAACATTCTAAAAATTACCCAAAAATCACAAAAACAGTAAAAAAGTATAAAAAGACCAAAAAGACTTTATTTGCTTATTTTTTAGTATTTTTATCCATTTTTATAAATACTTTAGCTTGCCTTTTATTACACCACTTCTATATTCCAATATTAAAAAAAAGAGAAAATATAAAAATATAAAATACAAAAAGAAAATATAAAATCAGTAAATTAAAAATCAAAATACAAAATTATAAAATTAAAAATTAAAAAAATATAAAATTAAAAACCCACAAAAAAATAGCTTAATAGGCATTTGATCACTTACACGCATTTTTGGTACCTAGTACCCCGTTCTACCTGTCTGCTCCCTGTGTTCGACCTCCACACATACTTGCACTATACACATCTTGTTGTAGAGTTATAATAAATTTTAACTCCGCACATTTACTTTCATTGTTTGATTTATCTGTTGTGGGTTAATTGTTGTTTTAATCCGGATTTCGCGTGGTCGATTCAGCGACTGAGTTCCCGCCTTGTGTGGAACTTAAGATCACCGATTCATTGGGTTAAACATGGACCATCCAAACATAAGGTGAATTATAACCGAAGAAACAATCGTTATCATCTAATTGGGTCTAATATAAGCTCGCCACAGACTTTGGGCTAGGAATTATATGGAAGAGGGGGGTTTCTCTAAACCTCCACTATATCATCACGACTCGACAACATGAGCTAGTACCTTTGTGTCTGGGTATTCAACTCAAACAGGAGTACATGTGTGTTATTACTGTCATCAAGAAGGCCACATCAAGAAAGAATGTTCGAAGTTGAAAGGTTCAGGGTTTCAACTGACCAAAATTAATAGTATAACATCTACCTAGAGCAATGGAGCAACACACAGAGGAAGATAGGGTATAGGTCGTGGCTCACAAGGAGTGTCTCCTACACAACAACCACTACGAAGTTTTGTGGGTTCTAGCTTTCCTATTCCTAATAGCCACCTCAATGTAATTATTGAAGAACAAGTCTACAATTTAGGCACAGTCGTATGAGGTACCATTACTATTCATGCCTTTTTAGTACATGTCTTATTTGATTTTGGTGCTTCACATTTATTTATTGCTCGATGGTTAGTACCCACTTTGGGTAAGATACCAGTAGAAGTACAATAGTCCTACATGATCAAGGGACCAGGAGGACAAGTATTTATAATCCAAGAAATCCTGGATGATTGTGTAGTACTGATAGCAGGACATCAGTTACATGTTTTCCTATTACTTATTGAAATAGATGACTTTGATCTCATCCTGGGGATGGATTGGCTAGAAAGGCATCATGCATGCCTTGATTGTTTCTAGAAGACAGTAACTTTTCACATTCCTAACTTCATAGAGTTCCATTTATTGGAAAAACATCCAGTGATGATGCCAAATACATATCTACTCTAAAGGCTCAACAACTGTTAGAACAAGGGTGTCAAGGATATTTAGCTTATATATGCACTACATCATATCAGGTAGAATGATAGAAGATGTGCGTATAGTGTGTGAGTTTCCTGATGTATTTCTAGAAGAATTACCTGGATTATCATCGAGCGAGAGATTTAATTTGAAATCTCTCTTACACCTGATACTCAGCCTATCTCTATTCCTCCATATAGGATGGCACCGACGGAGTTACGTGAGTTAAAGGTACAGTTACAAGAACTGTTAGATAAAGGCTTAATTCGTTCTAGTACTTCACCATGGGATGCACCTGTCTTAATTATCAGGAAAAATGATGGGTCGATGTGGTTGTGCATTGACTATAGATAGTTAAACAAGAAAATAGTAGAGAACAAGTATCCTCTACCAAGAATAGATGACCTCTTTGATTAATTATAGGGTTCAACTCTATATTCCAAGATTGATTAAGATCTGGATACCATCAGTTGAAGATAAAAGATGCGGACATCTCCAAGACATCCTTTCGAACTAGATATGGATATTATAAATTCTTAGTTATACCTTTTGGACTAACAAATGCCCCAGCAGCCTTCATGGATCTCATGAATTGAGTACTCAAGGAGTTATTAGATCACTTTGTAGTAGTCTTTATTAATGATGTACTTATTTACTCCAAGTATAAGTATCTCCATGAATACCATCTCAGGTGGGCACTTGAAATTCTAAGGAAGAAGAAACTGTATGCTAAATACAGCAAATATGACTTCTGGCTATCTGAAGTATCTTTCTTAGGCCATGTTATTTATGGGAAAGGTATATCAGTTGATCATACAAAGGTTAGTGCAGTGAGGAGTTGGGAACGTCCGAAGACTGTCACAGAAATACGATCTTTTATGGGATTAGCTGGATACTTATAGAAGATTTGTGAAGGACTTTTCACGAATAGCATTTCCAATGACTAGGCTGACTCAGAAGGAAGTTCCATTCACATGGTCTGATGCATGCGAAACTAGTTTCTAACACTGAAAAGATGCCTAACATATGCACCCATCTTTACTCTACCCTCTGAGAGTGAAGGGTTTACAGTGTACACTGACACATCTAAAGAAGGACTAGGGGCAATTCTTATGCAACATGGTAAGGTAGTTGTGTAAGCATCACGACAGCTCAGGACACATGAAAAGAACTACCCAACATAGACCTTGAATTAACTGCCTTAGTTTTCGCTTTAAAGATATGGAGACGCTAGCTTTATGGTATTACTTTTGAAATCTTCATCGATCATAAAAGTTTAAAATATCTGTCTGATCAGAAGGAGCTCAATATGAGACAGAGACGGTGGCTATAGTTGTTGAAAGACTATGATTGCACTACCTCCTACCACCCTGGTAAGGGGAACATCGTAGCAGATGCCTTTTGCAGAAGAACTTATTCACCTAGGTTGGTGAGTGCTATCCACTTCTAGAATTTACTATCAATGTTAAGTGAATGGAAACCATTTGATAATAGTGTTGATACTATAACTATACCTCAGCGATACAAACCAGTGATCTAGGATAGAGTAAAGAAAGGACAAGGGGATGATCCAGTCCTAAAAAACTTGAGAAAACAACTTGAGAAGAATGAGATAGAAGGATTCCAGGTACAAGATGGGTTACTATATAACCATCACAGAGCTTGTGTACTAGACACACCTGAACTGAAGAAGGACATCTTACGTGAAGCGCATTGTTCTAGATTATCTATTCATCCAGGAATTAGGAAGATGTATAAGGATCTTTATTCATACTTTTGATGGCCGGGAATGAAGAAGGATGTTGCTGAGTTTGGGAATTTATATTTCACTTGCCAATTGGTAAAGGTTTTACACCAAAATCCACCAGGATTGTTACAACCCCTCCCCATACCTGAGTGGAAATGGGAAAACATTTCCATGGACATCGTTAATAGCTTACCTCAGATGACTGATGGTAAAGATAGTATCCGGGTTATAATAGATCATTTGACTAAGGTAGCACACTTTATTATAATAAATTTATCTTTCACTCCAGATCAACTTGCCGAGTTTGGGAGAACTTCATGAAAGCCTTAGGCGCACAACTATGCTTGAGCACAGCATATCATCCACAAATAATGGTCAATCAGGACGTACTATTCAGACTTTAGAGGATATGTTACAAGCATGTGCCTTAGAATGAAAAGGATCATGGTTGAAACATTTCTCTCTTGTAGAATTCACATACAACAATAGTTATCATACAAGTATTGGCATGGACACATTTGAAGCACTTTATGGATGTAGGTGTACTAATCTTTTATGTTGGCAAGAGGTCGAGATAAAGAACCTTTATGATTCAGATAGACTGCAAGAGACACGGGAAGCTGTAGAGCTTGCTCGAAAAAGACTATTGACTGCTCAAAGTCGCCCAGAATCTATAGTGATACCAGGCGAAGAGACCTTGAGTTTGAGGTAGGTGACTTTGTATTTCTCAAAGTATCACCTATGAAGGGAGTTCATAGGTTTGGTTTGCTTGGGAAGTTAGCACCCTGGTCCGTGGGTTCCTCTGAAATTATTCAATGGCTTGGAAAAGTGGCATATAGACTTGCACTTCCTCCACATCTTACGGCAATACATGATGTTTTTCACGTATCAAATCTGAGAAATTACATTAAGGTTTCTGAGCAAAAGATAAGTTATGATGATCTGCATGTTGAACCAAACATGACATACCTAGAAATACCTGTCCTAATACTTGACAAGGATATCAAGAAGTTGAGGAACAAAGAGGTACCTCTAGTTAAAGCATTGTGACCTAATCAAGAGTTTGAAGAAGCCACATGGGAAACTGAGGTGTAAATGAGAGAAAAATACACGTACTTGTTTGAATGATAACACTATGTATTGTGTATATCTTCATTATAAATGTAACGACGTTCATTCTCTTTAAGGTTGTTATGATTTAAATCCTCTTTAAGGTCGTTATGCCTGATTTTCTAGTCTCGAGGATGAGACTTCCTTTAAGGTTGTTATAATTGTAAAGCCTTGAACTTGGTCTCTCTCGAATCCTAGATCATAAGATCCGACTCGTCAAGAGGAAACCAACGGAATGTTTTTCGTATGAATCGGACTTCATTTGCAATTATTATGATTTTCGGAAGAAAGAGAAGTAAAGAGGTTAAAGATGTTATTAACTCGTAATGACCGTCATTAAGACTAATTAAACAGGTTAAAGAAACTAATGATGGATTGGGGATTATTAATGACCATTAGCAAATACTAATCAATGATTAGCAAAAGTTAAGCATAAGCTGCGGAAGTTAAATCATGATTAGTAAAAGTTAATCGTCATTAGTGCTAATGAAATGTCATTAGAGAATCTAGAAACGTCTGGAATGTTCTAACTTAAGCCCTAAGTTTTGAATAAGCTTTGGCCAAAACCATGGACCGCTAACTACGGTTAAGGTCTAAACCATAGTTTTCTAACCATGGTAAGCGGTTGTCTGAAGCCTATAAGTGTCCCCCCACCCATTCATTCTCTACGATTTCCACTACCACCACCACCCCCCCCAAGGGATATGGTTGAGAGGTCGGGAGAAGGAGGGGGAGGTAGGGAAAGAGCACTAGCGAAGCGCTGTTGAGAGAACGAGGAGGAGGAAGGTATGATCCTCTCTCAGTTTGCTTCGTAAGCTAGGCTTTTGATTCATCCTCTTTTCTTCCAAGCTTTGTTTTCAATTCATCTTTCTTTTCGATTCATTTTCTGTTGTGGTTCAAGGAGAAATCTGTGTAACACTATACTTAGGTGCGAGTGGCTATACACGTCAGTGAACCCTGTAATTCGTCACACTTGCACTCACCTAAGATGCGTGGTATCTACCGATTCTCCATCGCTTATGGTTATGTTCTTTCAGTTCTGCTTTTATAGTTGTTTTGATGGAGAAATCTGTGTAATACCCAACTTAGGTGAGGGAGGCTACGCAGTCAGTGAACCCTGTGATTCGTCACACATTCGCTCACCTAAGACATATAGTGTCTACCTATTCTTCATCTCTTGTTGTTTGAGTATATTTTTTCAGTTTCGTTATTGTTTTCCTCTCGATGATTTTATGAATGAAATTCTTTCCATTTAAAATATGTCTCCATATAAGGGGAAATTCTGCCAAAATCTTTTTAGAAATATATTTTAGCATAAGGGGAAACTCTGTCGAAATTTTTCTAGAAACATGTCCTAGAATAAGGGAAAACTGTGCTGAAATTTTCCTAGAAATATCACCGTATATAAGGGGATGTTCTGCCGAAATCTTAAGAGAAAATATGTTCTTCGCGTTCTTCGTGTTCTTCATGTGTTCTTTGTATTCTTCGTGTTCTTCCTTTGTTATTCGTATTCTTGGCATGTTTTTAGTGTTTTTTCAGGAGCTGTAAATCATCTTTTTCCAAAAACAAATCACGATAAAGCACTGCATATGCAAGAGAGAGCTCGATTAGGTAATGAAATACTTACTTTTGCTATTGAGTTTTCATATGAGATCGTTGAGATTCCTAACTTTATCTTCTTCGTTACGAAGAACCCTAATTTGGCTATTTTTGTGAAAGCATGAAAAGTTGCATTGTGATTTAAACTAAAATAATGTATAAGCATCGAATGGATGCAGTGGCTAGGAAAGTTAGGGTTTGGAACTTAAAATGAGAATAAATATGAGTTTACAAATATATAAATTAATTTATGCGTAAGTCTATACTCAGTATTATGTTTAAGCAAATCTAAGGCTTAACTGTGGAATTACATCATGGGAATTGATGTGTTTTGAGTTGGATCCTGAAAAAGGATTGTCTCTTACGTTAAGAATGACTGGGAATAGAATTACAGGTCGGGCATGCAACCTGTAGGTTTGTCGGAAGGAACCCGTATTGATTTTGCCCTGCCTAGGTGGTACATGGTTGCCATGTTATGATAAGTGCGCACGAAATGAATGATTTGCAAAGCGCGGTACTGGGAGCTAATATATTCAGGTTGAACGATGGAAGATGCGGTCGTGCTATGTGGAGGCACGGGTGGTTCAATAGTGGCTGGGTCACGATAATATATATTTAAAATCACTAGGTTATGTGATTAACAGTTAGCCTGAGGTTTTAAGCAACTGAGTCCTCGAGGATGGTGTGCTCCTTTGTTTTTCAGACTGAGGGTTTGAGACCCTGATTAATAAAAGAAAAGGAAAATTATCCGGGTAGTATTAGAGGATTCGTTAAGGCGACGTGCGGCAGTATAAGCTCACCAGATCAACGCATTCTCCAATCCCGAAGTATCCACAGCTTCGGAGTCCAAGAATGGTGGGGTTCCCTTGGACTAATCCCTGATGTGGAATTGAAGGAATATGACTTAAACTAATGAGAATAAATGAAACTTTTTGTGCTAACAACTTTTTGAAAAATTACACATTTGTTTACTTTTCTCTTCTTCGTTACTTAGCACTCACTAATTCTTACTCTATTATTTATGGAAAACCCAACAGGTGTCGGTGAGCCATCATAAGGACTTTAATAATCCAGCCAGCTAACATAGTCATCCAACCAGCCACAACGACTTTTCTTTATAAGGTAGTTAGTAATATTTTTGTGATTTTCCTTTCAAGATGATGTACAAGTAAATGGTTATAGCGGGACAATGTATCATGTGGACTTTATTTTGTGAATGGAAAAGTGTTGAAATACTTTCTTCCGAATATTTGTATTTGCAGCTTGTTTCTGAATGTTAGTCGTGATTGCTGAATAAATTATTATTGAGTAACCAGATCCGGATATGGGAGAATCTGACAGTCTGGAATTTGGGTCATTACAATGAGACATTATGCAATAAATGTTATTGTAAATATCATTCCTTGATCTGAAATGAAGAATAACTAATTTTCATAATAGGTCCCTTAGTGCAATTCGGGTTATGTATCATGGCTATCTTAATGGTCATATAGGTGCTGATTCAATTGTTGAATCATAGAGGCCTGTGCTTGGATGAACATCTATAGAGTTAGATTGAGGACTCATCAAGTACCACTAATGAATACTAAGAGCGGATCTCCAGCCTAAGAAGGAAATGGCAATCTTTTCTCTAAAGGTTGATATCTGACTGATCTCTTGATGCAGGTCCTCTACATAGGAAAAAAGATTTGGAGATGTCAGGTTAGTTAGGTAAAAGAATTGACATAACGAGATCGAGATAACCAAAGTCCTATGTCGTATGTTGTCACGATATATGAATGATTGGAGAGAGAATATTGTTATTTATATTTGTTAGTTAATTATTGATGTGAATTGAATTCACATTGGATGATTAATTGAAAATATAATTTACATTTTATTTTAGGTTGTGAATATAATTCACAATTTCCATAGGCATGATTGCAATGTTATCAAGATAATTGAGAATTTCATGGTGAGATAATGTTGGAAATGAGATAATGTAATCTCATAGGAAAAAATATTACCATCCACCAAAAGGTGGTAGATGGTCACAAAGTCTCGATGGGACTGGGTGGTTGTCCGCTTGATTAATGGATAATTATCCTTTTTCCCAATTATCTCCAAGATAATTGATTTGATTTGAAATTAATATATATTGATTATTCAATATATATATTAAATTTAATCAAATTAATTGTTGTATTTTCACAATAAGATCATGGACATTGAAAGAAACATAAATCAATCTCATACATTGATTTTATTGTCCATGGATAGAGATCCATGGATCCCAAAAAACTATACAAGAAGAGGAACCCCTTACTCTTCAAATGACATCAATCGATAAGATTTCTCTCTCTTTCTACATGCTAAAGGTTCTCTCTCTCACATTGTGGTTTTCCACCATAGAGCCCTCGTGGGCACCATCGTCGCAGCATCGTAGTTATACTACCAGATTATTTGCTCATGGATCATAGTCTCCTCCTTCGATGTGCCTCACTCATGAAGAAGACATCATATCTCGTGTGACGACATAGGGAGATTCATCGCTTGAATCGTCAACATGGATTGCAAGGAGCACATGTTTCATCAACGTGTTGGCAAGGGTCTCCTCTATCAGATCGGACTTGAGATAGGAGGTCTATTCGTTGAGAGACTCGATCACAACCACGCTCAAACAGGTAATACTAGCACTTGTTTGTTGTTTAGATGAAATGATCTGAGAAGTATTTCTGGATCATGTGGTTTCATCATATTCAAATTTTTTAAATTCCACTGCCCGGAGCAACTAGTACGACTAGTCTCTCCTGAATGCATACTATGCAATCCTCACACTTCTGTGAAGCCCTTAAGGTTTTTTCCATATCCTTCAAATGGTATCAGAGCCTTAGGTCTGAGGTTTTGTATAGTATTCATAAACCTAAGAACACTTGGGTTCATTAGGGCTTGTGAAAATTTATCGCATTTCATTCTCACAGTCTTGTTTTGTGATTATTTTCGTCCTTTTTTAAAACATTTAACCACAAAACTATCACTTGTATTATGTTTTCCATTAATTTAGAAAACCGTAGAATTTGAGTTTACGTGATTTGAAATCCAATCACTCAAGTTATGCTCATTTTAATGGACATATATCCACTGTTTCGGGGATGACAAATCTTGACATGATTAAAGAATTAATTATGATTTTTGATACACCTAAAAATGTATACTAATCACTTGACTTCTATTTTAAATCAAATTAGGAAATTTTGGAAACTTACTTTGTATGAGTTGGATTTAAATTAATTGAGATATGATAATTTTAGTGAGTGAGGAACACTGCTGGAAATTACATTCCTACTTGTGAATGCCATTTAAGAAAAAAGTGTGATTAATGGTTAATTTCATGGAATAATTATAGATAAAAATTTTCGAAATATTTGATGATAACTACTTCCTTAAATGACATTGCCATAACTAATAATTGGTTTGATGTGATCTAGATCACAATTGGTTACTCAATCTACTTTTCAACAAGCAAAGTTGCTTGAATAGGATTAAGAATTTGTTTAGGAAATTTCCTTATAATCAAAATGATTTTGGTTATTATTATACGGTATAACTTTCGTTGAAAGATCGATTATTATATTAAGTATAAAGTGATCAACTTGGCATTATCCTTGTCCGAAGCGGATATGGTGTCTAGTCGAGAAGCGTTGGGGCAGCAGGTTGCATCGTGTGTTGTCTGTCTCACTCCCGTCGATACTGATTATATAGCTAATAGGGAAGGGATAATGCTTGAGAGATCATGATATATTTTTTCTAATTATTAAAATTTGAATAGTACATATTTGAGATAATATTATATTTCAAGTGACAATGAAGAATGTTTATTGGATATTACTTGGATCATTGATTTAATGTGATTAGATTAATTAGAATCTAATTAAATTTAAAACACTTTATTGTGAATAGAGTTTTATTTCCCGTGGAAGAATTAATCGTAATGAATATGATTCATAATGATTATTGGAATTTGAACATGATATGGAGGATCACATAAGTGGATTCCATAATCTCCCATCGAGGCTAAGGGATCCATCGTCAATGATTGGATGTAAGTGATGCTTGTCTGAAGTGACAGATAATGCACACAAGAGCATTTCGATCAGGCTCTTTGCTTCTCAAAAGAGTAGGTCCACATGCGTAGTGACCATAATATCGAGTCCTCAAATTATTGGGGTGATATTGGATTGTGCATAATGATTACTAATCGTGTTGACGGTAGATTCAATTAATGATGGGTCAACATCAACTTAGGGGTGGTGGGCACGGGTGTTAAAGATCGATTTGGAAATGCAAGTTGGACTTGCAAGGCAGAATGTGTTCCTGCTTCTTTTTATCCGAGTTGTAGGTTCTCATATTATTGGTATGTGACAAAGATAAGAAAGGGATCTCAAATATTTCTTGAGATATAATGATAAGTATATCTCTTACATTAAAGTGATTAAGGGAATGAACTTTTAGTGTTGACAAATCTAGACAACTTTGATATAAAAGTTTCTTAAATCAATGTAATATATATATATATATGCAAATTTCTTATTTCAGATAATCCTCATTAAACACACTCAATACCACACTCAATAATAACCACTAAAATATCATGGAATGAATCCATGATCAAGATATAGTACTTGCAGTTGGGCATATAATGTATGTGGTTGCAATATGCAAGTTTCCTCATAATAATAAGAAATGATAGTTAAATAGATCATAGGACTACAATCCTAGCATTTATATGTCTCTATAGACTTGATCTCTCATCGAATGTACTTTGGAAGTGATATGTCGATGATGATCGTAATTATCAAATAATCCTTATAAAATCTAAGAAGATGTTCTGTCATATATATGTGATCTTGACATTTAATCATGAATGACATGGTTCACTGCGTCACAGAGATGATGTAGTCAAAATGTTTGAGTAGCTAAATTTAATAGACACTATCTCACTCCTCCTAATAAACCTAAATTTAATAGAATTGTAGGCAGATACAATTGGATCATGTGTGACATGATTTGATCAATGATTAATCTTAGCATAATTATCTCTTAGTTTTCAGGTATATATGTAGTAGAGACTAAAATATATATCATTAATAAGATTCCATGCAAATCTAACCTCAAACTTTCTCATGATATATGGTTTGAAACCTTGCCTACTGTTGGATACTTGAGAATTTAGGGTTGCATGGTCCATAACTCTGTCGTTGATGCAAGTAAGATGGAATCTAGCACTAGAGAGTGCTACTTCATTAGGAAAATAAAGGATTGTGATGCATACTTTATGACCTTAAGATTCTTAAAAGATCTCATCTCAAAGAATGTGATTCTTAGAGAAGACCCTCTTGAGAATCAAGATGAAAATGAAGTGAATGAACTCATTTAATCTTGAGAATATAATGAGGCTCCTGAAATTGGAAACTAAAAGGGCAGTTGAAGATTAAACACTCATACCTCTTCAAATGAGTTTGAGAACGAATTTCATGTGTCAGTTAAGTCAGATAATGATCTGACTTCTTATGATGAAGCATCTAAATATCATGATATGAAAAGATGGATGTTAGCAATAGCGTCTAAAGTAGACTACATATACAATTATTGTATATGGACCCTCAAGGATCTACCTATATGGGTAAGACACCTTAAGGTGTAAATGGATCTTCAAGAGAAAGAGGAAATCTCGTAAGAAGGTAGGGACCTTCAAAGCACGGCTTGTAGCCATGAGCTACACACCGAAGATAAGACATCACTTGCTGTGACAGTTGCTCTCCTGTAACCATGCTAAAATCCATCATAATATTGCTAACTATAGCTACACAACTTGACTATGTCATCTTAAAGATGGAAGTCAAGATTGCATTCCTCTATAAATTCCTAATCGAGTCTATTCATATGAAGTGGCCTCATGGCCTCATGGATGAGGAAATTCAAGGTGTGGAAGTTGAATAACTCCATCTATGGACTCAAATAAGCTTCTTGTAGTTGGAGCATAAGATTTTATGAAATTATAAACGTTATGATTTCAGATAGAATCTTGATGTATCATGTGAAGCTTTTTGGGACTGCCATTGTGTTCATCATGCTAAATGTAGATAATATCCTAATCATTTGGAATGATATAAGGATAATAATATGTGTTTTATAATCTGGCTATTCCATACTTGAGATATGATCTCATGGATACCTCTTGGATCGTAGTTCTGAAGATGTTCAATAGCAAAGAAAAGAGGAGTATTGGGATCGTCACATTAGTGGTACACCTTGGATATTTCTATTTTTTGGAAAATTCCAAGAAAGGCTTTTTCCTAATGATATGGTACTAACCTGCCTAATGGGATAGCACCTCAAGGAGTTGAGGAACAAAATGCTAAAACTGCTTGCCCCTGTGCATCAGTTAGGGGAAGTCGAGAGTATTCTAGATGTGTACAAAAGTCAGATGTTTGTCGTGCAGTAGGAGTAATCCTATTATGGAAATAAAATACTTGATTGCAGTAATGACAATATCTTCAAAGAGGACAAGACTTTTGAGATAGTGATCTCTACGTCTTATCTTCAAGAACTTAAAGACTTTACAGATAGTGATCTAAAAGGTCTTAAGTACAGATACCTTAGGAGATAGAGATCTCCAGGAATATGGATATTCTAATAAGGATAATGGAAAATACATACTGGTTATAATAATTATTGAGTTGTAGTGTTAAGGACAGTATAACTGACAATATTGAGTATTTGTTGCACACGATGCAACATTTGTATTGGATGCGAGCACAGTCACTGGGGGATATGCAAGTGCTGCAAAAGGACTTGGCGTAGTTTCTTAAGAACAAAGTGACTGATCAGCTTACTTAGCTATTTTCTAAATAGCTTATGATTGTCACATGGTTGAGGGTTTAACTATTAGCCCATTAATGACACTTTAGGCTAGGGAGAGATCGTTGGACATGCGGGCCCACGGTGAGCCATTATGCAATAAATGTTATTGCAAATATCATTCCCTGATCTGAAAAGAAGAATAACTTATTTGCATAATAGGCCCCATAATACAATTAGGGTTATGTACCATGGCCATCTTAATGATCATACAACTGTTGATTCAATTGTTGAGTCATAGGGGCTGGTGCTTGGATGGACATCTAAATAGTTAGATTGAAGACTCATCAAGTACTGTCAAATGATTATTAAGAGAGGATCTCCAGCCTGAGAAGGAGATGGCAACCTTTTCTCTAAAGGTTGATATTTGACCGATCTCTTGATGCAGGTCCTCTACATAGGAATAGAGATTCAGAGGTATGAGATTAGTTAGGTCAAAGATTTGACTTAACGAGATCAAGATAACCAAAGTCATATGTCGTATGCTATCACGATATAGGTACGCATCCTCCGACCGGTTACAGATGTGTTACTATATGTTTGAGTATGTACATTTGGCAGACCAATAGGTTGATGGCCTAACCAAGGTCTATACACCGACGTGTTGATGTAGTGCATGCAAAGGCATATGAGTAATACGATCTCTTAAAGAGATCATACAGGTTCATTGTTGAACTGGAAGATATGAGCTCACTCATGAGATAGTGGGAAGAATCAAATTCCGTGTACTGTCATCTCGCTTTGGAAGCTTGACTGAATTTGTAAGTTTGATATAGCTTTTGGAAAGTATATGATCAACACCTAGGTATGATATATGCTTTAGAAAAGTATATGATCGATACCAACTTCCAATAATTAAATAAGAAACTTAATGCTAAAACCTTGAAGTAAACATTACAAAATAGATCTAAAATTTCGGGTTTGTTCATGGTCTTTCAGTATGCAAGATGTACATGTATTAGGAATACCTGAGGGTGATGTGATCATAAATTATTTTATAACCATGATGCTTTAATTTCTAGGGATTGATGAAACAGGTATGGATTTTAGTGATTCCTCTTAGTAGAGAAGTAATCTGATCTTGTTAAAATATTAGTCAGTGATCTGAATGTGATTTAGATGTAATGAGAAGATTAGATTTGCGGTCCTGATTTAAACAAGCATCTATGAGAGGTCCTCAAGATATAGATTTGAGATGTGATCGCAATATCCAAGTCACTATACATGGAACAGTACAATCTCCATGTCCTTATCTCCAAGTATCTGCGGAGAAAGTGCATTATCCTTGAAAGAGTTTGTGGATAACTTCACTATTGATAAATGTATCCGAGCATTGAGAAAATTGTTAATTAAATATGATTTAGTTATCATGATTAATATGAATTTGATTCATATTACAAGAGGTGTTATCTGAGATAATTTAATATGTGAATAATGTGAATATGATTCATATTATTTGAGCACATCAGAATGGAGATCCAAGATATATAATTGTGATTTAGTTATCATGGATATGAATAATGTAGATAACACTATACAATTATTCATATATATATATATAGATATATTATAAATGTGATTTATAATATATTAGAGAGAGAATGTTGTGATTTATAATTGTTAATTAATTATTGATTTGAATTGGATTCGCATTGGATGATTAATTAAAAATATAATTTACATTTTAATTTAGATTTTGAATATGATTCACAAATTTCCAATGCCATGATTGCAATGTTATAAAGATACTTGAGAATTATCATGATGAGATAATATTGGACATGAGATAATGTAATCTCATTGGAAAAAAGATTACCATCCATCAAACGGTGGTGGACGGCCACCAAGTCCCAATGAGATTGAATGATCGTCCCCTTGATTAATTGATAATTATCTTTTTTTCCAATTATCTCCAAGATAATTGATTTGATTTGAAATTAATTTATATTGATTATTCGATATATATTTAATTTAATCAAATTATTTGTTGTTATCTTTTCGTAACAAGGTGATGGCCATTGAAAGAAACACAAATCAATCTCATCCATTGATTTTGTGTTGTTCATGGATTGAGATCCATGGATCCCAAAATACTACATAAGGAGAGGCACTTCAAATGACATCAATCCATAAGCTCTCTATCTCTCTCTCTCTACATGCCAAAGGTTCTCTTTCTCTCACTCTCATTGTGGTTGTCCACGATGGAGTCCTAAAAGAGAGTCGCCATCGTCGCAGCATCGATGTTATGTGATGAATCTCAAATTCATCACTCTAAATCTCATTTATTAAGTTCAAATCCCTCAAAATCAACAACATTTCTGCATCTATTCTGTATAATTAGCATTCATGCATGTTTTTCATAGGAATTGCATTTTATCCAATTTCTGCACAAAATAAGAAGCCAAAAATCTTTGCCAAAATTGACCTGTAAATAGCCTAACTTCCCTGAATTTTAATCCTTCATGCTAACTTCAAATAACCCAAAACCACTCCACTGTGTACATATCACTAACAAGAATAAATGAAAAATACAAAAAATCATTAACCCAAATAAGTAGACCAAAAACCAAAACCCTAATTTCAGGATTTTCAGACTAAAAGCCTCATATCTTCCCCCTCCAGTATCTGATTTGATCCTACACACTTTTGAACTAATGTGCATTCAATTACCTTCAAAACAAGACCAAGTTCAAGGGAATCAGAGCTCGTATGTGAAAGATGGGTTTCGGGCCTCTTTTGTACATTGTGTATTTTAGCGGTTTTTGATCTTATGTTTTATGTACATATATTCTTGATTAATAAAAATCCTAAAAAATAGATTAAGGTGTAATTATCTATATTTGGCTTTACAATATTTTTTCCAGATTTTTATCTGATTTAAAAATGTCATAAAATTACAAAACACAAAAATCCAGGTATTCTTTGTACATGGGATACCCCAAAAAATCACTTTATGCATTTGATCGATTTTAATTTTGATGCCTTCATGAAAGTTGTAGATCTCATCGAGACGAGCAATTTTCATGAAGAAATTTTTTCGATCTGAGGTCGTCTACTATTTATTATTGATTTTTCAAAATATTTATTTGGTGATTTTTTGGTGCTAGCACGTGGCCGCCTCTGGAGCCGCCACGTGTCAGCCATTTTTGGCCTCTTTATTTTACTCATTTTTTATTTTAAAAAATTTAAAAGCTTCGTACGTGGGTCGTACGTGCCTCCCAGGCACGTGCTCAGCACGTGCCCCGTCCTCCTCCCTACGCCTGCCACGTGTCGAGATCTGGGTCGTCCGATCACGGGCGATCGGATCGCCCGCCCTCATCTCCTACCTCCCCTCTTCTCCTCCGACTTCTCTGCCTTTGACCTCGTCTCCTCCATTGTCCCCGCCTTTGCCACCAACGGTCAACCGCCGCCCCCATATCTTGCGCTGCCTAACCAACTCCGCATCTTGCGCCACCAGCCACTCAAACCCTTCTCCTATTTAAGAAGAAGCCCCTCTGACTTCCAACCCATCCGTCGTTCGTACGTATGAGCCTCTTCCCCGGATGACCCAGTGATGGAAAGGTTCTGCCAGCAAAATATCACAGTCAAAGTACCCTTTGATCAGTATGTAGCCAGTAATCCAGCCTTTCAGAAGTACTTGAAGGCAAAACTCACTCCCACCAGGACTCGTACAAAGAAAACAAGTCAATTTGTGGAGACTCATATCTTGACAGTTGCCACTACCAAATGTGTCAAAAATCAACATTTGTCGAGAAAGAAAAGGGATCTGGGTGCCCATTATGTGGAGAGTCACATTGGCAGCATTGAATTTGCACGCACACTCCTTGACAATGGTTCCTCCACAAATCTTCTTCCCTTAGCCTTATATTATTGATTGGAGTTAGGCCCTCTCAAGAAATCATTATATTTACTCCAATTTGCTGATAAATTCACTAAAAGACCTAAGGGAGAAGTAAAAAATGTCATCATCGTGATCGAGGGTACGAAATACAAAGTGGACTTCACTGTCCTTGATATGGAGACCCCAAACCATTAGAAAGAATCATAAATCATTCTTGGAAGACCGTTCTTAAGAACCGCCAAAGCTGTATTCGATTACAGTTCTGGAATGATGAAATTCCGTTCTCCAGATGGAGAGGTAGACTTATAGATGAAACAAACAAAGTGGCAAAGGCTAGACTCCGAATCCACCACTGATTTTGTCGAAACATCAGAATGCAATCTCCTCAGCACTACTGGGCCGTGGGACCAACTGACAGACATGCAGATTGAAAGCACATCATCAGAAGAAGAAATAATGCATAGTGCAGTTTACAAATATTGCCAAAAATATCTAGACACCCAGATTACTACCGTCTTGATGACACATAAATCCTTTCGGATTTGTCAGTCCCATCATCTTCGTGACAATCAAGAAATATCGATGATGAGTCGGATGCGGATTTGCCATTCTACTTTAGCGATCCGACTCACCTTTCTCGGAATTGGTAGCCAGCATCTCATATAGTGATTCACCGCCAACCGACACTGAGCCAGATACAAAGATCATTCAGCCAGACTTAATTGATGATTCAGATTTGCCAGAGCTGAAACCACTGCCTCCCACACTGAAGTATGCATTTCTAAATGGACCCAAAAAAAATTCCCTGTGATCATTAGCTCATCATTAACCATAGACCAGGAATCTAGATTACTCAAAGTCCTTGAGCGAAATCGAAAATCCATCGGTTGGACTGTGTCGGATCTCTCGGGCCCCGCTCTCTGCTCGCACCATATTTATGTTGAGGATAATGCAATGCCTTCCCGTGAATTTCATAGAAGATTAAACCCCAATCTTCGGGAAGTGGTTAAGAAAGAGATAGAGAAACGGTGCAAAGCGGGATTTATATATCCCATTTCTGACTCCAAGTGGGTGGCCCCCCTTCATGTTGTCCCGAAGAAGTCGGGAATCCAGATGGTCACAACGAGGAGGGGGAAGAGATCATGACCCGAGTACCCACGTCGTGGCGCGTCTGTGTCGATTACAGGCGCCTGAATGTTGCGACCAAGAAAGATTACTTTCCACTGCCATTTATTGATCAAATCTTGGAGAGACTTGCATGGAAAGCATTCTTCTATTTTCTTGATGGGTACTCCGGCTACAATCAAGTAGCTATTGCTCCCAAGGATCAGGAAAAGACCATGTTCACATGTCCCTTTAGTACCTACGCATTCAAGCGCATGCCATTCGGGCTTTGTAATGCCCCAGGCACATTTCAACTGTGCACGATTGCCATATTTGCCGAAATGGTTGGTTATTTCCTGGAAGTCTTCATGGACGACTTCTCGGTTCATGGTGATTCATTTGATACATGTTTAGCGTACTTGGACCGAGTCCTCCAAAGATGCAGGGAGGTTAATTTGGTACTCTCCTTGGAGAAAAGTCACTTTATGGTGACTAAAGGTATCGTGTTGGGGCACGTCATCTCCAAAAAGGGAATGGAGGTCGACCCTGCCAAGGTGGATGTGATCAAGAAACGTGAGCCACCAACTAACTTCAAGTCAGTGAGATCTTTCTTAGGGCATGTTGGATTTTATCAAAGGTTAATCCCTGATTTTTCAAAGATAGACCGCCCACTGACTGAGCTCTTAAGCAAAGACACCGAGTTTATTGTAAATCACAGGTGTCTGAAGGCCTTCGAGCTCCTGAAAAATAAAATACGTGAATCGCAGATATTACAAGCTCCCGACTGGTCTCTTCCCTTCGAGATCATGATTGATGCATCGGATTTTGCTGTCGGAGCGGTACTTGGACAAAGAAGAGATGGAATTCCTTATGCGATTCACTACGCGAGCAAAGTGTTAGATCCTACATGAAGAAATTACACAGTGACTGAAAAGGAAATGCTTGTGGTTGTTTGGACCCTTGAAAAATTCATTTTATACATATTGGGGTCCAAGGTGACAATATTCACAGATCATACGGCAATTAGATACCTCATGGATAAGAAAGATGCCAAAGCACACCTCTTGAGATGGATCTTGTTAATACAGGAATTTAATTTGGAGATAGTATAAACATGGAATAAAGATTGTTGTTGCTGATCACCTCTCCCGAATTGAGCAAAACGATTATCTTGACACTGGACCAATTAAAGAGACTTTTCCAGACGAATTAGTTTGCGTTATTGATTCAACCCCATTGTATTCCGACATAGTGAACTATCTTGTCTCCAAGAAGGTTCCCTTTGGTTGGACCAAGAGAATGATTGTTCGATTAAAGTCAGATTCGAGAAAATACCATTGGGACGACCAGTTCCTTTTTTATGAAGGACTGGATTGTGTCTGGCGAAGATGTATTCCTCAGGAGGAATATCAGAGTGTCCTCACACATTGTCATTCTCTCGAGGCTGGAGGATACCATTCGAGAAAGAGAACCGCACACAAGGTACTCCAATGTGGATTTGATTGGCAGACCTTTTTTCGAGATGCTAATGGATTTGTACAGTCATGCCCGATTTGCCAAAGGATGGGAGGGACTGTTGGTCAAAGAGATGAAATGCCCATGCAACCAATGATTTTCTGTGATGTTTTTGATGCATGGGGGATTGACTTTATGGGTCCCTTTCCCAACAACAATGGATTTGAGTACATCTTGCTAGCGGTTGATTATTTATTAAGATGGGTAGAGGCTATTCCAACCCAAACCGCAGATAGCAAAGTCGTCTATAGGTTTATCAAGGATAATATCATTGCAAGGTTCGGGATACCAAAAGTTTTGATTTCTCATGGAGGTAGCCACTTTGTGAACAGGGATATGAGATCTTTGACTAAGGAATACAAATTTGAGCATAGAATAGCCAACCCATATCATCCACAATCTAATGGCATGGCAGAGGTTTCTAATATAGAGGTGAAGGATATTCTTCAGAAGTTGGTTCGTCTAGATAGGAAGAATTGGTCGAAGTTGTTGGACTTTCTATGGGCCTATAGGACAGCCTATAAGACTCCACTCGGTACTTCACCTTTTAGGATGATCTATGGCAAGCCATGCCATCCACGTGCAGAATTGATTCACAAATCAGAATGGGCGATCAAAAAGTTGAATTGGAGTTATCACCTTGGGAAATTATGTCAAGACCTAAATCTGAATGAGCTAATTGAAATCCAAAATCGAGCATATGACAACAGTGTGATTTATAAGGACAAGGTCAAGAGATGGCATGATAGACACATTCGAGACAAGACCTTTGTCCCTGGGCAAAAAGTGTGGTTGTTTAATGCTCGGTTAAAGATTTTTCATGGGAAACTGAAATCAAAATGGACGATTCCTTACATTGTCGTTGATGCGCATATCAATGGGAGTGTAGATATTACCGAACTCAAAGAGGATGCACAACCTTTCTCAGTAAATGGACAGTTGTTGAAGCCATATATTGAATCACCCAAAGAGTAGACAGTTCAAGTTGAGGCCATCTATTTCAGGCAGAGCGAAAACATTGAAGATTCATCAGATCAGTCCCACCCTCCCTCCCGACCACATCTATCCCCTTGTACAGCTTCTTCCTCTACTTAGGCCAAGGCCTAAGTATGGGGGGATCGATACCATCTATATATACCATCCTTCTCCTATCTCCCGATCAACTCACTTCCACCCTTCTTCTATACTTAGGCTGACCATAGCCTAAGTATAGGGGGAACCGACACTCACCTGTATATACTCTCCTCATTCACATATCCTGACCACCTCTTTTCTGCTCTTCTTCTATACTTAGACTATTCATAGTCTAAGTATAGGGGGGCGGGCCATTTTATATAAATTTTTAACTTTACAAGGAGGGTTGTATATATACTTTGTATATATTTTACCTGTATATACGTCCTCTTAGCCCGAGCTATGGCTTCTTTTCACTTCTTGTCTCTGAGGACACAACACTCGCTAAGTATAGGGGGTCTGTGTCCATACTTTGTATATATTTTACCCATATCTAGTACTTTCACGTAAGTCTATATGTATTTACAGGGTGGGTAATTAAATAAAAAAAGAGAGAGAAAGAGAAAAGAAAAGAAGAGGATTTTTGCTACTAACACTGACTTTGCCCAAAAATTTTGAAAATGGCTTCTTATTTGCATAAAAAAATCCCTTGCATAAAAAGAAAAAAATGTATGTCTGCATTTCACACACATGCACTTCATCCAGCATCGCATTCATCTGCATCTGTGAAAAGTCATTGGGTTCTGAACCGAGTTGTGAGCAGAAATCGAGAGTGGTCTGGACTTGACCTTAATCCACCTAATTTTCAGAGGAACTTCACCGAGAAATAGGATTTTAAGAGCTTCAGGTCTTTTGACTTAATTCTTTAAGTTCCACATGACAATGTGCAGCGTTTGACTCTTAGTGTCTAACCTGGTCTCTTCATTTTTGGTACAACTCTGGAATAGGGAATTAATTTGTACTCTCGCACTATGCACTTAGCTCAACTCAGACGGGATGTTGGAAGACTGTGTGAGTTTCTTTTTTGGTAGCGTGGAAATCTAAAGACTGGAGTACGAGTTGAAATAAAGCTTTGGAAAAGGGATGGACGGCTGGGCACAATTTTTTCTAAGACCCCAAAAAAGGTACGGAATAAAAATATTCTATATCCGTAGGGGCACAACAAGATCAAGCAGAACCACCAAAAATCCAAATACAAAGAAGCAACTACCAAATAAAATCTGACCAAAAAGGTCCAAGCTTCAAGAAACCTGCAGATCTTGGTGGAGACTCGGCTACACTAGCCATCTTCACAAGGAGAGGTGACTACACTGGCCACCCTCCAGTTCTTTTCCCCTTTTTCTAACTTCTCCCCCAATTCGATTGTGAACGCAGCACGACAGACCTTAGAAAACCTGACTCCCCGAGGATGAGTTACTGGAGAGGAGAGGAGCATGGTAGTCTGGCATTCTGGATGGGAAGAGCTAAAACCTTTCACACACATGAGTCAGTTGTTAAATGTTCATAGGGTATACTTTGGGAAGAGGATTGATCTAAGATGACTTCTAAGCCGAAACTGTGACAATAATGTGTAGAACTTGAGGGCTGTTGATTTTAAAATACTAAGTCTCACAGAAGTTCTGCCACACTAATAATCCAAAGGTCGAGTCTAGTTCATTTTCACCTTAATCTCGTGGTCTTGGTATGGAACTCAATCTCATTTCACCTCATGGCATTTCTTTTTGATGCTCAGGGACGAGCATGGTTTAAGTATAGGGGGATGATGAATCGCGAATTCATTACTTTAAGTCTCATTTATTAAGCTCAAATCCCTCAAAATCAACAGCATTTCTGCATCTATTCTGCATAATTAGCATTCATGCATGTTTTTCATAGGAATTGCATTTTATCCATAATTTATGCACAAAATAAGAAGCCAAAAGCTTTGCCAAAATTGACCTGTAAATAGCCTAACTTCCCTGATTTTTAACTCCTTCATCCTAACTCCGAATAACCCAACACCACCTCCACTATGTACATATCACTAACAAGATAAATGAAAAAATACAAAAAAATCATTAACCCAAATAAGTGGACCAAAAACCCAAACCCTAATTTCAGGATTTTCAGACTAAAAGCCTCATATCTTCCCCATACAGTATCCGTTTTGATCCTATTCACTTTTGAACTAATATAAATTTAATTACCTTCAAAACACGACCAAGTTCAAGTGAATCAGAGTTGGTATGTGAAATATGGGTTTTGGGCCTCTTTTGTACATTGTGTATTTTAGCGGTTTTTGACCTTACATTTTATGTAGACATTTTCTTAATTAATAAAAATCCAAAAAAATAGATTAAGGTGTAATTATCTATCTTTGGCTTTACCATATTTTTTCCATTCTAATCTCATTTAAAAATGTCATAAAAATTACAAAACCCAAAATCCCAGGTATTCTATGTACATGGGATACCCTAAAAAATCACTTGGTGCATTTGATCGATTTTGATTTTGATGTCTTCATGAATGTTGTAGATCTCATCGACATGAGTAATTTTTGTGAAGAAACTCTTTCGATCCGAGGTCGTCTACTATTTATTATTGATTTTTCAAAATATTTATTTGGCGATTTTTCTGGTGCTGACACGTGGCCGCCCCTGGGGGCCACCACGTGTCAGCCATTTTTGGCCTCTTCATTTTACTCATTTTTTATTTAAAAAAATTAAGAACTTCACGCGTGCGTCGCGCGTGCCTCCCAGGCACGTGCTCAGCACGTGCCCCGTCCTTCTCCCTACGCTTGCCACATGTCGAGATCTGGGTCGTTCGATCTCGGCCGATCGGATGGCCTGCCCTCATCTCCTACCTCCCCTCTTCTCCTCTGACTTCTCCGCCTTTGACCTCGTCTCCTCCGTCGTCCCCGCCTTCGCCGCCAACGGTCAACCGCCGCCCCCATATCTCGCGTCGCCTAACCAACTCCACATCTCGCGCCACCGGCCGCTCAAACCCTTCTCCTATTTAAGAAGAAGCCCCTCCAACGTCCAACCCATCTTCCGTTCGTACATCTGAGCCTCTTCCCGGGTAGTGACAGCTAGCGAAACCCTCACCATCGGCGTGATCCGAGGACCTCCTTCCTCGTCCCAGCTTCGCCATCAGCAGCTGTTGTGCTCCGGCCTTCCAACGCCATCCAGCCCCTTCACCAGGTACCTCCTCTTTCTTCATCTTCTCCGACCTCTCTCTCTCTCTCCCTCTTTCTCTCAATCATTCTCCCCTTCCTCAACTCCTACGCTTCATCGCCTTCGACGACCAACAACGCTCCTACGTCGTTTTCGACCACACCACCGGCGTTCAGCTACGACTCCAGCACCTCCGCCTACTTCATCGGCAGCCGCCATCGTTCATCACCAACATCTCCTCCAACCC
The DNA here is from genome assembly GCA_037367405.1 of Ottelia alismoides. Taxonomy (NCBI): domain Eukaryota; kingdom Viridiplantae; phylum Streptophyta; class Magnoliopsida; order Alismatales; family Hydrocharitaceae; genus Ottelia; species Ottelia alismoides. Next base: position 211,382 of record JAZKJV010011680.1, on the reverse strand, counting down.
GCAGCTCCACCTCCAGGAGCGGAGGTCCTCCATCGCCATCGACGCAGCACCTCCTGAGCTCCTCCGCCTACACTTCTTCACCGCCGACCCCTGGCCGTGTGTCGGCCAATGACTCTTCTTTGACAACGTGCTCTGCCCAAGCATCATCGTCTTCTTCACAACATTGACCAGATCCGCCGAGAACCTCTTCATCTTCTCCGTAGCACCGGGCCTCCTCCACCTTCCAACCCCCAGGCGGAAGACATCTGGCACGTAACCCCGCCCTCGCTAGGAGCGTCCAGTTACCCTCCTCCGCCGAAGAACAACCCCTCCGCCACTCCTCTCCGCCAGCGGCCGGGCGCCCCACCCGAGACCCTCCGCACGTGCGAGGCACGTGCCCGGGGGGTACGTCAGCACACGTCAGCCCGAGGTCACGTGCTTTGCACATGCCTCTATGTAAATTGCAAGGAAGCCCTCGGCCTTCCTCCATATTACAGGTAGCCCCTGCTGACCAAGGGTCACGTGCTGGGCACATGACCTCTTGGAAAAATTACAGCAGTGCCCCCATTTCTTCGGTAATTTCAAATAGGCCCCCCTCTGCATTTTATTTATTGTATTATTTATTCCATTTATACCCTAGTGTTCCCGATGATTTTCAATCTCTTCTTTACATTATTTTATTAATCCAAAAATAGCTTGATGTTCCTCAATTAATTCTCTACATTTTGACATATTGTGGATATTTTTATGATCATTGGTTAATTAATAATTAATGATTTCGTGGAAAACTGCAAACTTTTCCTCTTTTATGCTCTTAAATTTGCCATTGATTAACCATTGCTCTAAAAATTCCCCAAAAATCACATATTATAGAGTTAATTGTTCTTAACATTGTGCCCAAAAAGAATTGCATTTGCATCATAATTTATCCTGTAAAAATCATTTTGCATATTTCAATATTTGATTTTTAATAGGTATTAGATCTTAGATTTTCAAGGCTTAGGATTTTTCTAAGATCCATTACCTAGTGATAGATTTTAGATAATTTTATTCCTGGAAAATAATTAGGTTTAGTATTTATTATAATTAAATATTGAAATCCATTTTGTTTGCATTCAAAAATTCATAAAAAATCATATTGCATCCAAAAATTCCAAAAAAAAAAATACAGTGCATACATTTCAGCATATTGTGCATCGTGGCCAAGTTTCGTAAATTTTGAACATTGTTTGATCGTAATTTACATTTTAGTCCATAAAATTGGCCGAAATTGCATTCTGCATCCCTTATTGCATTAAAAATCACAAAAAAATGTCTCGAAAACCGCGCATGTTTTTTGATATACATAATTCTAAGTTGTTCCTTTGCCTCCTTGTGATCGATCTTGGGACTTGCCTAAGTAAAATAAACATAAAACCACTTGATTAAAAATTGATTAAATTTTGTTTGGTTATTTTCTCTACCGATTCCGATTGCCGCCTATAACGAACGACACATGATTTTTACGCACGACGATAAAAACAACTTCTTAACGTTGCGATATTGGACTCGTCATTATGCTGCCGGATTATTTTCTTGTGGATCTCTGCCTCCTTCGGTGCACCTCGCTTGTGAAGAAGACGTCGGATCTCGTGTGACGAGATCAGGAGAATCATCTCTTGGATTATCAACATGGATTGCGAGGAGTATGCGTAGCATCTCCTCCGTCGGATCGGACTTGAGACTGGAGGTCTCTTCAGATAGAGACTCGATCGCAACCATGCCTCAAGAGATAACCCTAGCACTTTTTGTGGTTAAGATGAAACGATCCGAGAAGTTTTCTAGGATCATGTGGTTTCATCGGATATTTTTTTTTTAAATTCTACTACCCGGAGCAACTAGTGCGACTAGTCGCTTCCAATCGCGTACGATGAGATTCTCATGCTTCTGTGATGCGCTTAAGGATTTTCCCATATTCTTCAACTGGGTCATTTGCATAATTACCCCATCGATTATATATTATTGCAAAAATACCCCTGCATGGGGGTATTTCTTAATTCTTCTTGCTAGTTTTATTATTTGCATATTAGTCCTTGTAGGAACCTACATGTAAGAATTTCTGCATATTTTTTATTACATTTATGTCCTGCACTTAAACTTGAATATCTTGACCATCGTTTATCCAATTGAGACGATTTCAGTGCCATTTTGTTCATTATTTAATTTTATTTAATGTGGCTATGTTTATTCTCTGATTTTATATTTATTGTCTTATTATTAATTATATAAGATATATATGTGTTTATTCATATTAAAAGGAACATGGACTTAGAATCATTCGCTTAATTGGATATTAATCAAGTAGATAAGTTTCTTAAGTGTGATAGAGTATTTTAGGGCATATTTGTTTGTGTTTTTGTATATGTTCAAGTAATCACATTATGTTCATCAAAGCTTCATTTCTAACATGCATTAAAATATTTTCGCACTCATCTCATTCATGCATGCATTTTTTATGTGCATTTTATCTTGTATGATTTGCTCGCATTGTTTTGCTCATTTTGACTTAGATGAATTATCAGTCACTTAACCTAGATGTTTAAACACCTGAATAATCATATTATGACTCGTACCCTTGTATTCGACCTTGGACTTCTCAGGTTAAAAATTAAAGCCGAATCTTCTTCATAGAGATTACTCATTCAGTTCTGTATGACACGCTAAGTGTCCGTGCTACAATGAACCAATATTAATATATGCATTTAGCGGTTCATGACACTATAATGTCAAATATATATTTTTTTCATAGACATGTATTGATGAGATGTGTAAGGATATCCAAGACGTCGACCTATATGATAGTAAATGTGTACGCTATGACTAATCATGTGATCTTTATGATAAATATTGCAATGAATCTAATTATATTTGCATATATAAGATGATACATGATCTAGTAGTTCTTGTCGTTGATCCATTGTTAAGCTGAGAATTTTTTCTGCAACATCACCAAAAGTGGTAATATAAACCTCTCCTGTATTATCTGATGCTCCAAGTCTCAGTTTCAGTTTTTACAATGAAAAAAGATTTTCTAAGAAGAGGTAATAGTGATGTATAAACATATGTAAAGCATATTTTTAATGAGTAATAATAACAAAAAAATCCAGGGAAACAACAGTAAGTGAGTACCTTAATGTACATATAGGACTTCTAGTTGAACAATTTATTTAATATGTATTATCAACATAGACTTTATATGTTGCGAAACATTCATTAAAACACTGGTACCACATTTGTGTATATATGAAGATGTCAGATATAACAACTTCTATTAGATAAGTCCTTACGTACAAAATCAAAGAAGATAAGTTAAAATGCAGGATTGCTTGATTCAGGGAGAATCGATTCTCTATGGACAATAAAAGTTCAGAGCAAAAAGTTACGATAACGTGGTTATGGGTTATTTATTCTTGGAATAAAAATTGTTTTTTCAAGTGGTTATGGACATAAGATACATCTTCTCTCTTCATAATATCATTTACCCCCATCCCATCCCATTATCTTTAAAAAAATTGTTGGACATAGAAGAGTCCTCTGTTGATATATAAAAAATAAAGAAGTCTTGATGTAATGGTTATAGACTTTGAATGTGTTGCTTGAGTGTGAGCTATTGTGGATGATTGCACATGAATTTTAAAAAACTACTACAGAATGTTGGAGAGGTTTCTTGGATGAATTTTCTTGAGAATTGGACAACGTTTTCTCTAGAGGGAAAATTTGCCTTTCACAAAGCAACATTAATATGTGTGAAATATGCTTTGGTTATATGCAGATTTAACATGAAAATATGTAATTAAGGTATTATTTAAAAAATATAATTCATTATCGCAATGGTAACATAGTCGATAGGTAAAAGATGAAAGCTGAGTACCTCTGGTGGAAACCCAAGTGTAGCTTCAATGAGTTGTTCAATTGTAATTGTAGACACTTCGACAATTCTTGAGAGGAAAGATTGGGACACCGCAAGCGAATTTGTATCAGATGTGCTATTTATCTCCTTATCGAATCAAGATATTTACGTGTCAAATGAAAAGTTCTTATAAATGAGATCATTCAAAATAAATTGTAATGTACCAATGTAGCAGTTTTTCAGCTGCTTCAAACTCCATCAGGTCAAATTTCAGTACAAAGAAGCCTATTGTAGAAAGTGTGTACGCACCTGGAATAATTTATACATTCTTATAAACAAGTAAAAGGCAAGTTCTTGTACAATTGAGAATCATTACCTTCATATGTTGATACATACGGATGTGCAGAAAGTCTAAGTCCATTCATTTTGAATGTGTTTTTAAGTTTCTATGTATTTGTCGCTAAGTCTCCCCAAATAGTAATTCTTGTTATTGTACAACTATATCATAGGAATTAATACAAAATATTCTTTTAGAAAATTTTGCAACCAAAAGAAATTTAGACATCAGGAAAAATTTATTGAGCTGACCTTTGATCAACATTGTCAATATTGGATTTTCTTTTGGACCATACTGGTTTTAATTGTGACATCTGTTATGGGAATCATGTTTATGACTGCCCCCGGAACATCTGCAAATAATTAGGAATATTATTATTCGAAGATAATAAGGGGAGAACATAGAAAACAAATAATAAATAACAAATTTGACAACATTGTAATGCACCCGATACCTGTTAATGATTCTCCTTTTTGCTTGATAGTATGTAACTTGTCCAAACAAATTATATTATGCTTGATGTTAGGAATGCAACAGGGCGATTATAGATTGACTATTAATAACCATGTGGTAACGATGGTCAACAATGACATGTCATTCCTTTGCTCCACATATATGAACATTTTTAAACAGACAAACGCATCCTAAATGTAGTTTCTCTTTCCAATGATCCAAATCTCGATCAAATATCAAACCATCCATCTGATTACACTGATTAAAAATGAATTTATAAGTAATTAGCATGGTAACTTAAAATGAATATTGTCTTAGAATAATTAAATAAGCATATCAGAAATAGAGGAACCTTTTCATCTATAAGAATGAAAATATCATTCTTCCATTCTTTGGGCCTAATATTTCTCCATCACACAATCTTCCAATTCTAAGGAAATAAGACACATCCCTCAAAAGGGGATAGGCCATGTTTAATATAATTACTCGAGGAGAGCTAATCCTTGAAGAATCTTGAATATCTTTACACTCAGTGACTTTACTTTTTCGAGTGGAATTTCTTATTTCATTTAATCTATCTAAAAGAAATTGAAATAGCTATTAGTTTATGTATGTAATCACATTATAGTAAAATGATATTAAATATACAGTAGTCATATAATAATATAATCACACTATAATGTTGGAATTGTTGAAGAAGAAGATATGACAATGCTTTTCAGAAACTTGAAATAAACCATATGAAGTTGAGATATATGTAATTAATAGTAAATATGTTCTCTTGAGAGGATATCGGGAGGAAAATAATTCAAGGCATATATTAGTTAATTATTTTCATTAAGAAATTCAGATCGGAACACAAAGTTGTATAAAATATATATGGCCTACAATGGAAAAAACATTGAGTAAGATAACATTATTAGGTTCAAGATGTAAACATCGAGCGAAGAATAAAATGAAGAGATAAAAATTACAAAAGGACAAGAATGAAACATGCAAATATGAAAAAAAATAAAACTACCAATTGTTTGAAAATAAGTAAATAAGCATATTGCAAAGAGAGGAAACTTTTTCATCTATAAGAATGAAAACATCATCCTTAATATACCATAAAATGTGTGCCCTTTCTTCTTTTTCTAATTCGTTTGAATTTTTTCAAAAAAACACAACGCTTAGCAATATGTTTCTTTTTCTAACGTGGATTTGTGCTTGGTGAATGATGTACCTCAATTTTAAAATGAATAACATGCATCACAAATATGGGTGTTCTCATGTGATTCTACATGATTATAGCATCATATACTTTTGGGGCATATAATTATAAAGTATTAGCAGCCAAATTTTATGAGCTTGCAACCATGATGTATCAGGGAAAGAAAAAGAGATCACTTATAATTATTTCTGTATAAATCCTCTATTCTTTTTAATTGTGTGTATCATTAGCCTAAGTTTGTCGTATTCAAATTAATTTTTTATATTTTCCTTGATTTTTATATGTGTGTATCATTATCCTAAGTGTGTCGTCTTCAAATTAGTTTTCATCATTTTCCTTAGAGTTTTTGCAAATTAGTTTTCAGTATTTTCCTTGATTTTTTTCCATGTGTGTTCGGGTTCACACTAACAATATATTAAGAGGCGTGGTGTATGCATTGTAGCAGCTACTATACCTATAATGTCTACCTAATTAACATATTTAACAAAAGCTGCCATATTGATATCTAATGAAAATGGTTGATTGATACATTATCTGAGGATTAAATAACAAAGGTAGGAAGTGGTGCAGGTTTGAGACTTCGAAATTTCATTGAAATTTCCATAAAACCCATTAAAATTTTCATTGCATGTTTTTAAATTTAAATTTTTAAAAGGAAATTATAATTTTGTCAAATATTATTAAATTTGATGTCAAAATACTATGAGAATATTATTTAATTTATATATATTATTGGTAGCAACGATATCAAAATACACATCGTCAAGCATTAAAAATTATTATTTGTTTATCTATACATGCCTAAATTGTTTCATTGTATCATAGGCTAAATTGTTAGTATTCCTATATCAAATAATTGCACATAGAGCTTGAACTTTCCATGTACTTAAATTTAATTGATTTAATGATTAGTAGACTCGATGATGGGGTTCGTAATTGGTGACATATATATCATATCTTTAAATCTAGCAAGTAGGCGAAGGTTCAAGAATGGTGATGAATAATTTGAATATATTGTCATTTCTTAATGTTCAATATACCACAATGAATATTCTTCGTTGCAAAATTATCTTATGTCCTTTTTATTTACAATGAATGTCATCTTTATTACTAAAGATTCATAAAATGATGATTATAATTATTCATTTTCTTTCACATTTAAATTTCTATCAATCTTATTAATTTAACAATGATTAGAAGAAAAAGTGATGGATGATCTGGACTATATGAGTTGTTGCAAAAAATAATATATCTTGAGATTATGAATAATCAGATATAGTTTGAAAACAAAAATATTTATTATTCATATAATTGCAAAAAATCGAAACAAATATTAAATTGTTTTAATCAACATTGAATGCCACATTTGTCACTCAACGTTCATAAAACGATGACTAACAAATTATTATAGTTCAAAATCGGTTACTAAATGATTATAAAATGATAATTATCCATTCACTTTTGTTAAAATTTGTACCAATCATTGTTAATTTAGCAATGATTAGAAAAAATATTAACCAATGATTGATGTTGTATGATTCGTTGCAAGCAATATTAGTAATAATGCAATTTTTTATGCGAGTTTGGAAAATTCAATAAATTTTTTTGATGAATATTATTTGTTTTTCTACAAAGATATGGAAATGAATGCTAGATTATCCATTTTCATAAATAAATTTTGTTGTAGTGATGATGTCTATAATAAAAAATTTTGAGATGATTATATTTGTTGAAGATTCATCGTGGAATCATAAAGTAAATCTCATCAATTGATATAGTATTGAAATATTGATATTAAACACATAAAAAATATATTTACTACCTATCTATGTAAAATTAAATATTGTTATAAAAATACTTTTAATTATGTTATTTTTTAAGCATTTTTTGCTATTTAAATAACATTTGTTTAATTTCAAGATGATTATGCACAATGTTGATTTTAAAAGCTAGTATGGTGATAGCTTTATTATATTTCATATTATATATCCACATGGGATAAGGAAGCCTACAATACTGGGTGTAGGTAACTTACCTATTCCCGTTCTTTTTCCCCTCTAATTTTTAGATTTTGTAAAAATAAATCATTATGGTTTCTACGAAAAATATTAAATAACAATATGTGTTGTAAATTTCATGTAAAACAAAATTTCCTAACATGGTTGATTTCAACAAATTGAGATTATTAAAATTTGACTATCTTAATATATAAGATAGAAGTCTCAAATTAAGTTGAAATTTAAATGATGTCACTGTGATATATTGTGATCTAAATCGTCCAAATATTCAACCTAATTTAAAAATAGAGAGAAAAAGGTAGATGCAGATAAGTTACCTATATTCGGGTGCACCCATTTTCCCTTTCTGCATACCATCAATGCAACCCGTGCATCCGTGCAATGCATTTATGTAAATATCTTTAAAGATATCAACAATATTAAATGTCTCCTTCGACATTAATTTGTATCAAACCACATACATTCATGAACCTCCGCCCACTTGCTAGATTTAAAGATCTAATTTATGTCAACAACTACGAACCTGATCACTGAGTCTTCTAATTGTTAAATCAATTAAATTTAAATGCATGGAAAAATCAAGCTTTATGTGATATTATTTGATGAAGGAATACTAGTGATTTAACCAATGATACATTGAAACAATTTAGGTATGTATAGATAAACAAAATAATAAATTCCAATGCTAGATGACGTGAATATATTTTGATATCGTTGCTACCAATAATATAGATAAATTAGATAATATTCTCATAGTATTTGACATCATATTTAATAATATTTGACCAAATTATCAATTCCTTTTAAAAATTAAATTAAAAACATGTAAAGAAAATTTTATCAGGTTTATTGTAAATTTCAATAGAATTTCAAAGTTTCTTACCTACACCGATTCCTACCCCTATTATTTAATCACCGGATAATGTATCAATCAACCATTTGCATTATATGTCAATATGGTAGCTCTCGTTAAATATGTTAATTAGGTAGACATTGTAGCTACTTCTAATTCCACTTTTTAAAATACAATATAAACATATCGCAACTTCTACCCATCTATTAAATTAACTACCCATGCTTCACTGCAGGGTGATTTTTTTGAGTCGATGCGAAATAAAAGATAAATTCCAAATGTTCCTGAAAAATGAATTAAAATATCTTTAAAATTTTGATTTTACATGTAAAGTATTAATTTAATATTTACTTTAAATAATTAAATGATTTGTAAAATATTTATTTTATTTCATTAGAAAAATTTTACGATGCCAAATTCATTTCAATTAATAGATACCTATTGTAATATTCAGACAATACATACGCACATTTTTAAAAATAATATTTAAGAGTTAATACATAGGAGTGTTTGTTGTCTGGTCATCTCATTGAACTTGCCATCATATCAAGTCTCTCCCACCTCTCTTTGTATCGATAGGCCTCTGTCCTCGAGCATACCTCCTGGAGGTTAATGCACACACTTCACTGCAGATATCTACTTATTTATAAAGTTTACATCTAAAAATATATTGTCAATAATATCATGCTAGATAACATCAGTAAATATACTATTTCCATACATTATTCGTTAGAGTAAAAAGTGACAATAATAATATCATCTACGTATAGAACTTCTTTCTTCATTTCCTCTTTTATTATCACTAATATATATATACAACTTCTTCCATGTATAGAATTAAATTCACATAAAAATTTAAAAAAGAATCTAGCATGAATATTATATAAGCTTACAAATTATATTATATATAATAAATTGTTAAGTTAAAATTTATCAACAATTTTATGACATATATATAATTTATGTGTATCATAAACTATTTTATGGCTAATAGCAATCTCAGAATTCAATTAATAATATATATGGTTTATTTGCATGATCTAACACATATGTCGAAGTGAATATGTGATATGTTCACATGAATATGTCTTAAATCTTATGAAGCATAATATATAATATGTTATACTAAACATTATACCATACATAATATAATCAAAATTTTTTGTAATATGGTATTATATCATATATTATGTATAGATTGAACAAATATTAGATTCAATAAGTATTATATCATCTATGGACATGTAAATGTTATGTCTATTATATGTTTTGGTTCATGTCATTTTAAATATTACGTTACTACATCCATACTAAAAATGTGAAATATACCATAAAATTATTATGAAAGAAATACATCGTAATTTTGGTAAGTTTATCAATATTTTTATGGTTTATTAAATAACTATACTATTAAATATTAATATAATATACTAATTGATATATGGGACCACAGATGGTAACGATGCAAAAAGTTCAGGTCGACGTGACCTCATGTGAAGACATGTCATGTAGAACCTATACTGGAATATCAACAATATCTGGGGTGTGGTATAAGTGTCCTAAATGCATCTCTCATGATTCGCTTAATCAGCCGGTAGTTATGAATGAGAGACTCACTAGATCTCGATCTTAGATGATGCTTTCACTTTATCTGATCATACGGTATCCGTATATTTGGATTCAACCCCTTGTTCTTCCTCGATAACAAAAATTCCTGGTGACTAAGCTCAATACTGCTTCTGGAGGTATTGGTTATGCCATACTCCTTGGATCTTCGTTATAGGTGATGGGTAAAAGCGGGATCATCCTGATAGTGGTTTCGATCTCCAAGAGCTACGATGAACTCGATCTCCAATGGATTTCGATATAAGCTTGAAGACGTGTTCGGGGTGAAAGGGGAGAACTCAGCTAGAGGGCACAACACACAGGAGGCATGAAGGCGATTATCGCAATGGTTGCACTGGTACCTCGTGGAGGACACTAATTCTGTTGCACCTCCTACTGTAGCTCTGATTCGGGTTTAATCTTCATCGAAGATGGTTCGATCTCAATGGTGGAAATATGACTTGGCAGTGTTTCAAGGTTTGGGGTGGAGGATGCTTAGTGGTCCGATGTCGAGCAAAGGAGTTGTTGGAGACGAACCTCTAACGGTTGATGCTCGTGTGTGAAAATGCTTCATCGGATGGGAAAGAAACATCCGACAAAGAAGGAAATAGTGCTCACCATGTGGTAGAACATGAGGAAGTTACGATCGAAAGATGGGCAATAAAAATGGGAGAAGCGTGAATGGTGAAATGGCCAAGTGAAGAGGGAGACGCCAAGACCTCCCATGATGCAACGTGTAATGGGAGAAGTGAGAATGGTGAAACGACTAAGCGAAGAGGGAGACACCCAGGCCTCCCATGATGCTATGTGTCAAGCAATGGGTGAAAACCCTAGCTTTAAAGAGGGTGTATATATATTTTATTATATACGTTATATATAATATAACATGATTTTAAATATGTTATACATATTATAGCATTTTTGTCCACGAGCGTAGACAATACACGTTTAGAGGGTCACATGCATAAATTTTTGAATATAGTGTATACGCTTGGCATCACAAGAATACTTGGACATATTTATAAAATTTCTATTTTAAAAAACACACACAACAAGTGCGAGCTCAAAGGCACTTGTATAAATTTTTTTTTTGGAAATTCAAAATGTTAAAAATTGCATGAAGTGGGATTTGAATCCATGTCCTCTCACGTGGACCAAAACTTGAGTCTACCGCCTTAGACCACCTGGCTATCTTGCTTTATCCTGTTCTGCCATGATGCCACATGCCAGACAATGGTTAAAAAATCTAGGTATATAGATAACTAGCGAGACTAAACCCGCGCTTCGCTGCGGGTTCGACCATTAATAAGAATCGTTACTTACTTATATAAATTTAAGATTTCAACAATTACCTATACTATAAGATATGTAGGAAGCTACAATAAAATTTTAAAAATATATTTACATTCCACATTTGTCACATTTACAGATGTATGTTGTATGCATATAGTTCCCTTTTACAAAAAAATGATAAGATCAACATATACTTACAAAAAATATTGTAAAAAAATAACCACGAGAAGATTGTTGTTTTGTTACAAAATATTTATGAAAATATCATGTGGATATTTTTGATACGTTATTGTCTCATGTAGTGGGACTATTATCTGTCAATTATGTTGTAAGTCTTTAACCATTTTGTCATTAACTTTAAATATAAGAAGTTCAATGTATAAACAAATAAGGAAATAAGTTGTTAACAACTACATAATTTATTTTCTTCCCCTGACACATGAATCTAAATATTTATTACTGATAGAAAATAAGAATATTACCTCTACGTTAATATTACCAGGTGAGACGAAAATGAAACCTAACTAATTGAATCTCCAATCTTAATTTTTAAAATCGTAATCAGTCTCATTACAATTGGTGCAACAACACGTTAGTACAGGAGAAGAAACTGGATCTATCCAGCTTCAGTTGATGGAGAATCTGAAAGACAAAAAAAAGATGAAGGGGGTTCAATGACCATCTGCATGCGAATTGCAGTAACCACATGTTCCAGTTCCAAACACGCCTCTCGTGCACGAACAAAGAAGAAAAAGGTGACTGGTGCAGCCACGTGTTGGTACATGAGAAGCTGGATCTATATACTTGTGATATGTCTATGCCACCTCGAATATTAGAGACTGTGGAACAAATAATTAAGAATCAAGAGGTTATCATTGATCCTTTGGATTAAGATGCCCGCTTGATAAATAGTCTAACGTCCATCACATGGGTTGAGTTCATGTCTAATCCTAATCTAATTAGTAAAATTGATTGATTTTTAAAATTTCAATTATGGTGAAGTTTTTTTTATTTTTTTTGAGAAGATGAGATGTTTTGGAATTAAATTTTATGAAGAATTTTTAATGTCATTTAGTATTTTTGTCCGCAGTTATAAAAACATTGACTTTAATCTCAGAGATTAAAATTAAGAATAAAAAATATATGTAATTTAATATATTTGATAAAATTATAAATTAAAGTAAATTTACACATCGGATGAAAAGATAAATCCGTTTGAGAAATTTCTCAGAAGACCAGCACATATGGGGAAGGGAGAGTATATAGAGATTGCTTAAATTTCCGCCCCGAGAAGTTTCCCTAAGAAGTGACAATCCAACTCATCAAGACGTTCAAGTGTCAGAATAGAAAGAGGGAATGGTTCGATCTCCAGAATTGTGAAGAGAAGAGAGAGCTGGAGTTATCCAGCTTTAATACTTTATAGATAGATATGGATAGATAATTCGAGATGCAATAAACAAATTAATATATCTTTAAATAGAGTTTGCCAGAATATCAAAAAAAAAGGGATTCATATTTTTTACAGGTAAAAAGACAACTTAATATTTTATTTACGAAGAGAGAAGGTAAAAAGATCATTTTGTATCCCCACTTTACGTGTAAGAGTGGTCTCATTTCATGCATTGCCATTTCGTGGGATCAATGCCCACTGGACGGTTGAGATGCCATTTCATGCATCGCACGGGATAAAGGTGAAGAAAAAAATACTGAGCTCGGATTTGGAGGACAGCGTGATTTTGTAGCCACGTGTTACAGTGATACGAAGAGAGATGGGGGAATCAAGAGAGCGGCACGATAGAAAACGGGAATGGAGAGTGGGGAAGCCTACACTTGGCAGGAGGAGGAAAAGAGGTGACATTATCCGGCTTTAGTTATTACTAGCTTTATTGCCTGCGCTTCGCTTTATAGTTTATTTTTATGTTGAATTGGTCATAGGTATAAATATAAATGACGTTTTCAATTTTATAGTGTCAATGCATATTATAGCAAACAACAAATATTATCAATTAAAGTTTAGAAATTAAATCACATGATGTTATGTAACAAATGGTGTGTATAGAATATGCAAGAGAATAAACTTGAACTATTTACTTGGAATATAATTTCCTAAAATTTGCAAAGCATCATGTATACTCGACACTGGAGATCTTGCAATAAACTAATCAACACATTCGAAGCGCATCACCCGTATCTTGTAAGCATGGCTAGAACACTACCTATATCCGATCCCCCAAGACTATTTCCTTTCGATGCAGCAATGGCATCATCAAGATCTTGATGTGTCAATCATATTTTATATTTCAGATCATATGAAACAACCATCATATATGTTGCTCAGATATGATTTATGATCAAAACGGGATCTTTCACTGTCTATAAAAGTATATTAGTGATAACATTTTTGCAATAGCAATTGACAATACTTTAGTGACGTGTTTCGCCATCCCATACAAAATTAACTCATACATCATCAACATGAAGAAGTATTGCTCGAACTCTTCACCTACCTTCGATTTTCATATAGTCGATTTGGCATCTCTGCATTTGAATAAAACAAAATTTAAGTGACAAACGTTAATGGTGCTTAATAATACATGCAAACTATAATATATAATTATATACACTACAACAAAATAAATGAAATTCGACGTTTACAATTGCCAAACATCGATTATGGTATGTTGCATACTCGACTTATGTTGTATGTCGAGAAGAAATCAACTTTCTCGACGTGTGTTACCAAATATAATAAAATCGACATTTGGGTCACGTCGACTAGTTCCCTAAATCTATTCCTTTTCCTCTGTTCTCTCTTCCGCTGCCGCATTTCTTCCTCATCTCCGAGGGACACACGAAGAGCCACCATACGAGCGTCGCACTTTTACGAGCTTCCGTTGAATGTTTTCGTCTGCGATCGGATGCCATCCATACACCAACATGGTGACCTCTTCGACTTAGAGGTATTTATATAACTCGATTCCTTCTCATCCCCAACCCTAATATCATCATTGTCCTCTTCCGTAGCATCATCTCTCTCATTTGCAGCAGATTTTCCAACGATGATGATAAATTCTGAGGCCCGATCTCGTCTTCTTCCTCCACCGTGGCAGCTCTCTCAGTTGCAGCAAGTTCTCCAATGATGATGCTCAAATAGCTACACCAATCACATTCATAGACAAGGGTTCGAAGAAATATAGTTTTTCTATGGGTTTATCTGTGGATTTAGATCGTATTCGATCTCAATTTCACATTATCTTAGATCAACTGAGTGATTGAATTATATTATATAAACTGGATTAAATTCCCGTTGTATGATCATATTGCATGACTAGATCATATTCCATGAACTCGTGCCATCTTAGAATGGATATAGAACTTTACCAAATATGGTTAGGCTGATGAGTCTATCAATAGTCAGGATTTAGATTTCATAATCTCGAAACAGATCTATGACCTTACATTCAAGGTAACAATCCGACCTCCAATACCTAATATTAATATTGCTAATTTTTTGCACTTTACTTACTTCTCTGTTTTTTAAGTGGGGGTTGTGAAGGGAAGATGTGAGATATTTGTAGCTTTCCTTTCCCTTTTTCTCACGTAGATTTCTACTCTGAGATGAGGTCATGAGATGAGGTTTTTAAACTTTTATGTTATAACAGTGGAGTAATATCCTGAAATTTGGCCTATACTATATGTACCTTTGGTTTCTTGTAATGAATGGTTCGCACTTTGCGTACCGAATTTTATTTATTCTTGGGCTTATACTATATTGTAGATTGAAAATGATACATGATGTTATTGTGATGTGATTATTTATGCTGAGATAGTTTATAAGGGATAAGGAGCAATGCCAGAGATAGGGACTGATGCTATGAGAAATTGAAAGCACTGGATAATTTGAAAACTCTAAGTATGGATGAGTTGACTACAATAATTGGAATATAGTCAATCCCACGTGACATCCTAATTGTGGCTGATTGAAATAGTCAATCACAAAAAAAACAATCTTGCTTTGATTTATCTTTCACTATGCTTTGGTAAAATTACTTGACCTTGAGTATTCTATTTTTTATTTTCAAGTCATGGAATTGATCACAAACTTTTTTTGGTTTCGACACATTATTTTCTTATTGTTGCACCATCTATTCTTCTATATGTAGTCGATATGTATATTCAATACGGTTCTGTGATGCTCTATACAGATATGCGATCCATATCATTGCTTATATATCCCTATGTATGAATATATTACATGTTGTTGATGGAAACTTGTGTATGATGTTGTATACAGATATGTGATACATGCCATTGCTTATATATTTCCATGTATGAATATATTGTGTGCTGTTAAACATCTTTAAAGCAAATCTGCATTGTTTCTAAGCAACATTTGACTATATTCAAATACTACATCTATTCAATCACTTCATGTATAGGATCTTTTCTTAAGAAATCTGATCCACTAAAAAGGTAGAGATTTTCTATCTAGTTTTGTTGCTATAGATATTCTCATTTGCATGTTATGCTCTTAGTCTCTACCTTCGAGTTTTCTCGACCATATTTAGGTGCCAGATGAGAGTAAGTGAATGGAGAAAAATAAGAAAAACAGAGTAAGAGAAGTAGAGGAGAGAAACCAATTGGGTATGTTCATGTAGGAGCAAGGAGATGCCAAGCTAGTACCGACATACAACCTTGCAGAGTGGGTGAGATAATAAAACATGTGAACTATGCTCATTGCTTTTCTTCTAGATATGTCTTCCATTCATATACATCGAAGATGATGTTTGCAGTGGTAGATAAACATTTTTCCATGGTTATTTTTTGTACATTTGAGGTTGTTAAATCCATTATGACGGTATGAAATTTCTGTTGACAAATCTGTTCTATCTTGGTTTCTCTTCCCTTGTCAGAAGGGAGAAGATAAACGATAGGATGAGGCTACTCCAACATCTTGTTTGTAGTTGTCAAAGGGTCACTGGCAAAGCTTTCATGCTTGATGAGATCATAAACTATGTGCAGTCCTTGCAGAATCAAGTGGAGGTACTTGCTAACAAACAAACATGGCTTCATTTATTTCTCCCCCTCCTGTCTTTATATGATTACAATTCCCAATTCATAAACATGCAGTTCCTCTCCATGAGAATTGCTTCTCTTGGCCCAATAGTATATGACTTTGGCATTGACATGGGCGATCAATTACTCGAGCCACATGTAACACTTGCATGTCTAATCTTCCTGACTAAACTTGTGCATCTCGACATGCTCTTATAATTTAATAGATTGGTTTGAAACAACATAAAGTTCCAGAAAACAACTAGCAAAATTCCAAGTGCAGTGCCCCCGAATGGGGAACATGTCACATTCAACCTCCTAAGGCAGCAACCAAATAATACGGTGAATTGAGTTTGTATGTATATGATAATATAAAAATCAAGTAATATGATCCTTAAAGATTTTCCCCTCTCTTTCAGATAGTTGATGATTGTAGCATAAGATTTGCATCTCTTTTCCAAAAGAAAGAGACGAACTTGTTATAGAGAGAAAGGGCATTTGACGTGATATGGGTACAAAAGGAAGAAATATTATGAATCTTGCGAGGGATCCTACATCTCATTCACGTTTAGTACTGAGATAACAATTATGTCTAGTTTGTATCATGTGTGTGAAACGAAGAAACACACACAAATACAAGCTGGTTAATGTGGAAACCATGAAAGAGAAGGGGAAATCCATGTGCAAAGTCTACCCTTCCTATCATTGACGGCTGGGGCTTCTTCTTTCTATATTCTATTCTCACAAAAACTAAGGAGATACATCGTGGGAGATAGGACACCCATTTAACTGGGTAAATGAGTCCTTTACAAGATCCATTACCACAAAAACACACATACACACACACTCTCAACATTGTGTATTTGAATTTATTATATATGATTCCTACTTATATTTTTCTTCTTCATTTTTCCTATATCCTGACTAAAAATCGGTAGTTGTAGGTGTGCAGGTGGGAGGAAATCAAAAGATGCAGATGTTCAGAAATCAAAAGGTGCAGATGTGACTAGATGCTGTCTGATATCATCACTAATCACTACAGAACTGCCAACTTTCATGGTGATTATTAATTCAATCAGTGGATGACCAGCCTCTGTGATTGCTTTGACGACACTGGCAACTGTAAATCGCGATATTCTATATGTGCACTTCACTTTCCGTCTATTAATACACACAATAAACTTATGTGGATATTATTCTGATTTTGATATGCCAAAGAGATTTCCAGTCCAAGTCATCTAAGACTTTTGATGGCTGTATCGCTTGCATCACATTTTTACTGCCCATGGCATCACCTTTGGTTGGATTGTCGAGATCGTCGACTAGGGAACGAGCTGTGAGTATATCGATCATGATGTTATCTTCAGGACAAATGAGTTTTTGAATAGATTTTCTTTGATTTAGAACTTGACCCCAAGTGGTGTCAATGATATATATCTTCATGTGTCTTGAAATATATACATATGTTTGTTTCCGAGCTGATCAGCATCATGTAGGTTGTTGGATAAATATCCACAATTATATAGATTTGGGCAGGCAACTGGTCAACAAACATCCAAGTAGTAAATTGGCAGACAATACTCAATAAATTAAACCATGCAATCTTTACCTATATTTGCAGTCAAATCGGTGACTCTCCATTGTTGGAAAAAGATACTGCATATACAGTCAGAATAGAAGCAAAGCTCTCAAAGTGACAGTTCTCTTTAGAAGCAACAGATGCAAGAATTGTCATCCTACTGCAGAGCCCAGATGGATTTAGCACTCCACTGACTGCTAACATGCATTAAATTTCATTCTGGTCATTCAAGATGGACTATAGATTGCTAGTCTTTAAAATACAATATCATCATTTTCGTTCATTGTGAAATCCCTCAGTCAGTTTAATAACAACAAGATGGTACTTCTTTTTTTCTTTTTCATTTTGAATCGGCCAATTCATTTTGGTATGGCATATGCAAATAACATTTTTGTTGCTAAATATAATTATAATAGTGACAAACATTTCAATCTTCATGATGCAGAATAAAGCAGTGACAAACACTTCCATCTTCACGAAGGAAATGCACTATGTCGTCTATTTATGGGTTGTTTGAAATATGATGGTCTTAATCAAGTCATACAAATTGAAGGTTATGCTCCGCATTTCAGATGCCAAAGAACTTCTACCATGATCTCGACTGTGCTCAAATAACTCCATGGTTATCATCTCGATCTGATTAGTGATTACTAAGTTATTGACTATCTTGCATCCTTCCATTCTCGAACTAGAGATTCTTCTCCTGTGCGTTAAAATTGTATAATATGTTAGTTAAGGTGACATCAGGAGAAAGCCTCTAGTGATATGATTTTATTCAGGATCAAAGATTTCACATTGCCTTCTCTGTGAAAGTGGACATGATGCACCATAGTACTCGCAACAATAATCATACTGCAGTGATCGAATGATGACAAAGAATTGGTTGCTTTTGTAGAATGACTTCTTTGAATAGAGAGACAAGTCCAAATATCTGCAGATTCATTAGATGTCTAGTAATGCCCAGTTGCCAACAATATCCAATGGTCTGCCATATTGTTGTCAATATATTACTTTGGATTCCCAATATAAATATATATTTCAGAATCAAAAGTGCGCTTTCCTTTCCTAGGTATGCATTCTCATTTGTCAAATTGCAGTTCATATAATACCTTATTAGACTAAAGAAATTATTGGAGTAAGTAATCAAGTGTTGTTGCTTCTTGTTTGATATGTTTGAAGTAAGATAAGATATTAGGCCGTCTTGATTTTGTTGTTCCCTAACTAATACAAGTTACATTATGTTTTTCTCCATTCCCTTGAAAACCCATGCTTTGATTAGTTCATTAACATACTTTAGATTTATAAATTTCCGTTCATCTACCTATGAATGGTTACATAAAGTGATTCATGTTCACCATTTCATTTAACTTTATAAAATTTCACATATTCCACGGTATCACAACAAATCCTTTTGGACAGTACCGTACATTTTTGTGAATATTGTTGATCATGTATTTGCATATGTTCATTTCTCTTCTAGGCACATCTAATTTTAGAGCCTTAATGATACTTATGACCTGGTTTACTTCCAATATTCTACTTAGCTGCTAGTTTCCCTTTGTAAAGATAAAAGAGGTTCTACAACCATGGTTATACAATTTTTAAAATTTATTTGGAAAAATCACAAGTCACATGCACTTCTGATTAATATTACGGGTGAACGGGAGGCAGGAGTTCTTTTGAATTGTTTGTGAAATAGGAATGACAAATATGTATTGATTTCTCCTATCTTTTGTGTTTTCTATACATTTCTTCAGTATTTATATAATTTGAGCTTGTCTAATGTATGTACAAGCATCATTGTAGATCCATTTTTTTGAGGAGAGATTTTACATCAATTAAACCTGGTATATTTATGCAAGTGATCCATTACTTCACAAAATGGTATCTCATATGTATTTATTTCTATTTAATTTTCTCCTATCTTTTAGAATTTTCATGGGATGTCTATTTATCTATTCTAATGTTGCTTTGGAGAGTAGATATAGGTATTCAAAATTTGCATCTAGGAAAAACAAATGTATAGTAAATGATGCATGCCATCTGTAATCTAAACTAAGCATTTTAACCTATCTTTTTCGAACACCTGACATCAAAATTTAAACGTAGTCAGTCGTGTAAGTTTCAGGTTTGTTGAAAGCAATTGGTGCCATAAACTATAGTTCCATAATAGGAGGCAGTGTAGATGTTTTTTACCCCTATTTCAACATTTATGAACATCGAAAAGTGCCTAATCTCATTTTTTCATTTCTACTTAATCCTTTGCCACTATCCCACATTTCTGTTTTCACCGGAATGATACTCTCAATTGCAGAAGGCTCTCTCAATGTGCGATTTAAGTCTTATTGATAATGTGTGAGGTATCGTAGTAATTGAGGTTTTCCTATATATTATATCGTAAATGATATAGTTTCTTGAAGAAATTACACTGCTACTTACATCATGATATTTTATGTCCTGGCATTTTGCAATTTTGTAGATGCTTGTAGGATGCAGCTTATGTGGAGCTCATTTGCACGCAAGACTGCAATCTGTCATTATTCCTTGCTTTGTTCTGTGGAGCTCTGCTATTCCAAGTAAGATTATAGTTTATCATTATTTATTGCTCTATTAATTTCACTTTTTTGTAGACCGAGGAGCAGTTGATGATCATGACTCAGGGAGCAGTTGATCTTGTGAAGAATGTTATTAGGATGTGAGACAATAGATCTGCTGAATCCGCTTCTCTGGGTATGAATCCTCTATTTTTTATAAATTGTTTAATTTTTAAGGTAGAATGAGTAACAAAAAAGCATCAGTAGTTTAGTGGTAGAACAGTACCTTGATACGGTACAGACTCGGGTTCGATTCCCGGCTGGTGCACCCATATGTTTAAGTTGTTTTTTCATGTCAGTCCAATTTTTAATAATGAATAGGTCATGGAAGGGGAGAATCTAATTAGTATGTAAACTCAAAGAATCCATCATACGTCATGGTGTTATGGTATCCAAAGAAGAAGATTTAGATTCTATTTTGTGTTTTATTATTATCATTCAAATTTTGATTGTGTAATCTAGGGGATATGCATTTTTTGATATAGAAAGTAACTACAAGATATGGTTGCTGTTGGTGTTGCAGTTGAGTTTGCATTTGGTCTTTTCCACTTGCTAGTACTCTTGCATCAACAAGAAAATAAAACAATACATACATATGACACCCAATTACATAACAAAGCACATAGAGCATGTCATTTGCAAAAGCTATATTTGTAGTCTTTGATTGATTTAGATGTTTGTTAAACACTTAGCAAATAGAAGCATCAAGTATCAAGTGCCATCCGATGCTTTGAATTTCTCGATTCAACTGTGAGCAGGGGAGGTGTCATCAGGTGCGTCTAGATACAAAACGTAACAGAGCATACTTGATACTTGTAATAATGGCAAATGCAAAAAGCAGCAGAGCTCGTATTTATGTACTATAAACTTAAACTAGTGAAGCATGACATCATAATTATCAAATTGGTACTTTGCAGTGTTCATCGCGGTTTCTGAGATGGAGCTTTTAATGTTGAACGAGCACCATAGATGTAAGATTTGTTGCTTCTTTTTCTTTTGGAGTTAGCTTATTGAGATATTGTTTGGTGTTTGCTTTTTTTGGTTTTCTAATTGGATAATCTAATTGAACTCTATGGATTTGTTGGTACTATGAAGTGTTGGAGATATGTTTAATGCTCTAAGTCGTATTTTAGGGATATCACTTTGGATGGCGTATGTTTTCTTTTCTTTTGGAAGATTCCAAACAGTTGTCTATTTCAATAGAAATTGAGTGGAAATTATTCTCTTCAACTCTTTCTAATGAAAACTTGTCAAATTTTATATTCATTTATAGTACAGTTGCTTCCTTTCTTTGCATGTATTTAAATTAAAGTGTATATTTTTTTATCTCTTGTAATTATTATTACAGAGAGACGGATGGGCTTCTTTCATCACAACAATCAAATTGATGCAGTAATTGTCTCTACAGTAAATGAATCACTAGGAGAAAAAGGTCTTTCTAGAATATCTATTAATAATATTCCTCAAATGGAGGTATTAGTTGTCTTCTGGGAAATTAAATGCTCGGTGTTTAATGGTATTAATTACCTTATGGACAATTGAATAGTCGACATTTATTTGAAATTAAAATCGACGTGTATAGCCATAAATGTCGTTTTTAGGCATTGTAAACGACGTTTACACGTCGAATTTAATAGCGTAAAACGACGTATATACATCGAATTCACATCTATTATTCGACGTTTGATTTCACCCGTTTATTAGAATCGACGTAAGGCAACATGCGTTGAGTAATATCTAATTAGACGGCCCTGAATCGACACAACTTTTCGACGTTTATATACGTCTATAAAACGTGTAGTCGACGTTTTTATTATGTATATGCCGACGTTTATAAACGTCGAGTATTGTCTATTATGTTGTAGTGATATTTGTGTTGGATATTATGAAGAATGCAAAGATTGTGAGAAAAAGCTAGAAAATAACATCATCAAATTTTTTTCTTTTGTGTTGGAGTTTTTTATCTACATTTTACATAATAAAGCAAAGAATTACAAAATATTTTAACCTGTAGATTTTTTATAAATTTATTAGTTGTTTTGAATGGATCTCAATGTTGTCACAGGATCTAGCACATAATTCCCTTGAAGCTTTCTACTCCTTGAGTCTGTGTTTCCTCCTCATGATAAATTGTAATTAATAAGTAACATGTTTATAGGATGAAGTACAAATCATGCGACACCTATGCATAAAATGCAACATAAATAACTAACTCTATTGAGGCACCATCTGTGGAGGGATCTGTACGGATAAAACTACGCAACATCAAAAGAACCTTATTAAGAAGTATAGTATCTACTTAATTTATATGCATAGATAGAAACTACACAACATCATGCACATATCTTTTTGAATAGGTACTCACATGGTTTGAAATAAGATAAAGTTTGTAAATTTTTAACATGATTACATATTTTCATCTATCAGAAATAATTTCCTCAAAAAGATTTGCTAAAAATGAATAATTATTTATAAAGTATTCTGCAAGACATTACCAATTGAAAGTTTTTTTTTACGTTTTGTGTTGTGCGATTATTCCTTTGTGGCGAGTCAGTCATCTCCATAGCATGATAGACGCAATCATTAATTATTTTCCATACAGTAGTTCATGGCAACAAACAAAGAAGGCGTGTATCAAATATTAGTTAACTTGGAGCATGATTAATGATGGGATATAATATAAAGAATGGATTTTTTAATGAACATCAGATAACCATAGACATTATCAAATATGTATTACAACTAATATGATAGTTCATTCGTATGTTTTTTTGGTAATAAATTATATAGAAAGATAACCTGTTTTTTAAGTTTCTTGCTTTTAATTTCGATGGAGAAGAGAGGGACCGATGTTGTGAACCTAAGATGATGACTCTCCTACATGTTAAAGTGCAAGCACCAAACACAACATCAGCACCCAAAATGAAAAATGTGTTGTTCATATGAAACAAAAATAATGAAATTAAAATGAACCATCATATGAATTATGTTGGGATAAATGAGCACACACAAAATGTATATATAAATGCGCATGTAAATTTTTTCCTTGACAACAGTTTTCTTTAGTTTTGTCTAATGTAAGAGGTAAAGAAATGTCGATAAAATGTATACTATGTACTAATTGAAAAGGGAAGATAAAATCCAAAACATACAAGTGGAAATGGAAGTAAATTATTAAGGTCATAGGAATAAAGGATTAAAAGTATATTATATCTCACTAATCATGGACAATAATTGATGGTGACATCACAAAACTCAACAATTATTTTAATTTTAGTTTATAGTCCACGATTCAGTAACATTGGATTGTGCTTGTTGGATGTTAGCAAAAAATTAAAATTCTTGAAAATACTACTGCAACTTTTCGTTAGCATATGTATTGTTACTAAAATCTATGCTAAGAAATAAGATATTAAGATAAAGTAGCAACTACACATTGATAAATTTATAAAAGTAATAGCAAAATAAATAAAATTTTCTCTAGCAAGTTTACTTCCGTTGATAGTTTAACTCTCTTGTGGAAACCCTCTTCTTTCACAAAACAAAATAAAAAAATAAAAAATACTTGTGATTATTCTGATTGTCCATATCTTATCAATTATTTACAAAATCTGTCATATTATTATTGATTTAATACATTTATGTTTAGATGTCATTTAAGAGGTACTTGAAAAAGGATACAACCATCGACATTACCAATAACATAAATATCAAGAATGAAAACATAAATATCAATAAGGAAGAGAGACTGGCCTTCCAACGGCATGATGATGCACCATTCCGCTAGTTGAAACTGAAGTATCCAGTCGTCCAGAGGCCACAACTGGAGAAGGTATCACTTCATATGAAGGCATCGTCTAAGCAGATACTTAGGAAGATCAAAAGTTGAGAAGGTTGTTTCTTTATTGGAAGGCGTCACCGATGAGTGAGTAGATGCTCGAATAGATTGAAAGTTAAGATTTCATGATTGAGGAAGGTGTCAACCGACGAGCAAGAAACTGCATGCTTAGAGAGAATGGAAGTTGAGAATATAGCAATTCAGAGGAATGTGGTATCGTCGTCGACGAGCAAGTGGTTGTCAGAAGAGAGCAGAGAGTTGGGTCTGGTGGACATATTGCGAAGGATTTCAATGAAGGCATCATCGGCATCGACGGGCGAGTGGTTGCTCTAAGTGAATGGAGAAATTTGCGGACCATATTGCAGAGATGGAAGAGTGTGGAAAATATCTGATCGAAGAGATGGAGGGCGGCAAAGGAAGTCATTGAGAGATTAGTGTTTTTCTGGCATAAAAGTAGGAGGCGATGTCGGCATGCTAACATGTATTGGAAGGCTTTGGAGATATTCGCCAGATGTATGTAGAGGAAGAGAGAGGCGAAGGGACGGAGTAACCACGTGCTCTTGATAACAAACCAGAAATCAAACGGAAAGATCGGGATACCAAATATAGAGAACGGGAAAGGAAGAACATAGGCTCATCCACCTGTCTAAAGTTGGGGATTGGACCCAGCTTTAGTATAGAAAGTATAGATATAGATAACTGCATAAGATTCTCTTCATATAGATTTCATTATCGGACTATTCAAATTATCTGTAGTTGCTTTGTTCTAGTTGTCAATATTTACCGTCCACCTTCGTGATAAATGTGTATATTCTTATTCCGATAGAGTTTAAATTAAGATTAGATTTCACGAAATTGTTTACAATATACCCAGTAAAGAACCTAACTAATGCAATCCAATAGCAGCAACACACCAAATAAAAATAACACTCCAAACCAACTCCTTTATACGGATAATAGGATTGGTACTTACTGTCAAGGAGTTGTAACAAATTACCTCTTACAAGGTACCCAATCCAATCCAATCCAATCCAATCATTATTTTCTGGGTACAAACAAAGTGAAGAAACAAAGCAAGAACGCAAGAAGTAAGAGAAGGAGAATTGAGATTGAGTGATCAAGTGCTAGTAGTTTGCAAGTATTAGCTATGTTGTATTTTAGAGTAGCAGTATACAAAATACATCATTTCTTTGAGACAAGAGTTCTACGCACAAGATGTTGACTTTGTAGAGAGAACCTCTCAATAGAAATTACTCGAATACCTACACAAAATGTCCTACAAATAAATATATCAAATTAATATGTATATATTTGTTTATATACAACACAGAGGCTAAGACAAGTACAAATATACATATTTGTGTAATTTTCAGCTTTTATATTCGTATAAGCACCTATATTAGTTAGATGCAAAACATAAATATATTTATCAATTATATTTAAATGAAAATATCCTACCTGCATAAAAATGAATAAGAATACAAATGAATACATACAAATTGACATTCCTAAGCATCAATAATGCAAATCCATGGCACAATTGTTTAGAAATTAGATAACTCATGGCCTTGATTGAGATAACAGGTGAATATACTCGTAAACTTCTCGCTTTTTAGTTATAAACAGATCAAACGATTCAGAGCTAACAGGCTGATGACCAAAATCAAAAAGCTAACCACAGCTGATGGCTCCCCAACTACCTAGCCTGATGGAAACCACCACATTTGATTTCTTTTTTCCATGAGGTTTAGACACGTAGCAGAGAGAAAAAGGGAACCGGTACGAGATGCTTCGCCCGTGTGTTTGGTGTCACGCATGTTTAAGAAAATCTCCTCAGCCTGGAAGAAGTCAAAAAAATAAAAATAAAAATGGAACGATACAACTTGCGAGGTAAACAGGAGATGATGGAATCTATTTAAATTCACATTTTCTTTCTAGAGGTTACAAACCTGTTGCCTGAATGGCCAACGCAAGGCTGGTTCACGAGAGCTTTGGAGAGCCAATTGCAGGAACTTTACTCTGATGGCTCTTTATGTTACTGGTTGCCTGGTTGAGGGTGTTGTTCTTTGTATTGCCTGATTCGGGTGGTGCCATCATTGATTTCTTGATCTGCATATAGAAACATACTCATGAGACAGTGTCATCCTAATAAGCATGTACATTTCATGCTTCTAAGAAAGTGTTGCAGTATGACCTAATACATTGCATTCAATCTGTCACAAAGTTCAAGAATGCTACAAAGAAACTGTATGGAAGATAGACGCAAAACAACATCAAACAAACACATCTTACCAAGTCTGTTTCTCTATGGCCCTTGGCATGGCCAGCCTCATATTAAATGGCTCCGAGTCAGAGATGCGACAAGAATAGATCAGCTATGTGTTCACTATTGTGACCGACTTCAAGTCGCATTGGAAATATCAAGTTGCTTATCCATCAGAGAAGGAGTTTGAATACGGATTTGAAAGGAATTTATAACATATCACATTAAGTAACATAACTCTGCCATCATAGGATGGCACCCTTTCTACTGTCGTCCCCAACCGAGGCAAAGATAGCTTTAAATAGCCGACTTGCAGCATAAAATTGTCGAAACCCTTTTAACATGGATTCCAACATACAAAACAATGATATAACTTTTCTGGACCACTTAAAGTGGTGGTTGTTATATCAGATATAGTTTTATTTTATTTCATTCCACATTGTTTTGTTGTATGGGTTCATGGATGTGGGTGAGGAACCATTAACCTTATAGGACCATGTATGTAACTCATTCCTGCTTTTTTACAAGCTAAGTATAGTAAAACCCTAACCACTTGTGACTGCTAGGGTCTTCCCTTCATTGGTTTTTTTAATACTAACCATGATTTTTGTGATTCGGGTGGCCACTTCATTCAGTAGGAGAAAATACAAGAGGTGCCCTTCTAGGGGATTACAACTGCATAGCAGAACATTAGACAGTAATGTTCTAACCTCTACAAAAGGAAGCTTATGAGTTTGGAATTCAACGTTCAAGCTCTTAAAGACTTCCTTCTCATCTTTACAAAGTGCAAAAATCCCAGAAAAAGAAAGATCTACAAAAAAGTCTTAACTAAACAAAGTCTAAAACATCCTATAGCCTTTCTTCTGGACTTCCCTTCATTGGCTGTTTTCCACATAAATCCTTGTATATGTGATTTACTTCATTGTCTGCTTGATTCTCATATGGTATAAACGTGTCCATATATTAGCCATTCTTATGGAAGTTCTTCGTGTATTTGACATAAAATGAGGGTATCTACACATAAATCCATTCCGAGACTTCCACTCTTGTGTCAAGGTCTCCCACAAAGGGACGGTCTTCCTTATATTGGGATCTTTCCCGTTGAGGATATCAACGCACATCACAAGTATCATTCACGTTTTAATGACCTTAGATTGCTAAAACGATACAAAAATGATATAAATACCCTACACACTTTACTTATTTCTAACTTTGTAGGGAGACTGCCGAACTTTTTTTATTTGATTATAAGGACTTCTTATAAAATAATAATAAGATAGGTTGATTATTGATATTTATAATTGGCCATATATTGTTCCAAGGTATATCGGGCTGCCACCTTCACCACATCATTGCTGTGATTAATCAGTATGAACGACGTAATCTATCACGACAGTCAATCTGACTTCTTCCAAACCCATATTGTGATCGACCATGTCCTTTGGGTGATTGATCACTCTTCTTCCAAACCAATATTGTAATCAACCATGTCCCTTGGGTGATTGATCACTTGTGAGGTGTGATCAGTTAATCTTAACCACTAATAGATCACTATGTTTTGTTTTGAGGGTCTCCGATCACCCTCTTTCAATTGTTTGATGACTTTGATCACTCACATATTCTATTCGAAGTATGATCGATCAACCTCGCCTCTCTAATAGATAATTGATGTTTTTCTCTTCTACGTGACGGCATCAAGGAGAAAGTGGAAAATTATGACATGTCAAAGAGCTTAAGAGCCATAAGGTGCTTATCGCTACCTTGGAGTTTATCAAGGATATCCTCATCTAGCCTCATGCCATTGAGATGGCCATTGTTGGCAAAGGTAGAGTTGCTACATCAAGGGAATCAAAGATAATGTCCAAAGAGAATGAATCCTTACGGAAATAGTTCTACCTTTTGTGGATGGAAACGAATGGATGGAAATGAATGAATTGATTACTTATGACATTATAGGGTCTCTAATATAGATGAGAAACCTTAGAGGGAAAATTACATAAAAGAGAAATAAGAAAAGATAAATATAAATATCTCTTAACACCCCCCCCCCCTCAAGATGGAGCGTATATGTTATTCATTCTAAGCTTGGAACAAAAATTCAGGCAATGTTGTAAAAGTCACTCGACTAGCCCGACTAGTCTAGTCAGTGGGGTGGACGACCGAGCACCAACTAATTCCGACTAGGTCCACTAGTCAACCAATTTTTGCTTGGAGATACCATATATTTTTTATTTTTTTAAAAGAAAACTTATTCTAATATGCTTAATATTTTATTTAAATTCAATTACTTCTTTTGATTCATTAAGATAGTAATAAAAAATATATATAAATATATGCAAATATATAATAATATATGCATAAAAATGATTTATATATTTAAAAAATCAAAGCAGAATAAATCTCAACTAAATCTGATTAATTGATTAATCCTTAGTCAGTGACCCAACCGACATAGTACCGACTACCGACTTTTGCAACCTTGAATTCTGGAATGCCCCCTTGCCAAGGTCTTAAAAAATAAAAGGCGGGACGAGGCGTCCTCCTCAGAATTGAGGCGAGGCGTAGCCTCGAGGCGGTCGAGGCGTAAGCCTCAATTTATAGAGAAAACTAAGCATAAAACTATATATATATATATGTCAATGTAATAATATGTTCTCTGCCCAACATATAATACTTAACTCTGTAAGATATGATGAAATAATAGAGATAAGAACATCAAAATATAAAATAGAACATCATATCGCTTTCTACACATTTTCATCCAATCAAAAAAAAGAATCCGTCGACATTGTGAAGAATTAAACAATAGATATCTATTTGAAACATTATTGTAATTAAAAGTATGAATAAATATACGTCAAAGAAATTTATGTTATATATCTAACATATAATATATGATCGTGAGAGAAACCGTGAATCTTATCCATTTCAAACAAATCTTTGAAATATTATTTTAATAAAAAGTACGATTAAATATATGTCGAATTGTTGATATGCCTTAAATCCTAACCATCTGAACATTATTGTTGAAGAATTGTGTATGCACCCCTCCTCACGTACCATACCCCAACAAGACAGGGTTGAAGAGTGGTTCTATTTGTATTCGATTATATGGATCCTTCTATTTTGGGCACGAAAGAAACATCAAATTTAGGTATAATTATAGTTAGACAACTACTAGTAAATATGAAGCATTTTGCTCAAATAATTAGACATAATTAATAGTAATTATGAAATTATTGGCAAGAAAGAAACAATAGATTTAAGCATTTAACTTGTATAATCATTATCCTAAACAAGTATATATTTATAAGCTTATCAAACCGCCATGTAAACCATTAAAACCATAAAAAATACTTCAAAAAAGTAAAAACACCTCGATCACCGCGAGGCTACGCCTCAGCCACCTAAGGCGCACACCATACTGGACAAGGCCGAGACGCATGCCTCGAGGCTAAAAAGGACCGCCTTGCCTCGAGGCGCGTTTTTTTAATATCATGCCCCTTGCTAGGGCCTCGGTGAAAATATCTAATGTATGTTCCCCTCATCAAACTTAGGAAGTAGAATGAAGCATTTCTATATTATGTGTCGTGTGTAACGACAATCTATCTCGATGTGTTTGATTCTCTCGTAGAAAGTTGGACTTTTAGCAATGAATGGAGTAGCCTGATTGTTGCAAATCGATTGCATGGGAAGAGGCATGTCAATAGCTAGGTATGTCAAAACAGATCCGACTCACATCATCTCAATGTTCCCCTACGCCATAACTCTATATTCGAACTCGACACTTGATCTAGCAACCACGACCTGCTTTTTCTTTTCTATAAGACCAAAGAACTCCCTATGAAGACGACAAATCTGGATGTGTACTTCTTGTCTTTAGGGCATCATGCATCATCAGCATTTGCACAGGTCGTGATGGCAAGAGACGTCCCTCTGTTAAATAGCAACCCCGTACTTAAATAAGACTTCAGATACCTTAGAATTATGTAGAATGCATCTATATGAGCATGTCGTAACTACTCCATAAATTGACTGACTTTGCTAACTGCAAAGTAGTTATCTACCCCAGTAATAGTCATGCAGCGAAGCTTCCCACAAGCTCTATGTATCTCTTCTTGTCCGACTCATCTGTATTATCATCATAGAGCTCATGTTGGGATCCATGGGAGTAGTGACAGGTCTGCAGTCTGTCATCCCTATCTCTAGAAAGAGATTAGTAACTGTTAGGAGAAAATAATAGGCCCCAGAGTTCTATATAGAGGATAGACCCGTTGGTTAAATTACACAGAGAACGGAAAGAATAGAAAATATATAAAGGAAACATAACAGAAATAATATTTCAATACTCCCCCTCAAGTTAGAGCGTAGATATCAATCATGCTCATCTTAGAACAACATCTCTAATAAGCCCCTCTGGCTAGGACCCTGGTAAGTACATTTAATGTCTGATCTCCTGACCTAACATTAGTGGAGATAAGGCCCTTTTGTATCATGTCTCAAGTGTAGTGACAGTCTATCTCGATATGCTTGGTCCTCTCATGGAAGGCTGGGTTGTTGGCAATGAAGAGAACATGGTTGTCACATTAGAGGTGCATGGGAATAAGAGTCTCAATTGTTAGGTCAGTAAGAATAGATCTGACCCACATCATCTCTGTACTAGCATGTGCCATGACCATGTATTATGATTCTACAATGGTGCTTCTTGCTTTTCCATGATACCGAGGAACTTCCTACGAACATTGCTAAGACAGAGGTAGACTTCATGTCCTTGGGACACCCTGCATAATCTGCATCTGCACAAGCTGTAATGGCAAGGGATAGACTACTGCTGAATAGAAGACCAGTGCTTGGTGAGGCCTTCAGATACCTCATAATCATATGGACTGCATCCATATGTGCATGTCTAGGCTGCTCCATAAACTGACTCACTTTGCTTACTGCAAAGGATATACCTGGTCCGATGATTGTCACATATAGGAGCTTCCCAACAAGTTCCATGTACCTCCTCTTGTCTACCTCCTCAGTGTATCATCATATAGCTTCATGCTTGGGTCCATGGGAGTAGCGACATGCCTGCAATCTAGCATGCATGTCTCAGAAAGAAGATCTGTAATGTACTTCCTCTGAATTATCACCAGACCTTGTAGTTCCTGGCAAATTCTAGTCCAAATAACATAGACTGTCAAGATCCCTAGTCATAAACTGCTGACCTGGAAAATCCTTAGCAGTCTGGATGCCATGCTCATCATCCCTTGTAATAATGATATCAATAGCATAAACAAATATGGCAACAATACCTCTCCGAGTCCTCTGAACAAACAATAAATGATCAACAATCGATCTCACGAACATGTATAGCTCTATCAAGTCCGAGAGCTTCTAAAACCATGATCTTGAACTTTGTTCAAGGCCATAAATCACACTATGAAGCCCATAAACCTTTTGACACTCCTCAGCAGCAAATCCATGTGGCTACTGCATGTAGGCCTCCTTTAGGTCACCATAAAGAAATGCATTCTTCACATCTAGTTGATATAGGGGCCAACCCCATGTCACTGTAACAGAAAGAAGAATACGCAATGTACAATGCCTAGCCACTAGAGAAAAGGTATCCTGATAGTCTACCCCATATGTCTGGGTGAACACACGTGCCACAAGTCTCACCTTGTAGCGATCTACGCTGTCATCTGCAAAGGTATTTCACCGTAAACATCCACTTGCATCCAACAACAGATGCTCTTGTAGGAGTTGTAATACTGTACCAACGCCATCTCCCCTCCATGGCAAGATGACACTGATTGTCCTGTATGGCCTCCTAATATGCCCGTGGTATCTCCACAGCAGATAGTGCCGCGACAAATCTCCTGAATTCCTATGAGATTCTGCTCAAGGAGACATGACCTGCAAAATGATATGTAGCACAAGTACGCCTCTGCTTTCGTAGAGCAATAAGCACATCTAGATCATCTACCACCTCATGAACATGTAAACTACCCTCTTGAGAGGGCACCTGCTCATTCTGTACGGAATCCTACTGCATAGACAACTCAGTAGTTCCATCAGTAGAAACAATGTGCTCATTACATACATGAGGCGTGCTGGATGATGGGGAAGACACATGAGTAGGGGAGACAGTGAGAGACATGTGAGTAAACATACGTGGCAAAAATTGAGTCAACGTACTGAGTGGTGGTACAGGGGCGACCACAGGATTAGGTGTAGGTACTGGAGGTGGTGGAGGCAGAGTAGATACTGGAGGTGGTGAAGCCGTATTAGGAGGTATGTATACCTCCTTATCAGAGCCAGATAGAGTCAACTTGTCATATGTAGGAGAGAAATACATAACATACTCAAAGAAGGTGACATCGACACTGACAAAGTAATTCCGCCGGAGCGGATCAAAACAACAGTACCCCTTCTGGGTACGAGAGTAGCCAACAGAGATACCCTTGACAGCTCTAAAGAAGAGCTTTTCACAACCAAGCGTCAGATTGTGAACAAAAGTCATAGAGCCAAACACTCGGGGTATAAGGGAGAATAGGTTCTTCTTGGGAAACACAATCAAGAAAGGAACCTTTTCTCCTATTATAGAAGATGGCATACGATTCACCAAGTAGCAAGTCATGAGAACCACCTGTCCCTAGTAAGAGTGAGGGACACGACTCTGAATCAAAAGAGCGGGCCACATCGAGTAATTGACGGTGTTTGCGTTCAGCAACACCATTCTGTTGGGATGTATAGGCACACGAGGTCTGGTGTACGATGCCAAGAGACCTGAGGAACTCGGATAGTTGTAAAGTGCAGAACTCTACGGCTTTATCAGATCACAAATACTTGTCAGAAGCGAGAAAATGTTCTTTATTTCATTAATAAAGTTTTAATGACAGACCCAACCTAAGACTTATTTTTTAACAAAAAGACCTAAACAAGTATAGAATAGTCATCCACAGTAACAAGATAAAAATGATGTCCCTGGTGATAAAAAACACGACTCAGACCCCAAATATCTAAGTCCATGTTCGTTTGGAGAATAAGCACTGGAATAAGGGATCAATTACCTGTCGGGTGTGGTTCCTAAGATTACGGACATTCCCATCCACATCCTATTATTTCACCTTATTCTACCATTATTCTTATATGTATTCCAACTTACCTACCCTTACTCCATCTTATTCTTCTTATTCTTATCTTTCCAGCCGAATAGAGAATAGACCCCTATTCCCCATCATTATTCATACTTATTCTCGAACGCCCGTAAGTGAATAAGCTCAAATAACAGAGTATTGCAATGACTCTGACGACCAGGAAAAGAAGAGCAGTGATGCTTCCCAAGTTGGCAAGCCTTGCATTGAAAAAAAGATCACGTGAAAATCTGTGGGAGGACATCACATAGCTTCTGCAGAGGAAGATGGCTAAAACAAAGATGCCATAAGTTCTGTAAGATTGGTCCAGTAGGAATAGTAGAGGCACCAGCATGAGGTTGGACCAGTCTGTAGAACCCCCACTGTTCACGACCACATCCAATCATTATGTCCGTGAGTATTTTTTGAAACATAAGAGAAGAAAGGTCAAAATTGGCATGAGAATACATATCTTTTGTCATCTGACTAATATATATTAAATTCAATTGAAAATTAGGAGTATAAAAAATATTATGTATTGCACCTCCCCCTGTACTGTGATGTGCAAGTAAACTCCCTTCGTAGTGATGACCCATCTATCAAGGGATAAAGACCAGTAAGAACTGAACTGGGCTCTGTCTCCACACAGATGGTGGTAAGCACCAAATTCCACGATCCACTCGGTCATATCTGCCCCGCTATAATTAATAAAAGCATATGTTATACCCAAGGAGCTCGAAGAGGCTCTCGCAGCAGTTGCAACATCTAAGGAACCTGTTGCGATGTCGAAAACAAAAGTCATGATCTCATGTATATTCTTTCAGAAAATGATATCTTGTATACGAGAGACAATATCATCAAGGCATGGATCTGTCTGAGGAGCCAAGGTGTCTAAAGGCTCAATCTACTCTACCGCTCGAGCAAGTACGGGGTATCCATGCTTTTGATTGCATGTGTCATCAGAATCTTCTGGATGACGATAGCAGGAGCATGGGCCACGCAGATGTCCACCTCTACCACGAGGATCACGCCCTCTGAACTACGTAGAACCTCCTCTGTCGCGAGATGCAGCCATTACTGATGAGGTTTGTGTGGTGGCAGCGAGTGGGATATGAATCCTGATTAGATGACCGTGGGCCTCCTCCATCGAAGGTACGGTCGCGCCTCATACGGCAGATCCAAGTGTACCATGAAAACTCCAACAATCGTAGAGTTCCTATATGCCATATGTTGCTCTGTGGAAGTGGTGAGAGGCGTGAAGTTGAGAAGCTTCTCAAACATGTCGCAAAGCATAGAGTAGAATTTATGCGGAGGACGGTCATTCTACTGGTCGTGTATATATCAAACTGTAGTTGTAAAATCTTGACCTTGTTCTTCGCATAGGCATACGTAGCTGCCAGAATATCTCACACCACCTTGGTGGTGGGTTGGTTCACAATACCGTTGGTGATCTCTATGGTGAGTATCCCAGCGAGCCAAACACGCGTGAGCGCGTCGTCTTTCTTCCACGAAGTATTGTCCCAATCTTTGTCAGAATATGCTCCTTGTTATTGCTGTGCATAAAGGTCATAAACTGCATAGACCACAACTCATAGTTGGTCTCATTCATCTTGACGATGGGAGTCGATCCCTTGAAGGCACTGGACGAAGAGAGAACGCCACCCTTATTCTTCGACATGATGAAAACGAAAGCCAAAACGGAACTTGACTACGGAGAAAGACCGAACGAAACGAGTCTGCACGATCATATAGAGGATTGGTTGTAGGTGTAGACTCATACAACTATCCTCGTCAATCCTTGATCCACGCCAAGACCAAAAAACATGATTTAGAGGTCTAAAATCACGTTTTCCATTAAAAAATAGACTGTTTCATAGTGTAGTTCAGTGTCGAAGAGGAAATAAATCATCACAGGGAATGTATACGGCGTCGGAAGCCTTAGGGGGCCACAAGGGTTCTCGAGGGGCCAAGCTACGACATGCAACAACGGTGCAGAGGCGGTGGAGCTGTCGAACAACAACGTTGTGGCTCCGTTGTGATGGCGCAGGGAACCCGACAGCCGCGGCGGCGGCATGCAAGTGACCGCGGGGGCACGCGAAGGCTTGCGGGTGGGGGGGGGGGGCTAGGGCACGGGTAGGGTACTAGAACTTTGATTTAGTATCGTCGATCTTATACCATGTGGGGAGAAAACAATGACTTGTTTATTCATGAAGCCCTTTGTCCCTTTGTCATATGGCTAATATATATTAAATTCAATTGAAAATCAGGAGTATAAAAAATATTATGTATTGCACCTCCCCCTATCCTGTGATGTGCAAGTAAACTCCATTGGCAGTGATGACCCATCTATCAAGGGGTATAGACCAGTAAGAACTGAATCGGGCTCTGACTGCACACAAATGTTGGGAAGCCCAAATTCCACGATCCACTTGGTCATATCTGCCCTGCTACAATTAATAAAAGCATATGTTATACTCGAGGAGCTCGAAGAGGCTCTCGCAGCAACTGCAATATCTGAGGAACCTGTTGCGATGTCGACAACAAAAGTCATGATCTCATGTATATTCTTTCAAAAAAATGATATCCTGTATACGAGAGACAATATCATCAAGGCATGGATCTGTTTGAGGAGCCGAAGTGTCTGGAGGCTCAATCTACTCTACCGCTCGAGAAGTGCGAGGTATCCATGCTTTTGATTGCATGTGTCATAGGAATCTTGTGGATGACAACAGTAGAAGCATGGGCTACGGTGATGTCCACCTCTACCACGAGGACCACGCCCTCTGAACTACGTAGAACCTCCCCTGTCACGAGATGCAGCCATTACTGATGAGTTTTGTGTGGTGGCAGCGTGTGGGAAACGGATCCTGGTTAACTAATCGTAGGCCTCCTCCATCGAAGGTACGGTCGCGCTTATAAGAAGTTGTGCGCACGCAACCCCATACGGTGGATCCAAGTCTATCATGAAAACTCCAACCATCGTAGAGTTATTATATGCCATATATTGCTCTGTGGAAGTGGTGACAAGCATGAAGCTGTGAAGCTTCTCAAACATGTCGCAAAGCAGAGAGTAGAATTTATGCAGAGGACGACCATTCTGCTTGGTCGTGTATATATCAAACTGTAGCTAAAAAATCTTGACCTTATTCTTCGCATAGGCATATGTAGCTGCCAGAATATCTCACACCACCTTGGCGGTGGGCTGGTTCACAATACCGTTGGCGATCCCTATGGTGAGTATCCCAACAAGCCAAACACGCATGTGCACGTCATCTTTCTTCCACGAAGCATTGTCCCCAATCTTATTCGTTGACTCGGGCTTTGTCAGAATATGCTCCTTGTTATTGCAGTGCATAAAGGTCATAAACTGCATGGACCACAACTCATAGTTGGTCCCATTCATCTTGACGATGGGAATCGAACCCTTGAAGGCATCGGACGAAGAGAGAACGCCACCCTTGTTCTCCGACATGATGAGAAAGAAGGCTAAAAATGGAACTTGACTACGGAGAAAGACCGAACCAAGCGAGTCCGCACGATCATATAGAGGATTGGATGTATGTGTTGACTCACTATCCTCGTCAATCCTCGATCCACGCCAAGACCAGAAAACGTGATTTAGAGGTCTGAAATCATGTTTGTCAGTTAAAAATAGATCATTTCAGACTGTGGTTCCGCGTCGAAGAGGAAATAAATCAGCACAGGGATTGTATACGACGTCGGAAGCCATAGGGGCCACAAGGGTTCACGAGGGGCCACGCTACGGTGTACAGCAGCAGTGCAGAGGCATTGGAGCCGTCGAACAACGACGTTGTGGCTCCGTTGTGATGGCGCAGGGAGCTCGGCAGCTGCGACGACGGCGGCGTGCGAGGGACCACAGGCGCACGCGAAGGCTGGCAGGTGGGGGGGGCTAGGGCATGGGTAGGGTACTCGAACTCTGATCTAGTATCATCACTCTTATACCATGTTGGGAGAAAACAATGACTTGCTTATTCATGAAGCCCTAGGGTTCTCTTATATAGAGGAGAGACATGTTAGGATAATTACATAAAGCGAATGGAAAGAATAGAAAACACATAAAAGAAACATAAGATAAGTAGTATCTCAATAGTAACATATTTTCTCTGGATCATCACAAGACCTTTCTGATTTCTAGCAAACTCAAGCCTAAGGATGTATTGTAGTTCGTCAAGTTCCTTGGTGTTAAACTAGTGTTCAAGGAACTCCTTAGCCTCTTTGATACATTATAAGTCATCTCCTGCAACAATAGTTTCATTAACATAAACCAGAATGACAACAATATCTCTCGGTCTTGTATACAAAGAGCGAGTGATCTGCAGTCGATCGCTTGAAGCCATGTTGCTCTAATAAGTACGAGAGCTTCTGGAACTGTTGGGAAAATCAAAAGAGTTGTTTATTCCATAAACCCCTAGGCTCTCTTATACAGGGGAGTAGCCTATGGGTAAATTACATCAAGAGTCCATAAGAATATAGATATATGAAACAGTACAAATAACATAAATTATATCTCTACACTCCCCCTCAAGATGGAGCATAGATATCGATTATGCTCAGCTTGGACGAGCACTTCAGGAATGGCCCTCTAAGTAACACCTTGGTAAAGATATCTACATTTTGGTCCCCTGAGCTAAAATGAGATGTAGAAATAAAACCCTTCTGAATCATATCTCGTATATAGTGACAATCAACCTCAATGTGCTTGGTTCGTTCATGAAATGTTAGATTATTGGCAATAAATATAGCAACTTGATTGTCACATTCCAGAGCCATAGGAAGTGGGACTTCTATATATAGATATGTAAGAACATCTTTCACCCACATCATTTATGTACTAACCTAGGCCATAGCATTATATTCAGGCTCAGCACTGGATCTGACTACAACAGTTTGCTTCTTGCTTCTCCATGAGACAAGAGAGTTTCCAACATATACAACAAATCCAATGGTGGACTTCCTATCATTGGGACATCCTGCATAGTCTGCATCTACGCATGATGAGATAGCAATCTCTTATCTTTCTTGAACAATAGGCCCGCATCTGAAGATAATTTAAGATACCTGAGTATCATATGTACAACATCCATATGTACCTGACGTGGTTGCTCCATAAACTGGTTCACCCGACTAACAGCAAAAGAAATATCGTCTAATAATGGTAACATAAAGAAGTTTCCCCACCAGTTCTCTGTATCTTCTCCTATCCACCTCATCAGTGTCATCATCATATAATTTCATGCTTGGATCCATAGGTGTAGTAGCCGATCGGCATCTAAGCATTCATGTTTCACTCACAAGTCAGTGACATATTTCCTCTGGGTCATCACAAGTCCATGTGGATTTCTGACAAACTCCAGTCTCAGAAAATATCTAAGGACTTCGAGATCCTTGGTGACAAATTCACGACCCATCATTTCTTTCGCCCTTTGAATTCCTTGTACATCGTCACCTGTAATCAGGATATCATATAAATACACCATAATTACAATCATACCTCTGGATGTTTTCTGTATAAACAGGTAATGATCTGCATTGGAATGTTTATACCCCTGTTTTTCAAACAAGTCTGAGAGCTTCTGGAACCAAGCTCTAGGGCTCTACTTAAGGCCATAGATGGCCTTATGAAGTCTACACACTTTTGAATCAACAGCAAAACCAGGTGGTTGTTGCATGTATACTTCCTCTTGCAAATCACCATATAAAAATGCATTCTTAACATCTAACTGAAACAATGGCCAATCACGAATAACCGCAAGAGAGAGAAGGATCCGTAAGGTGGAATGGCGAGCAACCGGCGAGAATGTATCAAGATAATCCTCCTCATATGTATGTGTAAATCCTCGGGCAACCAGGCATGCCTTGTATCTGTCAATGCTGCCATCTGCATTCTGCTTAACTGAGAACACCCACTTACAACTCACTGTAAACACACCGGTAGGTGCAGGGACAAGGCTCCAGGTACCTCTTGACTGAAGAGCATCCATCTCTTCTTCCATAGCTAAACGCCATCGACTGTCCTTCAATGCATCTTGGTAATTCCGTGGAATATCCACGGCAGATAGTGCAGTAGAAAATCTCCTGAATTCACCAGATAGACGATCAAAAGAAACCGGTGGATGCCATAGGATATGATACGCAGCTACGCTTCTATTTCCGAAGCGCAATAGGTAGATCCAAATCACTTGCATCCTCATATGTCCTCTGTAACACAGCCTGCTTTGGTAAATCATTAGATCCATCATTAGAAATTATATTCTCAGAACATACCTCAGACGAGCTAGATGATGAGCGGTGACCATGAGCACAAGCAGGTCGACGGGTATAGTGGAGTGACAATGGGGGAACAGGAACTGTAACAGGAGGTGCAGGTGATGTAGGTAGTGGTGGAGGTGCAGTTGTAGGTAGAGGTGGTGGTGGTGGTGGCGGCATGTATATGGCTTCAT
This sequence comes from Ottelia alismoides, assembly GCA_037367405.1. Lineage (NCBI taxonomy): Eukaryota > Viridiplantae > Streptophyta > Magnoliopsida > Alismatales > Hydrocharitaceae > Ottelia > Ottelia alismoides. The sequence goes on along the minus strand of JAZKJV010011680.1, from coordinate 170,828 downwards.
CAGTGTCTGAGGATACCAACTGATCACCTGTAGGAGAGAAGTACATAACATACTCAAAAAGGTGACAACGGCACTAACAAGGTATTTCCTGTGCAGCGGATCATAACACCTGTAGCCTTTTTGTGTCCTGGAGTACCCGACGAAAACACACTTGATAGCCCTAGGAGAGGGCTTGTCAATACCTGGAGACGACTGGTGGACAAAGGCAACCGAACCAAACACACGTGGGGTAAGTGAGAACAATTCCTTTTCAGGAAAGGCCAAGGAGAAAGGAATCTACTCACCTAAGACAGATGACGACATGTGATTAATGAGATAACATGTCGTTAGGACATCATCGCCCTAGAGAGAATGAGGACACGCTGTAAGAGAAGCGTCCCGGTAACATCAAGCAAATGACGATGTTTCCTTTCTGCAACTCCATTTTGTTGGGAAGTATAGGCACGAGATGTTTGGCGGATAATTCCTTGGGTTGAAAAAATAATTTGAAAGAGTACGAGTACAAATATCTATGGTGAGAGCGAGAGCGAGAGCATGCGAGTGGGGGAGCGACAAGTTCGAAGACAGAGGGAGGGAGAAGGGTGAAGCGGGTGGGCTTGGGAGCAGGAAAGCATGGAGGCCGAAGGCAGAGGTCATGGCGGCGAGAAGTGGGGGGTTTGGGAGTGGCGGAGCTCTCATCTCTGACGTTGCTGGGGGGCATCGGGGCGGCCGCGAAGGGGAAGGGGTCACGCGTGGAGGGTTGAAGCAGGGATCGCCATATCGCGATATATTGTCGATATATCGGCAAAATATCGGTATCGACAGGTCACCGATATATCGCCGATATGGATATATCGGGTATCGACATCTCAAAATAGAACCAATGGAATACAGAATGTCGAATATGCGTCGATATATCGCCGATATATCGGCGATATATCGGTATCGACATTGTATCGATATGATGTCGATATCGATATGTCCTTCCTTGGGTTGAAGGACTCTTGCGGGGGTGGCGGGAGCCCGCAGTTTGTGGTGGTTGGTGCGGTTGGTGGCGGAGAAGCGAGGGAGAATGGAAAGGGTCATAGTGGTCGCAGGGTGCATGTCACCCACAGGAAGCCGGAGAGGAGATGCTTTCGTTGTGGGTTGCGGGGGCATTTGGCATCGGTTTGCGTTGCTCGTCCGAGATGCTTTGCATGCGGCGGCCTGAGGCACAGAATGGCCTCCTGTGGTTTGCGGTTTCGAAATGGCAATGCTCATGCACCGACTGTTGGGAGTGCTCTCAAGCTGGGTGGTGCTTCTTTGCAGGAGACTTTATTGGTCAGGGAAGGGCGATCGTTCGCACAGGTGGTTGTGCGTGAGTCGAGGGCTCTTCCGGTTTTCACCACTCACGATGCTGCCCGTGGGGTACTCGCCTCGACTGCGCCGGTGTCGCAGTTTAAGTTCCCGGAGCCGCAATTAAGGTCCTCAAGAGAAGAGGGAGTTCAAGTGTACGGTGGTTGGATTGAGCTTGAATTGTGGCTTGGCAGTTGATCGTGCGAGGGACCTTCTTCGTGAGATTCTTGGTTCGTAGTTTGTAGGGGACGTCGTAACCATCGATGCCAACCGATGCTGTGCTCGGGGTCTGTCTGCTTCTCAGAGAGACCGGCTGCTTAGAAATGACTTGGCTGCTGATTTTGTTTGGGAGGGACTTGCGGTTTGCGGACGAGGCGTGCTCGAACGTCGAGGTATGTGTGGCGGAGGTCCGAGGGGTCCCGTTTCTCTCCAGGATGGTGCATTGTCTCAGGCGGTCTCTATGGCGGTGGGGTGAGGTCCTCGCGGTCACCGACAATGGCTTGGCGTCGGGAACAAAGATTGATACTACTAGGGTTCTCATGGAGGGCAACAAGGTGTTTCTTGATGGTGCGTCGGCTCAAATTTTCTCCGAGTACTTGAGGATCGGACGCTTCACGTGTCGGGTTGAGCTGTCAGTGGTCGACCCGCCACCGACGCCGGTGGCCGAGCTAGGGCGGTGCAGGTTTCTCCGGTGGTTGGAAGGGGGAAGGGCATCGCCTCATCTTTCGTGGAGCGGTTGGTTGTGCATGATAACGCTTCGTGGGACTCGTGCCTCGATGATGATTTCGTACGTCCCTTCGATTTCCCGCCTCGGTCTTTGTGCCTGGAGTCTTCTGTTGCCGGTTTGGCTGATGACGTGGCGGGGAGAGCGTCAGGTGTCAATGGGCCCTTTCGCTTTTGGACTCGGGTGCCAAGATCCGCTATTCGATGCCTTCAATCGGATCCTTTGGCGTATGCGTATCACCCGATTGGTGGATCCTCTTTGTGCCTTGCTCTCGAATCCTTTATGGGCGGGCGCTTCGGCCAGCATCCTCCTATCTCCTTCTCCTCCTCGATGCGTTTTTCTACTCCGATGATCGGTTTGGCTCCTCCGGCAGGTGGCGGGGGGGGGGCTTCAATGGCTCAGGTTGATTTTCCTACTCCGGAGGTCGAGGGGGGTGCGGTCCTCGATGGCCCGGGCGGCGAACGAGTTTGTGGGCTCATCTTCAAAGGCGATGGTTTGCGGTTCCCCGCCTCAGACCTCGGTGGTGTTGTCTGAGATTGTAGACGATGCTTTGCTTGAGGGAGTTCCTGAACGAAGATCTACTAAGAGGTATAGGAGGAGGAACAGGGCACGGGCTTTACCCCTTGTGGTGCAGGGTTGCTCATCTCTGAAGGATGTGGTTGCGGAGGTGGCTGGCGTCGTACGAACGGGGGGGGGGGGGGGGCATTCTCATGGTTCCTCATGAAGGTGCTGACTTGGAATACCCGTGGTTTGGGGGAAGCGGCAAAAAGGAGAACATTGGGGTCGAGGTTCTCGGAATGGGGGTGTGACGTTGTCATGTTGCAGGAGACTAAGCTGCAGGCTTTGAGGGACGGTAATTGGAGGTCGTTTGGGGCGGGGGGCTTGGACGAGGTCCGGGCGTTGGACGCGGTGGGCTTGCGAGCGACCCGCTCATTTCTTGGAGGTCTGCTTTGTTATCGCTCGTCTCGATTTTCAATGGAAGGCATTCTATTTGGGTTCTCTTAGATCGGGTGGATTCTTCTTCGCCGATTGCTTTTACTTGTGCTTACGGGTCGTGCTGCAATATTAGGAAGAAGGAGCTTTGGGAGGATTTGCGGGAGGTTGCTCGCCGGTTTGGGGGGGTGCCCTGGCTGGTTGGGGGTGATTTTAAAGTCACCCTACGCTCATCGGACAGACCCCGTTCTCGGGGCGGTTTGGACCCTGGATCGTTGGATTTTGCGGAGCTCATCGACTCTTTGGCTCTCGAGGACTTGGGGGCAGGCGATATCACTTACACGTGGAGAAATTCTAGTACCCGGTCCTGTATTGACAGATTCTTGGCGTCCGAGGAGATTTTGTATTCCTTCCCACTTTCTTGGGTGAGTTCCAGGCCTCGGTGCTTGTCTGACCACAATCCTATCCTTTGGGATTCCGGTGGTGCGGCTGTCTCGCGGGGCTTCTTTCGATACAAGAGGTGTTGGTTACTGAAAGACAATTCAGATCTCTTGTTGCGGAGCGATGGGCCGAGGTGCAGCAAGGGGCCTCCGCGGTGACGACTGACGAGGTTTGTTCGCAAGCTCGATTCGCTGCGTAGGCGGTTGGCTATCTTTAAGAAGGATTCGAGGGCGGCGAGGGTCGCGCTAGAAGGGAGGCGGAGGAGGTGGTCAGTGCTTTGGATGCTTTGGAGGGGGTTAGGGGAACTTCGGTAGGAGGAGCTGCTCGCGCGGTCGGTCGCTTAGAAGAAGATGGCGGAGGAGGATTTGAAGCGTGTTACTGAATGGAGCCAAAGGTCGAGGGTGTCTTGGTTGAAGGAGGGGGATGCCAACAAGGCGTATTTTCATCGGGTGGCTAGTGGAAGACGACGTTCGAATGCCATTCGGTCGATCGTGATTGACGGTAGATGTGTGATCGGTGACGAGGCTATGGGGCGGGCGATCGTGGAGTATTTCGAGGATTTCTCTGGGAGACGTGCCCAGAAGCTTTGGAGGTGGACAGGCGTGGGGGCTGCATAGCAATCACCATCTCTGTGCGAGGATCTGACGAGGACGATTTCTTTGGAGGAGGTGAAAGCGGTTGTTTGGGATCTTAACGCTGATACTTGTCCGGGGCCTGACAGTTTCTCGGTGGTCTTCTACAAAGACTTCTGGGGCTTGGTGGGCACGGAGGTGATGAAGGTGGTCTCCGAATTCTGTGCAGGTAACGCGGGTTTTTGACAAAGTCAATAGAGCACTCATTATTTTACTTCCTAAGTCTTCATCGGCGGAGCGGATCGAGGATTTCCGCCCGATAGCTATATCTAATGGTCTATACTTAATTGTGGCGAAGGTGTTCGCTTTAACGTTGGCACGGGTGCTGGACTCTATTATCTCACCTGTGGAGGCTGCTTTTGTTCGGGGAAGGCAAATTGCGGATTGTATCACTTTGGCTTCGGAGATGGTTGCGAAGTGGACGAGGGAAGGTTGTCGTGGGGTGTTATGGAAGGTCGACTTCGCCAAAGCATATGATTGTCTCGATTGGAGTTTCCTTTGGTCGGTGCTGACGAGGAGGGGTTTCCCTGAGATTTGGATTGCCTGGAAGCGCCGTTGCTTCACTACGGCCTCTTTTCCGGTCATGGTTAATGGACGCTTGGAGGGGGGATCTTTCCAGCCGAGGGGTATCCGGCAGGGATGCCCCCTTGCGCCTCTGCTTTTTATTGTGGCTGTGGATGTCCTCGCCCGGATGGCTTGCCGGGTCATTGATTGCGGACTCTCTCTAGGGTTTTCTTGTGATGGGTTGGTGGTTCCTTTGCTCCAATATGCCGATGACACCGTCTTTTTCATTGAGGGGGGGCCCTGACGAGGTAGCGGCTATGGCGGCTACGCTTGAAGTGTTCAGTGAGATGTCAGGTCTATTCAAGAATGCCATCAAGTCGAAGGTGGTTCCCTTTGGTCTTAGCATGGAAGAGGGAGCGGAGTACGGTTCGATTTTGGGCTCTCAACTGTCTAACATGCCGCTAGAGTACTTGGGGATGCCACTGGTCTCGGGTAGGGCTCGGTTGAGGGATTGGTCCAAGGTGGTGGAGAAGATGGAGATGAGGCTGGCCGGCTGGAGATCTGCTTTGCTTTCGAAGGGGGGACGCCTCATTCTTCTCAAGGCGGTGCTTTCGTCTATCCCCGTATATTTCTTATCTAACAGTCGCTTGCCGGTGGGGATTCGATGTCGTCTAGAAAAGCTCATGCGGAGGTTTTTGTGGGGCAAAAATGGGGAGTCGACAGGGGAATGCATCTGGTGGTGGGCGCAAGAGCGATGGGGGGTTGGGCATCCGGAGATTGGACCATGTTAATAAGACCCTTCTTCTTAAGTGGGTCAGCAGGTTATGGGGCCTTGGTGAAGATTTCTGCTCTCAGGTTCTGCGGAAGATTCGTCTTATTGGCGGGGCGCTTCCGGTGACGGCTGCTAGGTTGGGGCCGATCACGCCTTTTTGGAGGGGGTGTTGGAGACTTGCGCTAAATTCTCCTATTTATTTTCTCCGGTGCTTGGGGATGGTCGAACTTTCAGCTTCTGGAATGATGTTTGGGTGGGAGAGGAGCCGCTTTCTTCGCGGTTCCCTCGATTGTTCGCTTTGGCGGTGGATGGGAGTGCTAGCGTGGCATCTTGCTGGACTGAGGCGGGTTGGTCCGTGATAGCCTCTCGGAGCAGAGGTTTACCGACTATCTTAGTCTTCTAGAGACCATCGGGGGGCCGGTCAGCCCTCGGCCGGGTGGGATCACTGGGCCTGGAGGGGGGGTCCTTTCTCGACCAGGAGGGCATTTGTGGAGGTCTCTTCCTCCCCTCATCCCGACCCGGTGGAGGTGGTGCGTGATTACCGTTTCCTTTGGTCTCTGCGGCTCCCGGAGCGGGTGGGGTTCTTCCTCTGGCTGGTTCGGAGACAGAGATTGATGACAAGGGATCGATGAGCGAGGTTGATTGGGAATATTCCGGATACTTGTATTCTTTGCAGCGATGCTGTGGAAATTTTAGAGCACATGTTCTTCGCGTGTCCGGCGGTGCGGGGCGTTTGGGAGGAGGCGACCGATGACTGGGTGTGCTCCTCGGATTTTGCCTCTTTCTGGGACTCGTTGGTGGCAAACAAGGACATGGATCGTAGGGAATTGTGCCGGCCCTTGGCGAAGGCTTGGGCGATTTGGCTGGGACGGAATGATGCTATCTTCTCAGGGCAGCGGTTTCACAAGGAGAATGTGTTGATTCACTGTACTTGTTTAGTTGAGGATTGGTCGTTGATGTAGGGTCCTTTTTGATACCGCGGTTGGTACCTTGTAAAGTTTTTCTTTTTTTTCTTTTTCTTGCTTTTTCTATTAATATATGCGTGGGGCGGACACTGCTGAGTGTTTCCCCCTTTTAAGACTTCAAAAAAAAGTGTACGAGTACAAAATTTTAAGGCATTATTGTTGGGAAAAATGAACGAGATGATTATTCCATAAGCCCTAGGCTCTCTTATATAGGAGAGTAGCCTATGGGTAAATTACATAAAGCATACAACTGAAAATAAAATTAACAGAAAGACACACAGAAACTAATATACGCGTTAGCAATTATCACTTCTCACAATTTTCACAGATGCAGAAGAGATATTACGAACTTCATTTATGAAATTTATGATAATATTCCCAGCTTCAGATTTATTCTTTAATAAAAAGACCCAAGATAGACGAGAAAAATCATCCACAATGACAATATAAAACAAGTGTCCCTGATAATCAAGAACACGATTGGGATCCCAAATGTCAACATGAAACAACTCAAAGTTGGAGCTACTGCTCCGACTCTGACAACTGGGAAAGGTAGACCAATGATGCTTTCCCAACTGACAAGCCTCACATTGGATGGACGTGTGAGGTGAAACTTGGGGTAAAACACGACACAGTTTCTGAAGCGGTTGATGACCCAAGCACAGGTGCCACATGAATGGAGAGACAGGTCCAGCAGGAAGAAAGGATATTCCAGCATATGGAGTCCGACTGAGGCGATATAGTCCACCCTGCTCATGGCCATACCCAATCACGTTGCGCGTAAGGGTGTCCTGAAAAATGAGAGAAGATGGATCAAAAATTGCTCGACAATGTAAATCCTTTGTAAGTCGGCTAATGGATAACAAATTCATAGAAAAATCAGGTGCGTGCAACACATTCTTGAGGTGCATAAATGATGTCAGGCTAATCTCCCCCTAACCAGTAATCGGAGAGTGTGTCAAATTAGCAATAACCACAGTGCATCCTGGAGGAACTTGTCAGTAGGTTGTAAGTAGACCTCGATCACCACACAGATGATGTGTGGCACTAGAGTCCATAATCCACTTTAAAGTATCAGATCCACTACCGCTAGTGAATGCAAAAGTACTACATGAGGTACTGGTGGATGCAGAAGCAGCAACATCAGAATGACTCTCAGAGACTGGCGCTGATGTAACAGGACCAGATGGAGGGATAATACCCTCAGACGAGCTACAAGATCATCAAATCGTTGATCCAAAGAAGAGGCAGATGGAGGTTCAATCTGTTAGCTACTCGTGCAGAAGCAGGAAATCCATGTTTGGAATAGCATGTGTCATCGGTATGTCCAGAACGATGGCAGAAAGTGCACGGTCACCGAACACGACTCCCTCAGCCTCGAGGTTCACGACCACGAAACTGATGATGACCCCCACGACCGCGAGATGTTGCCATAGCTGAGGCGGTCTGATTGGCAGTAGATGAAGGAACAGTAATACGACTTAGTCTGTGAAAGGCTTCTTTCATCGGAGGAATAGTGGAATCTGCCAAGATCTGGGAACGTACGGCCTCGTACTCTGGATCAAGGGCTGCCAGGAATACACAAATCATAGTAGCATTCCTGTAGGTCTTCTGTTGCTTAGGAGTGGCTGTGAGAGGTATGAAGCTATAAAACTTCTCAAACATTCCACGTAAAAACGTGTATAATGAGTGCAGAGGCCGTCCATTGTGCTTGATTGTGAAGATGCCATGCTGGAGTTACAGAATCTTCGTCTCATTCTTTGCTCATGAATAGGTAGTAGCCAGAATATCCTACATTGCTTTTGTAGTGGGCTGATAAAGAATATCATTTGCAATCTCAATTTCTAACATTCCTGATAGCCAAACCTTGCCGTATGCATCATCCCCCTTCCATGAGGCATTAACCCTAGTCTTCTCCGCAGGCTCCTCCTCGGTAAGAATGTGCTCCTTACCAGTCAACTTCATCATACTGATGAACTGCATTGCCCACAGTTCATAATTTGACCCGTTTATCCTCACAATAGGCGCAGGACCTCTGAAGGCGCCAATAGATAGAATATCTTCCTTGCTTTCTAACAAGATGATAATAGAAAACTAGGGCTATAGACTGGAGATATGGTTTTCTACACTAACATTCACAGGTTCGGTAGCATGTGTAGACTCAAGCAACCAAACCCATAAGGAAGAAGGTTCGACGAGAACCTATGTAACGGCCAAGGTTCAGAAATGCGGTTCATGCGGCCGCATATGCGGCCGCATATGCGTATGCAGTGGCCTATCCAAAGCGCATTTTCATTATGCGGTCATATGCGGTCCAGCTGCATATGCGGACCGCCTAAACCGCATATGCGGCCGCTTACGCGGTTGATATGCGGTCTATTTTGGTATCCGATTTAGGATCCAAATAAAAAAAACCCTTCGATATTATTTTCATTTCTCTCGTTCCAGCCCTCCATCGTTTTCTCACGCACCCTAACCTCCATCGCGCCTCCACACTCCAACGCCTCCACCCTCGCCGCCTCCACGCTCCAGCGCCTTCGCCCTTGACGCCTCGCCGCCTTCACGCTCCAGCACCTCCGCCCTCGACACCTCGCCGCCAACACGCTCCAGCGCCTCCACCTTCGCCGCCTCGCCGCCTTCGGCCCTCCACGCTCCAGCGCCTCTTCCCTCGCCGCCTCCAGGCTCCACTCCAGCGTATGTAGCCCCATATGATTTGTTTTCTTTTTGGGTTGTTCCATTATCATAGTATTTTACCTTATAAACTGCATCGAAACTGCACTGATCGTGGTATAAACGGCATCGAATTACACTTGATTTTATCGCACTAGGAATATTCGGCTCAAGTGATTAATTGTACTGTTGGTTAGGTAATAGGTATTGTGCCATTAGGAGCCCAATGTTTGATCACATCGTCTTCTTCATCTTGTCCTCTCTCTATGCAAATATGGAATGGATTTTACTGTGCCAAAGAACTCCAGTACCATCTCCAATTGATGTATGTTCAAAGAGACCCACTAAATCATATTAAAACGTGATTTTTAAATAATTATATCAGTGGTAGGTGTTAAACTCGTAACCTCTATTTTCCAATCAAAGAATGCTATCAACTACTCCACATCAACTTCTTGAAAGGATTGGATAAAAAATTAATCAAACTATTATTGTTTTGTAGATGACTTATATATATCATCATATGGTTTTATTATAGTTTGAAGTTATATAAGTTATTAGTTATGTGTGGTCCAACTCTCTTTATAAATTATGTAGTTTCATTTTAATTTTTATATATGTATAATGTAATCATGTTACAATGACACGTCATTTTTTGGATAACCGATTTGCAATTTGCACTTCCTATTTTCAATGACACATCATTTTTGTACCATGTTTAGGTCGGTCATTATGGCTACCCCTTCCACGCCTACAACGACAGAATCCACATTCTATGTTCCACCCGGTTCTACCGATCCAGGGTGGAAATATGCATACCTCATTGAGAGGACCGATTCGAACACGGTTGGGTGTCGCTTGTGCGGCAAGGTCATAAAAGGAGGCATCAATAGGATGAAGTAACATCTCGCACACATCAAGGGAAATACAAGGGCATGTCCAAAGGCTGATGGAGATGTGCAAAAGGAAATCAGAGATTATGTGGAGGATATTATGAAGAAGAAGAATGAAAAAGTTGTTAGCATGAGAGAACTGCGGCAGGAAGTAACAATCAAGGCATCTGATGGATCTTCTAACCATCCATCAGAAGGAGGTGCTAGTACAAAAAGACCTCGTGTATCTGAAGATGATGTGTCTTTGGGCACAACAATGCAGCAGACAGTGATTAAAGATGCTTTAGCCAAAGAGGAGCGTGCACGTGTCAACAAATTCGTGGCCAAATTCTTTTATGATGCTGACATTCCCTTCAATGTGGTCACTAAAAATTCCTTTATCCGAATGTGCGAGGCAATTGGACAATATGGAAGCGGATACAAGCCACCTTCATACTATGAAATTACAGAAACTTTGTTGAAGGAGGAAGTGGATGAAACAAAGGAATATTTAAAGAGTCATAATGAATCGTGGAAAAACAATGGTTGTTCAATAATGACCGATGCATGGACTGACATGAGGGGAAGGAGCATTATGAACTTGTGTGTTAATTGTGACTTGGGCACAACTTTCTTGAAGTCCGTTGACGCATCCGCAGATTCTCATACGGCTGAATATATCTCTTCTCTCGTAGAGGATTGTATCAAGGATGTTGGAGAAGAAAATGTTGTACAAGTTGTTACAGACAATGCTTCTGCAAATATGGCAGCCGGACGACTTCTTAAGACTAAATATCCAAGGATATTTTGGTCTTCATGTGCGGCCCATTGCATTGATCTTGTTCTTGAGGACATTGGAAAGGAATCAAAGATAAAAAATTGCATCACTAAGGCTAGAACTCTCACTCTCTTTATCTACAGTCATGCAAAGACTTTGAGCTTGATGAGACAGTTCACCCAGAAGGGTGAAATTGTTCGGCCAGGGCAAACAAGATTTGCCACCACTTTCCTTACACTACAGAGCGTGATGGACAAGAAGGAAAAATTACGGTTGATGTTCTCTTCTGATGAGTGGAGAGAGTGCAAGTGGTCAAAGACCAGAAAAGGTGAGGTGGCTGCATCCATTGTCCTCAGTTCATCATTTTGGAGCCAAGTATCTTTGACGTTGAAGATCTTCTCTCCACTAGTCTACCTCTTGCGTGTGTTTGATGGAGAAAGGAAGCCCTCAATGGGCTTTGTATATGGAGGATTGGAGGATGCAAAAAATGAAATAAAGGCTATTTTTAAAAATGTTGAACATTCATACAAGCCATTTGTAGATGCCATTACCTTGAAGACGAAAGGAAGATTGGATAGCCCCCTCCATCTTGCAGCTTTCTATCTCAATCCCTATTATTTTTATAGGGATAGCGATGCAATTTCTAAAGATAGCTTCGTCGTTGATGGTTTGATGGAATGTGTTGGAGATTCAGGATGCCATCACGAAGAAAGAGATTCATATTTACCGAAGAGGAGAAGGAGCATTTGGAAAGCCAATGGCTGTCAGACAAAGATCCACCAATGATGATGATTTCAATCCTGGTAATATATCTTAAACTTATTATCGACGGTAAAGCTCTTAAGTTAGATTTATTATTTTACAAGTCATTAATTGTGCAATCTCTTGTAGCTCATTGGTGGATGCTATATGGTTCTCAAACGCCTTATTTGAAAGAAATGGCTTTGAGAATTCTGAAGTTGACATCCTCTTCTTCAGCCTGTGAGAGGAATTGGAGCTCATTTGCAGCGGTATAACTATCACTATTTGGATGTACAATTATATGTATTCAATGAATAATTGAGTCATTATAATTTATAATTGATCAATTTTATAAATTCTTAATACAGATTCACACCAAAAAAAGGAACAAACTAGAAACCAAGAGATTGAATGATTTAGTTTTTGTGAAATTCAATTCAAAGCTGAAGGAGCGTCGATCACTAACTGGGAGAGATCCATTTGTTTCAAAGGATAGAACACATGTTACGGATTGGATTGGTGCCAGTGAAGAAGAAGAAGAAATCTTCCAAGGGTCGGGGCTCACGTGGAACTTGGTAGCAGAAGCAAGTGGGGCAGAAGAATTTGCTGAGAATAGGAGGAGCCAAAGGAATGCGGAAGCTTTGTCAACTTTGGGCGAAGAAGAAGAATTTATGAGTGATTCGGAAGGCGATGATGATATTCCAACAATCAATTTTGAAGATGATTTAGATTAGAATTAGAAGCCAGTTTATAACTTTATATATTTGAACATTCTGCATTCTGAAACATTTTTTGCTATCTAAATGAACTATGTAGCTTTTTATCGTGGTGCTTTTTTTATTTTTAAAAGTATGTTTTTGTAGGAATCTAAAGGAAACATGTATTTTTTTGTCTCTGACATCACAATTAAATGTTTATCTTTAATATTTTTTATTTAAATAATACAAACCGCATAATCCGCATATACTTCCGCATATACTTCCGCATATCCGCTTACTCGCTCGGGACCGCCTGACCAAACGAATACCGCATACCGACTTTCTGAACATTGGTAACGGCCTCGGCAAGAGAGGGCCTAGGCGGTAATGGCCTAGGCGATAGGGGGCGATCCAAGGTAGAGGCGTCGTTCGGACAAGATGCACGCGCAGAGGAGATCGTGGAGGTGCAGTCCGCGCGGAGGTTAGGGGCGGCCACGACTCGCGAAGAAAGGGGTGGTTGCGCGCGTAGGCTGCGCGCGGAGAGGGAGATGGCATACACGGGGTTGACGACGCACGGAGGAGACGACGCGTAGAGATGGAAATGGCGGGGCGCAGAGGAGGTGGCGTGCGGTAGGGTTAGGGTTAGGGTACAGAAGCTCCGGTCTAGGGCCGCCGCTCTGATACCATATTGGGAAAATCAAAAGAGTTGTTTATTCTATAAATCCTAGGCTCTCTTATATAGGGGAGTAGCCTATGGGTAAATTACATCAAGAGTCCATAAGAATATAGAAAATATGAAACAATACACAACAACAACAATAAAGCCTTTTCCCACAATTAAGTAGGGTCGGTTACATGGATTTTTCGCCTCCATTCAGATCTATCTTGGGTTAATCTCAGACTTATATCCAAAAAACTAAGATTCCTTCGTATAGTCTCTTTCCAACACTTCTTGGGTCGTCCTCGCCCTCTCTTAGCTGGCTCAACATCCCAACACTCGCATCTCCTAACCGGTGCATCAGTTGACCTTCTTTGCAAATGACCAAACCATCTTAAGCGGTTTTCTCGCATCTTATCCTCGATCAAAGCTACACCAACTTTCTTTCTGATTGCATCATTCCGAATCCGATCTTTACGTGTATGTCCACACATCCATCTTAGCATTTTCATTTCTGCTACAGCCATTCTCTGCACATGTCTATGGTTTACAGGCCAACATTCAAACCATAAAGCATAGCAGGTCTCACGGCTGCTTTGTAAAACTTTCCTTTAATTTTTAAAGGAATTTTCTTATCACAGAGAACAGCAGAGGCTCCTCTCCACTTTAGCCAGCCTGCATTTACTCTATTAGTAATATCTCCATCAATTTCCCCATCATGTTGCAAAATAGATCCCAGATATCTAAAAGAATCTCTCTTCTGAATGGTATCGTCACCAATCTTCACCTCGATTCCTTCACCATTGCTTCTATCAAAGGTGCATTCCATATATTCCGTCTTAGCCCTACTTATACGAAAACCTTTAGTCTCCAATGCATGTCTCCAAACCTCAAGCTTCTCATTTACTCCATCTCTAGTCTCGTCAATCAGCACAATATCATCAGCAAATAACATACACCAAGGTTACTCATCATGAATGTGACTTGTCAACTCGTCCATAATCAAAGTAAAAAGAAATGGACTCAAAGCTGAACCTTGATGTAAACCAATGTTGATATTAAAATAGTCATGCTTCCCCGTCGGGGTCCTTACACAAGATAAAGCCCTATCATACATATCCTTTATGAGATTAATGTATAGGACAAGTACTTGTCTCTTCTCCAAAACTCTCCACAGTATCTCTCGTGGGACGGAATCATAAGCCTTCTCCAAATCAATAAAGATCATATGGAGATTCTTCCTTTTAGCTCTATAAATCTCCATTGTTCTCCTCAGCAAATGGATGGCTTCAATAATTGAGCGACCTGGCATGAATCCGAATTGGTTTTCTTTTACTTGGGAAACTTGCCTCAACCTTCTTTCGATCACACGTTCCCAAATTTTCATAATGTGACTCATCAGCTTGATACCTCTGTAATTTGAACAATTTTGAATGTCCCCTTTGTTCTTATAAAGAGGCACCACGATACTCCTCCTCCAATCTTCAGGCATTTTCTTTCTTCGTCAAATAACATTGAATAGATTCGTAAGCCAAGTCAAACCACGCTCACCTAGAATTTTCCATACTTCTACAGGGATGTCATCCAGTCCAACACCTTCAAAGCCTCCTCTACTTCTTTTCTTTGTATTCGTCTATAGCATGCACGATTCAAGTAACTTTCACTACTAGCTAGATCACCCAAAGTGATCTCTCTATTTCCTTCTCCAATGAAAAGTTTATGGAAGTACTGCTCCCATCTAGTCTCTATATCCTTCTGAGTAACAAGCACGTGACCTTCCTCATCCTTAATGCATCTCACTTGAGAAAGGTCTTTGGTCTTTCTTTCTCTTGCTTTGGCCAACCTGAATATATCATTCTGGCCCTCCTTAGAGTTGAGATTTTTATACAAAACCTCATAAGCTTTTGACTTAGCTTCGCTTACAGCCTTCTTTGCTTCCTTCTTCGCTATTTTATAGTCTGTGACAGTTTCCTCTGTTCTATAGAAAATATGAAACAATACAAATAACATAAATTATATCTCTACAGGAACAACACTCTGAGACTCTCCTTAAGGCCATAAATAGCTTTATGAAGTCTACATATCTTCCGACACTCCCTCTCAGCAACAAACCTAGGTGGTTGCCACATATAGACTTCCTCATGCATGTCACCATACAAGAAAGAATTCATGATATCAATTTATGAAAGTGACAAATCTCGCGTACACCAAAGCCACAAACCCCATTTTGTACCTCATGTCCCTGCACACCTCCACACCATATCCTATCTTGAAGATTGAAAGCTCATAAGGAATCACAAATCCATAGTGCACCATTTCCAATGTGTGGAAGTCGTCACTAAAGAAGGACACAACATATATGCAAGGACGGTTGCATTCATCATGTTGCCATCAGGAGAGATGAAGGGGAGAACCACGTAAAACGCGAAGAGGGTGCCAATAGGGAGGAATCAGAGTCTCAAATTTTATGATATTTTGGCCAAATATCGCCAAAAATTCAATATTTTCCATATCGATGATATCAAAGCATCCTCTTTATTTTTCCTCTCGCCAACTTCCTTCAGTTTTGAAAGGAAATGTGGTCGATTTTTTGGTGCCATTTCATATCACCTGAGTTGCCTTCTCTTTGAAGAAAATCCTTCAATTTTGAAGGGAAATGTGGTCAATTTGGGTCCCATTTTTTCCCATATCCCCTAATGTACATGAGACCCCCTTTTAGATGGCGTGCTTCACCCCCAACATTCGACGTTGCACAATAAGCACTATAATGTGTCTAATTGAACATATAGATTACAATTTAAGGTGTTTGGAGACATGTAATTAATATAGTATATAATGTGCAAGTGTTCAGTATAGGTTCGGATTTTAGATTTTTATAATAGTAAATTTATGTTTAATTGTAGTCTTACGGATGACTTTTGACGAGTGTCGAAATTCTTTTCAACATATTTACGTGGTAAGTATTCATACTATGGTATTAGTATATTTTGAATTTTAAGTTTGTGAGTGTTAATTGTTATTTTGACTTATTTATATGTTTCGCATGATTAAACTCCTTATTGCATGCCCTACTTGATATTGGATATTAACCTATTACGTGATTATGATGATAATATTACTACAAAGCTTGTATTTAGACCATTATTAGCAAATAAGTGTGTATTTAAATCTATTTATTGATCAAGGCATATTAGAAACCTTAACTTTCGAAACAAATCAAATTCCACGTGCATTTCCTCCTTTTGGGCCAACTTTGTCTTGTTATTCTATATAATGATAGAAAAAATAAAAGAATCATTCTTTTTCCCTCCATTCAATCAAAAATGAACAATAAATACTACTTTTATTCCTATATGGTTAAATAAAAATTCAAATGATGATTTCAGTTGGTAGAGTTGCTATGCTTGGTGTGTGATGCATCAATTATTCTTTAGTTAGAGTTGGGATAAAAAAAACCTCTGCACTATAGAATTATAGAACTATAAATTAACTATAGTAATTAAAAACTAACTTATGCTTCATATTGTCGACATCCCATATAACAATCACTCTCTGATATATCGATCATGTAGTTGTAGCAACTGAAATTTTATTCCATAAAATATGGAATCATGATAAATGTACTTAAATTAGAAGATTATGAAACAATCGACTATGTCGGCATAAGTGAAATGCCAACGAAATCAACATTTAGGACCATAGGATGAAGTTGACAAGTACAAGAGTTGTGGCCTGAGACAGGGGGTGTGCCGGGTGGCACGAGTATAAGGAGGGCCAACCATTGGGGATGGCCACAACAAAGGGGTAAAATTGTCATGTAGTGAAGGAGAAACATTGTGAACATCCATTGAATAATAGAGAAGATGAAAGAAGATAAAAAAAGAACATACCATGTAATGGTTAGTCATTATCCAAGGGCAATGGTGTGATTACAAGTGAGGGTTTAGATGTAATTGTTGGAGTATTTGGTTGTGTGCCATATGCATGGGAGATGGGTAAATGGATCCTGGAGTGATCCATTTACCCCATCCAGAGTTTAGTACCACATCTACCACTTGTGGGATGTGGAGACTCCATGGGTGTTATATATAGCCCCACACCCCGATAGTCCATTGAGAGAGAAAAAGCAATGAAGCCATGTGCCCCTTTGAGGGCTTCTCCTGTGCTTTCATCCCGCTCCTTAGGGAGTAGGGTTCCACGTTAAATCCCATTGTTCTTATTCTTCTTTATCTTTTTTTCATGATCGCTTCCGCATGTTTATTTTCTAACATGGTACCAGAGCGGGTTCGATTCTCAAGGATTTGTTCTTGAAAATTTATTCGATATTCGATTTTCAGAATTTTATTTGAGATATGTTCAAGAGTACTAGGGTTTAATGAAACCCGATTTTCTGTGTATTTAGGATATCTTTGAAGATTTTTTTCTGCAAAGTTCAAAGTTCGGCGCAAGGTGGCGCATCATCTCGTGGAGCAAAAACCTCCGGAATGAAAGTCTTCATCCCCTGTTGATTATGGAGGTGGAACCCCATCCAGGCTGCATATGGCGACGGAGCCCTTCTCTAGGCGATGCGGTGCCCTGGCCTCCATCTCGTGGCAGCAAGTCCTAGCAAGAGGTGTAGTGCACCCTCGTGCAACCAACACCTCCAGGCAGTACTCGATCCCTGATGGAACCCTCCTTCTCCACATATCAGGCCATGCGAGGTCTGGAAGCACTCCAGGCACCCACACGATAGCCCTCACTATCTCCAGAATGATCTCCATCGTGTGCCTCCAGATGTCAGCCATCTCTTCAGTTCCAGGCAGTCCCAGCGATGCGGCTTCTCTCCTCCAGTCGAAAATCTCGCGTCGCACCCCTCCCATCAGATCTCCAGTCGACGGCATCTCCTCCTTGCTGGCGGCTCTCCAGCCGCACCATCGCCCCTGCGAACGATACCTCATGCTCCAGGCGTGAAATCCTTTCGCTCAACCGCAGGAAATCGCGCAGGCGGTGCTTCTTCTGGCGGCATCTCCTCTCTATCTCCTACCTAGCCGACGCCCCGATTCCTCAGCATCTCGGCGCTGCGAGACCCCCGATGGAGTCCAGATGCTTGGCAGCGGAGCCCCCTCCCTCTCAGCAGAGATCGCCAACTACCGGCGAATCCCGAGCGACGCGTAGCAGGAACCCTACCCCGCACATCTCGCTCTCGGCCTCTGTGCGCGCCAGCGACTCCGCCAGATCTGGAAGGTGGCTCCTCGGGGCAGCGGGCATAAAGAAAAGAAAAAGGGGGTTCCCGAACCCTAGCGATGTTGCCCCCCTTTTTATATGTATCTTGAGCCCGATTGGGGCCAGCACTTAAAAAAAAGAAAGGGGTGCATTCTTGGACCACGTTTCGGCCGGAAAAAAAGGAAGGGTCCGATTAAAAAAAAGAGTTTTTATTAGAGAGAAGAGATTGGGCCTAAAAACTAGGTCGAGTGAATTTGTGAAAGAGAGAGAGAGTTATCTTGTAAAGTCCAATTGGGCTAAGGCATCTTTGGGTCCATATGGGCCACGTTTATATTGTTAAAAAACGAATAGAAAAAAAGGGTGCATACAAAAAAACAAAAACTGTACGCGGGAAAAGAAAGAAAGAGCAGCCATAAAAAAAGGTGAAACGGCTTACAAAAAAATATTCAAAAAATTGTGTGAATGAAAAGTCGTAAAAAAATGTGAACGACTTACAAAAAAATGCATGCTTCATATTGTTTTCCCCATATTTCTTGTCTTCTCCCAATTTGGTCGATGTCGATGTTCCGACTAGTATGGGAGAAATGGGGAGTATATGTAGAGTCACAGGTCTTCTCCAGATTGCATATTCATCATACCAACAAGATATTGTAGTGGTCGTCTTTTCAGATGAGGAGATGTTTGACATCATTTGTAGTGGTCCCCATCCTTTCTTGTTTTGTCGGCCAGAGTTTTCATGTTAGCCATAGGGACTCCAGAGTAGAGGATCATTCCCTATGCCATGTGGGCAAGAGCTTTCATGTGATATCATAGGTACTCCAGAGTAGTGTGTGTATCATTCTTTGTGCCAGATGGGAGAGACCCAGAGTACTACGATGAGGAGACTCATTTCAGTTGCAGTGACTCTGACAGGCGCAGTTCAGAGCACGTACTCTCCGACGAGGAGATTCAACAGACTCACACTCCAGCCCGTTCGTCCTCCTCACCTGCACGGCATGAGAAGCAACGTCCTCGACTGCAGCTGACAATTGTGTGCATTAAGTTGATATTGTCCATAGTGTCCTATAGTGTGAGTTGAGTTTCTTTCTGTTTGTCGAAGCTAAGCATTGCATGCTCCAGCTAGAGGGGGAGTGTTGGAGTATTTGGTTGTGCATCATATGTATGGGAGATGGGTAAATGGATTCTAAAGAGATCCATTTACCTCATCCAGTGTTTATTACCACATCTACCACCTGTGGGGTGTGGAGACTCCGTGGGTGCTATATATAGAGCCCCACGCCCCTGTAGACCATTGAAAGAGAAAACGCAATGAATCATATGCCCCTTTGAGGGCTTCTCCCGTGGTTTCATCCCGCTCCTTAGGGATTAGGGTTCCACGTTAAATCCCGATGTTCTTATTCTTCTTTATCTTTTTTTTCACGTTCGCTTCCGCATGTTTATTTTCTAACAGTAATTATGAAATTATATTGGACATATAGGTAAAAATCCCAATTATGTATCACTGGTACACTCCATTCTTTCCACTAGTAATCAAGAACTAATCATACACAAAATATCAATACATGTTTGGATAGAATCCAATGACCTATACAATCAACACGTCCCACCAGAAAAAACCATAGCATGTGTTATTAGACAATGCAAGTTGTTATGCGGATCTGTGCTGTAATATACAGATTAGGAACTGACGAAGCCATTATAAAATGAATGGTTACAATTTTATGATAATATTAGGAGGAGAAATAATTATAAAGAAAGAAAATAAATGAAGTGCAAGAAATGTCTAGCCATACCACAGCAAGCCTGTCCTTGTGGATCTCATTCGTGGACTGCAGTCACCACAAGAAACAAGAATGAGGATAGAGGTGGATTAGCATGAGCTCAACAAAAAAAACGAAAGAATTCTTCATGTCATTTTATAATCACCATCTCACTGCACATGCTACTGAGACTTACTGAT
The DNA here is from genome assembly GCA_037367405.1 of Ottelia alismoides. Classification (NCBI taxonomy): domain Eukaryota; kingdom Viridiplantae; phylum Streptophyta; class Magnoliopsida; order Alismatales; family Hydrocharitaceae; genus Ottelia; species Ottelia alismoides. The sequence goes on along the minus strand of JAZKJV010011680.1, from coordinate 150,964 downwards.
TTCTTGTAGTACTTGATCTCATCTCCTCCGAAGCCAGGCAAAGTAATATTCCAGTTTCTTTCTGCATTAGATTTCACAAGATATGAAAATAATATGAAAAAGCAATTTACACACGCGTCATGACATTAGTATGCTCTACTTACCTAAATGCAATAATATGTCTTTAGCCTCCAAATTTGTTGATTTTCGATGCTTTGCCAGAGAACACGCAACTGTTGTTATCTGCAACATAAAATTGAAAATTGTCATCGGAGAAAAACTGCATTATGATCTACAGCAACTATGATTTTTCCACTTTAAGTGGAGTCTACATGAATTCTGTCTCCAAAAAAATCGACTTGGGGCATATCACTTAGATCATACTGGCATATCCTTCTTAATAATCACCTCCCAACACTTCTTTGATCGAGATCGACCCAGACTTCTTTTACAAGGCTAAGATCTCCTAACCGGGACACTAGATGGCCTTCTTCGCACAGGTTGAAACCTCCTTCAATGAATTACATTCATTTCATTTTCTCTAGGTGCCACAACAATCTTTTTGTTGAATACTCTCATCGTGAATCTGATCCCCCTTAATGTGGCCAGACACCCACCCAACAGAGCATCTTCAGCTTACTGCACGTCTATATTTTATTGCTCAAACTGCAGCTTTAAATGCAATTTCTTTTGAGCTTTAAAGATATTTTATTATCATAATAAACGTCTAAATCACATCTCGACTCCAATCTACGCTTCTTTAATTTTTACCAGCAACGCCTTCATTAAATTTTTGACATTATAGAGAGATTTATTGCCACAATAAATTTTCAAGGTTGAAACAGTGAACTTTGAAATACCTGTTGGAAAAGAAAAGAGCCCACCCATGTGTTTAATACCACATGGGGGAGCGGTCACTATTGGGTCTGTCCGTGGGGCTATTTAAGGAGCCCCACACCACCTATACTCATTGAGAACTTCAATAGAAGAAACGCCCAATTCAGGGTCTTCTCCCGTGGTTTCATCCCGCTCCTCTCGGAGTAGGGTTCCACGTTAAATCTCGTTGTTCTTTGATGTTTATTTTTATTCCATGTTTTTGCTTCCGCTTCATATTTTTCTACATGATATCAGAGCGGGTTCGATTCTCGAGGTCTTTCATGTTCTTATTTTTTGTTCGAGAGTTTTGTGGAGATTATTTTTCAAGATTATGTTCTGTCTGACTTTTCTAGGGTTTATGTTTAAAACCCTACTTTTTGTAAGAAATTGAAGTTATCATTCTAAGGTTTCTTTTGCGGAACCTATGATTCAAGCACATCTCTCGAGACCCTTCGTCATCAGCAAGGGCATATCAGTGCCTATTCTTCAAACCAGGCGATCCAGTCCAGCGCGCCCCAGGCGCTGCTTCCTCCTTCCGATAACAAGGCTCCAGGCAGAGCCCAGGTGACACTCAAGGCGGCGCTTCCTCAGTTGGCGGCGCATCTACTCCACCTCATGCGGTGCCTCCAGGCGGCGCACCAAGGAGCCAGGCCCCTCCAGGGCATCACGCAACTCGCGCGAGCCCCTGCACGCATCTCCTCGCGAGCACGACCCCCCAGGTAGCAGACGCAATCCCTCAGGCGGACCCTTGCCGCACAGCAAGCCTCTCCAGGTCGCTTCTCCACGAGGGGTTTGTTGGACATGTGAGCCCACGGCGAGCCATTATGCAATAAATGTTATTGCGAATATCATTCCCTGATCTGAAATAAAGAATAAATAATTTGCATAATAGGTCCCTCTGTACAATTAGGGTTATGTACCATGGCTATCTTAATGATCATACAGCTGTTGATTCAATTATTGAATCATAGAGGCTGGTGCTTGGATGAATATCTAAAGAGTTAGATTGAGGACTCATCAAGCACCGTCAAATGATTGTTAAGATGTGATCTCCAGCCTGAGTAGGAGATGGCAATCCTTTCTCACATAGGCTGATATCTGACCGACCTCTTGATGCAGGTCATCTGCATAGGAATAGAGATTCGGAGGTGTCAGATTAGTTAGGTCAAAGAGTTGACTTAACGAGATCGAGATAACCTAAGTCCTATGTTGAATGCTGTCACAGCATAGGCACGCATCCTCTGACCGGAGACAGATGTATTGCTATATGTCTGAGTATGCACATTTGACAGACCAATAGGTTGATGACCTAATCAAGGTCTATACACCGGCGCGTTGGTGTGCATATAAGGGCATATGAATAATACGATCTCTCAAAGGGATCATACAGGTTCAATACTGAACCGGAAGACATGAGCTCACTCATGAGATATTGGGAGGAATCAAATTCCGTGCACGGTCGTCTCGCTTTGGAAGCTTGACTGAATTTGTAGGTTTGATATATACTTTTGGAAAGTATATGATCAAGACCTAGGTATGATATATGCTTTTGGAAAGTATATGATCGATACCAAATCCCAATGATCAAATGAGAAACTTAGTGATCAAACCCTGAAGAAGACAGTGTAAAATAGATCTTGATCTTCGGGTTGACCATGGGTCTTTCAGTATGCAGGATGTACAGGTATTGGGAATACCTGAAGGGTGATGTGATCATAAACGATTGTATATCCATGACGCTTCCATTCCGAGGGAGTGATGAAACAGGTCTGGATTTTAGTGACTCCTTTCAGTAGAGAAGCAATCCGATCTTAGTCCAAGTGTTGGACATTGGTCTGAATGAGATTCAGATCCAATGAGAAGATTGGATTTGCGGTCTTGATTTAATCAAGCATCTGTGGGAGGTCCGTAAGATCTGGATTTGAGATGAGATCTCAACATCCAAGTCACTATACGTGGAATAATACAATCGCCCTGTCCTTATCTCCAAGTATCTGCGGAGAAAGCACATTATTCTTGAAAGGGTTCAAGAATAATTCATTTGATGAAATGTATATCCAAGCAAGGACTTGATGATTAAATGAGATTTAATTATCAAGCTTAAATATGAATATGATTCATATTGTGAAAATGATTATCTAAGATAATTAAATGAGATTTAATTATCAAGGATTAAGAGAATGTGGATAACACTATCCATGATATATGTGTGTTATAAATATGATTTATAATATACATATAATAAGAGAGAGAATTTATGTAAATAGCATTTGTTAATTAATAATGTGGATTGGATTCACATTTGTTAATTAATTGGAAATGCAATTTACTAACTAGTTTGGGTTGTGAATATGATTCACATAATATTCAATGGCATGATTGAAATATTCACAAATTAATTTAGAATTATTTTTGTGAATATTTTTTGTGATTAATTAAGGAATAATTAAATAAATAAAATGGAGCAATAACCACCTTCATAGGTGGCGTCACCCATGAATGGTTCATGGGTGACGCCCCCCCTTTTTAGGAGGTTGGTTAGCTCCATTTGATTTATCATATTATCTCTTAGTTAATTTATATTTAAATTGATGTTGTTGCTTTTTAATCAACAACAAATCATAGCCATTGATTTATCATGGACCAAGCATAGCCCTTGGATCCATGTGTCCCATGGATTGAGATCCATTGGATCCTAAACTAGTATAAAAGGAGGGCTAGGGTAGCCTTCCATGGTACATCATTAAGAGTTGTACAAGGTGACAACTCTCTCTCTCTCTTTCTCATTCTCGCCCTCTCTCTCTCTCTTTCTCTTCTCCATTAAGTGGCCGTCCACTTTGTGTTGAGAAAGGAGAGACTCTCGGCTTCTTCTTCGACGACTCGTGGATCTCCATCTTCTTTGGAGTTTCTTACTCTAAAGGAAGACGACGGATTTCGTTTGACGAAATCGGGGGAGCCATCGCTTGGATCTTCATTGAGGATTGCGGGAAGGAACGTGACTCATCATCGCGCCCGCAAGTGCGTTCTTCGTGGATCGGACTTAAGATAGGAGGATCTCTACTTTGGGATCTCGCGATCACAACCACGCTTCAAGAGGTATTCCTTGTACTTTGTGGTTTGATGAAACGATTCGAGAAGTGTTCTCGTGATCATGTGGTTTCATCTTTAGAATTAAAAATTTTAATTTCCGCTGCATCTAGCATCTAGTACGACTAGTTGCTCCGATTGCATACGATGCGATCGACACGCTTCCGTGATGCGCTTGAGGATTCATAATATCCTTCAAGTGGTATCAGAGCCATAGGTCGAATAAGGTTTTGGATATGATCCATAGACCTTAGACGATTTGGTTCTTGAAAGGGTTGCGAAATTTTTACTGCATTTCAATTTTCGCACCTCTGTCTAATTGAATTTTTCGGCACTGTTTAAAATGTTTAAACACGAAATTTTCAATTGGATTTTGTTCCCCATTAATTAAGGAAACCATAGGACTTGAGTTTACTAAATTTGGACTTTATTTGCTCAAGATATGGCTTTTTGAATATGACTATATTCACTGTTGCGGGAACTGCGGATTTGAACGTAATTAATGAGATGATTACGGTTTTAATCCGCCTTGAAATGCGTGAATTATCACTTGGGTTCTTTAATAAATCAAATAGGCAATCTTTGGAAACTGAGTTTGCATTTTTTGGATTTAAATTGATCAAGATAAGTTAATTTTGGTGATTGGGGGTCACTGCTGGAAATTAACAATTTCTTGATCTTGAACCTTGTGATATGTCATTCAATTATCATGATGAAAATTAATTGTTAATTTTCTGGAATAATTAGTGATAAATATTTGTGAAATATTTAAAGAGATAATTATTTCATTGAATGACACTTGCCTAAATCACAATGATGAGATATTAGATCTTGATCATTGGTTCATCAACAAACATTGCCTTCATGAAAACTATAGTTTATCCTACAATTGTTGTAGGACAACTTTTACATGAAAACCCTTTTGCTCGAATAGGATTGGGGATTTGTCTAGCAAATCTCCTTATAATCAAAAATGTTTTGATTTATATTATATGGTATAATTTCGGTTGAAAAACCGATGAACATCTCAAAGTACATGATGGTCTATCTGGTATTATCCTTTCCCGAGGCGGATGTGGTGCCTAGTCGGAGAGCATTGGGGTCGCGGGTTGCAACGTATGTGGTCCGTCCCACTCTCGTCGGTACTGGCCATGACAGCGGGTAGGGACTATATAATACCGGAGACAGACAATATGTATTTTTCTAATTATTAAAATTCGAATAATACGTATTTTGAGATAATACCTACTATTCAAGTAAAAGACATGTTTGTTGATTGATGATTGGATTGATGATTAATTTAATGTGATTAAATTAATTATATCCAATAAACACTCTATTATGAATAGATGTGTATTTCCCTTGGAAGAATTAATTATGTGAATATGATTCACAATAATTAATTACAATTTGAATATGAGGTGGAGGATCACATAAGTGACATCCATGGTCTCCCGTCAAGGCAAAGGATTCCGTCGCCAGTTGTTGTGTATAGGAGACGCCTGTCCGAAGTGACAGATCCTGTGCATGATTTAATTGGATCGGGTTCTTTGCTTCTCGAAAGAGTAAGGCCGTATACGTAGTGACCCCAATATCGGGTCCTCATATTATTGGGGCGATATTGGATTGCGTATAGCGAGTATTAAGCCTGTTGACGGTTGGTTCAATTAATGACGGGTCAACATTGCCTTAGGGGTGGTGGGCCCGGGTGTTAAAGACCGAATTGGGAAATGCAAGTTGGACTTGCAAGGCGGAATGTGTTCCCGCTTCTTTTTATCCGAGTTGTAGGTTCTCATATTATTGGGATGCAACGAAGATAGGAAAGGAGATCCCAGATCTTGCTAGAGATATAATGGTAAGAATATCTCTTACATTGAAAGTGATTAAGGGAATGAACTTTCAATGTTGACAAGGCAAGACAACTTTGATATAAAAATTCCTAAATCAAAGTAAAATATGTATATATATTTTATATACCCTTATGCAAATTTCTTATTTCAGATAATCCTTCATTAAACCCACTCAATGTTATACTCAATAATAACCAGTAAAATATCATGGATTGACTCTTGATCCAGATATTGTACTTGCAATTGGACACATAATGTATGTGGTTGCAGTGTGCAAGTCCCCTCAACATAATGAGGAAGGGCAATTAAATAAGACAATAAGACATCACCTTAGGGTTTGTATGTCTCTATGTTCTTGATCTTTCATCGAGTGTACTTTGGAAGTGACATGTCGATGGTGATCGTAATTGTCGAATAATCCTTATAAAATAAAAGAAGATATTTTGGCATACATATGTTCTCTAGACATTTAATCATGAATGACATGGTTCTCTGCATTATGCAGAATGGTGGCTCGAAAGAGATGATGTATTCTAAATGTTTGAATACCTACCTGAACCTAAGTCTCCATGAGTTAAGATGAATGTAGATATGATGAGTGTCATCATTCTACTATCTATACTCAAGTCATTCATGAAGCTTTATGATATTCATATTGTATGAATTTAATGAAGCATGTATAAATGTTGAAATGCTCTTACATTGAATTCTTTTGAATTTAACATAAGAGATCCTTAGTCTTAAGCAATGGTTGTTTATAGATTAAGAGAGTGCAGTGGAAGCATGGGTCGGACCCAAGTAAGAAGGAAAGTCAAAGAGTTGACGTACTTCTGTGACTTCCATATGACATCCAAAGAGTTGGATGAATGCCAATACTGCAATATGTTGATGTGTTGATAGTATGACTATCAAGTCTATCTAAAAATCCTTAGTGAAGGACTCAGATAGAGCATCAGAATAATCTACATATAATCATTGACTATGACTTTATTATTTCATAAGATAAAGTCTGACAATTGTATCCCAATCTTCTAATGACATTTGCAATTGGTTGCATACATATTAGAAGATTAGAAATTTGATCTTAAGGTTTAGTAGTCATCTACATGGATATTGATGTAATTGTTGCACCAATCTCTGTTGGATAGATGGACTTCATATTCTCAGTGGGAGAGCCCTTAGTCTTAGAGAATGACTCTATGACCTAGATATTAGAATACCCCATTGTTTGTTTCTAAATGTTGGAAATAAACATGAATTCTGAGATAGAACTATCATAAAGAGTTATGATGGAAATATTTCAGATAGTAATCTAGCATCTAGTGGACTCCACAAAATTAGAAAATTAATGAATGGTTCATTAAGATTTCTAAAACTGAAAATCAAACCTTATAAGATTAATAGGAGGATGAAGATCATTTGACAATGATCTGGCATCAAGTCTTGGACATATGTCTGCTGATGTGATCAATAGACTAGTAAGATATGAAACTTTAGAATGTCTAAAATTTCAAATCTTACATACTTGTGAATATTGTATTCAAAGAAAAATGTCCAATACACCCTTCTCTGGGAATGGTGCTAGATGTCAAGGTATTCAAGATCTCATACATATTGATGTATGTACATCACCTATATCATAGTAGACATTATGGATATGTGATATCTATTGATGATTACGTATGATATGAGATTTCTTCTCTTCACCTGAGAAACCTTTGAAATGTTCAAAGATTTCACAATTTTGGTTTAGAATCAAAATTTGAAGAAAGATGAAATGAATTTGATCTAACCTAGGTAGCTTGTACCTATTAGATAAAATTCAAAGAATACCTTATGGAGATATGAATATCATTTCTATCTCACTCCTCCTGATAAACCTGAACTCAATAGAGTTGTAGGGAGATACAATTGGATCATGTGTGACATGATTTGATCAATGATGAATTTTAGCATAATTATCATCTTAGTTTCCATGTATATATGTGTAGTAGAGACTACAATATATATCCTTAATAAGATTCCATGCAAGTAAGCTGGAATCTAGCACTTGAGAGTGCTACTTCATTAGGAAAATAAAGGATGGTATTGGATACCTACTTTATGACCTTGAGATTCTTAAAAGATATCATTTCTGAGAATGTGATTCTTAGTAGATTGAGACTCTCTTGAGAATCAAGATGAAAATGAAGTAAAGGAACTCATTTAATCTTGAGAAGATAATGAGGCTCCTGAAATAGGAAACTAAAAGGACAATTAAAGATGAAACATTAATACCTCTTCAAATGAATTTGAAGATGTATTCCATGTGTCAGTTAAGTCTGACAATGATCGGATTTCATGTGATGAAGCTCCTGAGGATCATGACATGGAAAGATGGATATTAGCAATAAAGTCTAGAGTAGACTTCATATACAAGTGTTGTATATGGACCCTCGAGGATCCACCTATAAGGGTTAGACCCGTTAAGGTGTAAATGGATCTTCAAGAGAAGAGGGAACCTGATGAGAAGGTAGAGACCTTCAAAGCTCGTTTCGTAGCCACAAGCTACACACCGGAAGAGAAGACATTGCTTGCAATGAGACTTGCTCTTCGGTAACCATGCTTAAACTCATCAGAATATTGCTAACCTTAGCTACACAACTTGACTATTGCATCTTCAGGATGTAATTCAAGATTGCATTCCTCTAAGAATACCTCTCAGAGGATATTCACATGAAGTAACCCCAGGGCTTCATGGTTGAGGAAAGCAATGTGTGAAAGCTAACGAAATCCATCTATGGACTCAAATAAGCTTCTTGTAGTTGGAACATCAGATTTGATGAAATCATAAGTGTTATGATTTTAGATATAATCTTGATGTACCATGTGAAGCTTAGTGGGAGTTCCATTATGTTCATCGTGCTAAATGTAGATAATATCCTAATCATTTGGAATGATATGAGGATGATAATAAGTGTTTTATAGACTGGCTAATTCCACACCTTGAGATACGATCTCAAGAATACCTCTTAGATATTAGTTCTGAAGTTGTTCAGAAGCAAAGAGAAGAGGGTATTAGGATTGTCACATTAGTAGTACACCTTGGATATGTTCCATTTTTTTTGGAAATTCCAAGAAAGGCTTCCTTCCCTTAAGATTTGGTACTGACCTATCTAAAGGGATAGCACCTCAAAGAGTTGAGGAAGTGAATGCTAGAACTGCTTGCACCTGTGCATTAGTTACGAGAAGCTAAGTGTATGCTAGATGTGTACAAAAGCCAGATATCTGCCATGCAGTGGGAGTAGCAAAGTGTTGCTAATCCTACTATGGAAGGAGAACACTTGATTGCAGTAATAACAATATCTTCAAGAAATTAAGACTTTTAGATGAAAATCTAAAAGGTCTTAACTGTGGATACCTTGAGAGATAGTGATCTCCCAGAATAAGGGTATTCTCATAAGGATTATGGAAATACTGGTTATAATAGTTATTGAGCAATAGTGTCAAGGACACTATAACTGCTTTGACTAGATTGAGTATTGGTTGCATAAGATGCAACATTCACATTGGATGCGAGCACTGTTACCTAGGGATATGCAAGTGCCGTAAAAGGACTTGGCATAGTCTTTTGGGAACAGAGTGACTGATCAGCTTACCTAGCTATTTCTAAATAGCCTACGATTGTCACATGAGTGTGAGTTTAAATGATTAGCCCATTAATGGCTCTTTGGGCTAGTGGGAGATTGTTGGACATGTGAGCCCACGGCGAGCCATTATGCAATAAATGTTATTGCGAATATCATTCCCTGATCTGAAATGAAGAATAAATAATTTGCATAATAGGTCCCTCTGTACAATTAGGGTTATGTACCATGGCTATCTTAATGATCATACAGCTGTTGATTCAATTATTGAATCATAGAGGCTGGTGCTTGGATGAATATCTAAAGAGTTAGATTGAGGACTCATCAAGCACTGTCAAATGATTGTTAAGATGTGATCTCCAGCCTGAGTAGGAGATGGCAATCCTTTCTCACATAGGCTGATATCTGACCGACCTCTTGATGCAGGTCCTCTGCATAGGAATAGAGATTCGGAGGTGTCAGATTAGTTAGGTCAAAGAGTTGACTTAACGAGATCGAGATAACCTAAGTCCTATGTTGAATGCTGTCACAGCATAGGCACGCATCCTCTGACCGGAGACAGATGTATTGCTATATGTCTGAGTATGCACATTTGACAGACCAATAGGTTGATGACCTAATCAAGGTCTATACACCGGCGCGTTGGTGTGCATATAAGGGCATATGAATAATACGATCTCTCAAAGGGATCATACAGGTTCAATACTGAACCGGAAGACATGAGCTCACTCATGAGATATTGGGAGGAATCAAATTCCGTGCACGGTCGTCTCGCTTTGGAAGCTTGACTGAATTTGTAGGTTTGATATATACTTTTGGAAAGTATATGATCAAGACCTAGGTATGATATATGCTTTTGGAAAGTATATGATCGATACCAAATCCCAATGATCAAATGAGAAACTTAGTGATCAAACCCTGAAGAAGACAGTGTAAAATAGATCTTGATCTTCGGGTTGACCATGGGTCTTCCAGTATGCAGGATGTACAGGTATTGGGAATACCTGAAGGGTGATGTGATCATAAACGATTGTATATCCATGACGCTTCCATTCCGAGGGAGTGATGAAACAGGTCTGGATTTTAGTGACTCCTTTCAGTAGAGAAGCAATCCGATCTTAGTCCAAGTGTTGGACATTGGTCTGAATGAGATTCAGATCCAATGAGAAGATTGGATTTGCGGTCTTGATTTAATCAAGCATCTGTGGGAGGTCCGTAAGATCTGGATTTGAGATGAGATCTCAACATCCAAGTCACTATACGTGGAATAATACAATCGCCCTGTCCTTATCTCCAAGTATCTGCGGAGAAAGCACATTATTCTTGAAAGGGTTCAAGAATAATTCATTTGATGAAATGTATATCCAAGCAAGGACTTGATGATTAAATGAGATTTAATTATCAAGCTTAAATATGAATATGATTCATATTGTGAAAATGATTACCTAAGATAATTAAATGAGATTTAATTATCAAGGATTAAGAGAATGTGGATAACACTATCCATGATATATGTGTGTTATAAATATGATTTATAATATACATATAATAAGAGAGAGAATTTATGTAAATAGCATTTGTTAATTAATAATGTGGATTGGATTCACATTTGTTAATTAATTGGAAATGCAATTTACTAACTAGTTTGGGTTGTGAATATGATTCACATAATATTCAATGGCATGATTGAAATATTCACAAATTAATTTAGAATTATTTTTGTGAATATTTTTTGTGATTAATTAAGGAATAATTAAATAAATAAAATGGAGCAATAACCACCTTCATAGGTGGCGTCACCCATGAATGGTTCATGGGTGACGCCCCCCCTTTTTAGGAGGTTGGTTAGCTCCATTTGATTTATCATATTATCTCTTAGTTAATTTATATTTAAATTGATGTTGTTGCTTTTTAATCAACAACAAATCATAGCCATTGATTTATCATGGACCAAGCATAGCCCTTGGATCCATGTGTCCCATGGATTGAGATCCATTGGATCCTAAACTAGTATAAAAGGAGGGCTAGGGTAGCCTTCCATGGTACATCATTAAGAGTTGTACAAGGTGACAACTCTCTCTCTCTCTTTCTCATTCTCGCCCTCTCTCTCTCTCTTTCTCTTCTCCATTAAGTGGCCGTCCACTTTGTGTTGAGAAAGGAGAGACTCTCGGCTTCTTCTTCGACGACTCGTGGATCTCCATCTTCTTTGGAGTTTCTTACTCTAAAGGAAGACGACGGATTTCGTTTGACGAAATCGGGGGAGCCATCGCTTGGATCTTCATCGAGGATTGCGGGAAGGAACGTGACTCATCATCGCGCCCGCAAGTGCGTTCTTCGTGGATCGGACTTAAGATAGGAGGATCTCTACTTTGGGATCTCGCGATCACAACCACGCTTCAAGAGGTATTCCTTGTACTTTGTGGTTTGATGAAACGATTCGAGAAGTGTTCTCGTGATCATGTGGTTTCATCTTTAGAATTAAAAATTTTAATTTCCGCTGCATCTAGCATCTAGTACGACTAGTTGCTCCGATTGCATACGATGCGATCGACACGCTTCCGTGATGCGCTTGAGGATTCATAATATCCTTCAGGGTTTCTCCACCAGGTCGCTTCTCCTCCATCGCCGTGACTCCACCAGGCCGCCTCAGGCACACAATTCTCCCACGCGCCTCCGATCGACTCCAAGAAGGCACCCATATGGGGCGGCGCGACAGAACCCAAGGTGGGGCGGCTGTGTTCGAAGTAGGGTCCCTTCATGGGAACCCTAAAGGGCTCAAGGTCCGGTTTTTAATTAAAAGGAAATGTTGTGATCATGCCCATGTGAGGGCAAGTCGGATGAAATAAAAGGGGGGCGTGATTGATTAGGGTTCCCAGGGACATTCAAGAGCCGAGGGGGCCGGGTGTAAAAAAATTGCTGTTTTGTAGGCCAAAGTGGGCCGTGCTTGTTTAAAAAAAAGAAAAAATTTGGAAAAGGCCGCGTACAATAAAAAGTCGTACGCAAATATATTGTAAAAAAAATTGATGTGAAAAAAAGGAGAAAGCCGCAATATTTCAAAAAAAAGGAGGGGGATAGAAAGGAGGCTGAAAAAAAAAAGAGAGGAGAAAAGTAAAAAAAATCACGTACAAAAAAAAGTCGTACGCATAAAAAAATTCATGTTTGCTTCTCCCAACTTGTCTTTATTTTCATTATTCTCACAAGTTTGGGAGAAAGGGGGAGTAAAAGCCATTTGCATCCTACATCATTGACTGACAGACCAAACACTCCGGATTTCACAGAATATCAAGCCATCTTCACTGTACATCGATCTTCATCGTCGTGTCTCTATCCTCGACATCGACTCCGCACTGGATTTGTTTTCTTCAAAGCACGACGGAGACAAAGTCCGGTGACCCGCAAGCACGACTGAGACAGAGATCCGGTGACCATGCAGGCACGACAGAGACACTCCGGTGACCTTCCAGGCACGACAGAGATACGTTCCGGTGACCTGATATACCCGTCAGCAAGCGGGTTTGTCTACCAATTGCGGATACATACATTTATTGTGGTGATTTCAATTGAAGATGTAATGATGTATATTTTTCTTTATTATTGCAAGTTGCAGCTGTCCCAGCTACCAACTTGAGGGGGAGTGTTGGAAAAGAAAAGAGCCCACCTACGTGTTTAGTACCACATGGGGGAGCAGTCACTATTGGGTCTGTCCGTGGGGCTATTTAAGGAGCCCCACACCCCCAGTACTCATTGAGAACTTCAATAGAAGAAACGCCCAATTCAGGGGCTTCTCCTGTGGTTTCATCCCGCTCCTCTCGGAGTAGGGTTCCACGTTAAATCTCGTTGTTCTTTGATGTTTATCTTTATTCCATGTTTTTGCTTCCGCTTCATATTTTTCTACAATACCCATAATAAAACGCCAATGAGAATAGAAAAAAATGATGGATATAGCCATCTTGAGTAAGCAAACCTTCAGACACTCCTCTATAAGCTTACGCCAAGGTGGTTGCTGCAGATATACGACCTCCTCAAGATCCCTATGAATGCATTTTTACATCCAACTGCTGTAAAGACTAACAATTATGCAAGATGGAAAGAATAATCTGTCGAGTCGATTGATGAGACATCAGAGAGAAGTGTCTAAAAATCCACCCTACAGGTATAAGTGAATTCTATAGCAAAGATCACGCCTTGTGTCTCAATTATTCCAATCAGGTTATGCTTCACACAGAATACCCATTTAGAACCAACAACCATGCAACTTGCAGGTGGATCCACCAAGGTCCAAGTACACTGGACAGCATGGCTACCATCTCCTCCACAACCCCCTTCCACTACGGTTGAAATAGGGTCTTAGTGTGTAAAACATGTATCTAGACAGTTGGCAAAACCTCTGTAAACTGCTTGTAGATATCATTAAGACACGTGAAAGATATTGCCATGGAAATAGGACATAAAAAGCAATGGTGGAGCTTCTTCCAGTGCAAATTGGCTTGGTAAGATCATATAGCAAATACTGAGGGGCAACAAAACTATTGTATCAAGAACCTGTTACCATCAAACACCGGAAAATCTATCAACCCCTTGAAGTCACGGAATAAAAGACAACAGGGGTGCTTCTCAGTGGTATCCTTTGTAAGACCTATGGAGGCATGACTCCCTACAGTTCAGAAGAATGGAATTGCCTTGAAAGAAAAACCATGTCTGCTCATAATAAGAGAAATGTTGTAATCAAAACATTCGATACCCATCCTAATTTCTAGTACATCCTAGAAAACCAGATTTGATTGCTCATCGAGCAAGCTTGTCCCTTCCAGTCTCAAAATTCTGCATAAAAGTAATGTATCCAGGCACCCTAGGAGATAGTGGAGATGAACAATCAGGATACATGAACTCAAGGGAAATAGACAATTAATGAGCTACGAAATTGTGAGTACTACATCGCCCTCATTGGTCAAGGGAACATTCACCTATATTAGTAGTCCTAGCAACATTAATTATATGTTGCTTGCATCCTGCAGCGCTGTTCTGTTTTGAGGTATGGGCTAAAGGGAGGCAATTAGGCCTCGTGCATCAAGGAAGCGTGAGAATCGGATAGTATCCAACAAACAAGTCGCAGTAGCGGCGGAATTTAAAAAAGAAATCGGTGGAACTACATGGCTAGAGAACATTTCCCACATGAGTACAAGGGTTACCTCTTAAAGCGTGTTTGTGATTTCCTAGTCTCTAAGAGAAGAGACCTCATGTCTCAAGTCCGATTCAGAGAGATAGCACTAGCGAGCATGGGGATGAACCGCATGAGTCCCGCAATCCATGAAGACGATTTGAATTGTGAAGCTCCTTATTTCATCATACAAAATTCTTCTCCTTCATCACGAGCATAGGGCGTCGAAGAAGCAAAACCTCCACGTGAGATCGATCAAATCGATCCTATACCATGACAGCAACGCGACAACTGCTGTGTACTCCAAACCCTAGGCCAAATGGATGGTCATAGGCTTTAAGGAGAGAGGGTGGACGTGTATGTTTAGAAAAAAAGAGAGACTTAAATTTTCTTGACCTTTTGTCTAACTTATAGAGAGTTAGGGTTGCCTTCTCTCTTATAACACATTGGATGGTGGAGATGCACTCCCAATGCACTCCTAATAATAATCAATGGTCACTATTACTTGAAATCTCCAAGATTACAGGTAATTACCAAGATTTCAAGTTGAAGAGATTCTTTCAATATCTCAAACCAATATAATCTTCAAGATTACATGCAATCTCCAAGATTGCATGTGATCTCCTAGATTACATGTAATCTTCTCATAATTTCATAAATAAAGATGAAAATAGAGAGAGGCATGCCATATATGTTGAGTGGAAGTCCGCCAAGGTACTTCTACCATGGTGGCTCAGGATGTAATCTCCAAGATTACACCAAAAAACTTTATCTGTTGAATTCTTTTACAATTTAAAGATCGAATAATTCCAAATTATTTGTGACAATTGTAAATAAACCATTGATAATTATGAATCATGTTCATCCATCCAAAACTAAATGTAATGCACATTTACATTTAATTGCATAATGTGAATCTAATTTGCACTAACATTAAAATTGTGAATCTTGTAGATCTCATCCACTATATCCACGATTATTGTGGATACTTTTATCCGTATTAATCTCATTTATGATAAGTAAATCCTATATAATTATCTTAAATGATTCTCTACATATGTCCAAATAGCGTGAATCATATTCACATTATTCATGATTATTAAATCTAATTTAATTATCACTATTTCTCTCTATTCTTCAATACTTAGATATTACTAATAGAACTATTCTTGAACACTTTCAAGGATAACGTGCATTCTCCTTGGAAACTTGGAGATAAGTATAGCACGAATGTATAATCCATGTATAGTGACTTGGATAGCGAGATCTAATCTCATATCCAGATCTAAGAGACCTCTCAGAGATGTATGATCATATCAGACAGTATATTCAATCTTTTCATTGCATCCAAATCACATTTAGATCAATGTCCAACATTTGAACCAAGATTGGATAAGTAGTCTGTTGAGTGAAGTCACTAAAATCCAAACAAGTTTCATCACTCCCTCGTAATGGAAGTATCATGGTACACAATCGATTAAGATCGCGCCACTCTCGAGATTCTAATACCCGTACACATGGCCTCAAATTTCAGCGAAATTCGATCGAATTTCTATCGAATATCGATATCCAGTTGAAATCGAAATTCGACCGAAATGATCGAAATATGGGGGTGCTAGTACAAAAAATGACCGAAATGAGAAATTCCAGTCCGAATTCCACCGAAATTCTGTTTTGGACGATACCGAAACGAAACCGGCATTTAGGGCCTTGCCCGTACAACCTACATACTGGAAAAGAATTATTAAACATGTTGGAGTATTTGGTTGTGCGCCTATTATGTTATATATGGGTAAATGCCCATCCAGTGTTTTGTCCCAAATCTACAAGTTTGCAGATGTGGAGACTTAGTGGGGTGCTATATAAGGAGCCCCACACCCATGTATTCAGATGAAAAAGTGCAATGCATAGATCAACCCTTTGAAGCGAATTCCAAATTATTTCACATTTACATTTAATTGCATAATGTGAATCTAATTCGCATTAACATTAAAATTGTAAATCTTGTTCACAATTAAGTGTATCTATGTAGTTATCTCAGGTCTCATTTCTGGGGCATGTCATTTCTGGAGCAGGAATTGCAGTTGATCCTGCGAAGATTGAGGCAGTCATGTCTTGGGAGCAACCCAAGACAGCTACACAGATTCAGAGCTTCCTTGGGCTAGCGGGATAATACAGACGCTTTGTCAACGGATTTTCACGCATTATTCGCCCTTTGACACGATTGACACAAAAGGGAGTTCCATTCATTTGGGACGATTCTTGTGAGCAGGCCTTCAGTATACTGAAGGAGAGATTGACTACGGCACCTATTCTTGCTCTTCCTTCAGGCACTCAGGAAGTCAGGATTATGCAGTCTATACACAGATGCATCTGGAGAAGGTTTAGGAGCGGTACTGAAGCAGCGAGGTCAAGTGATTGCTTACGTGTCACGCCAGTTGCAACGGCATGAGTGGAACTACCCTACGCAAGACTTGGAGTTGGCGGCAGTTGTCTTCGCCTTGAAGATCTGGCGCCACTATCTTTATGGGGTGAATTTCGAGATTTTCACAGATCACAAGAGCCTAAAGTATATCTTTGATCAGAAGGAGCTGAACATGAGGCGGCGCAGATGGCTTGAGCCACTGAAGGATTATGATTGCACAATCTCTTACCATCCCGGTAAGGGAAACGTGGTGGCTGATGCACTTAGCAAGAGAGCTTATGCGGAGGGTACGACAAACTGGCTATATACATGGGATATGCTCGCATCTTTGACTGATTGGCATCCTCAAGAGAGCACATCCATTTCTACCGTTGTACCTCCACGATTCGGTACTTTGTGGGATCACATTGTCGAAGGCCAGAAGACAGATCCTTGGATCCGAGATAGATACATGCGCACCGTCAAGGACGAGGTTGATGATTTTGTTTTGGCAGAGTCCATTTTATGGAAGGCAAGCCGAGTCGTTGTGCCCAACGATGAGCAGTTACGCAGAGATATTCTTGATGAGGCACACAATTCACGATTATCTACCCATCCAGGCAGCACGAAGATGTATCGTGATCTAAGCCAACATTTCTGGTGGGATGGAATGAAGCGTGATGTGGCGCTACATGTCAGCAGATGCATGACCTGTCAGATGGTCAAGACCGAGCACAGGAGACCACCAGGATTACTGCAGTCTCTCCCCATTCCCGAGTGGAAGTGGGAGAGCATTTCTATGGTTTTTGTCACGAGATTGTCGAAGACAACAGGTGGCTCTGATTCTGTTTGGGTCTTTGTTGATAGGTTGACCAAGTCAGTCCATTTCATACATGTCAACACGACTTACACTCCATCCAGATTGGTCAAGCTCTATGTGCAGAATATCATCAGACTACATGGTATACCGCGAGAGGTGGTGTCCGACAAGGATTCGAGGTTTACTTCACATTATTGGCATCAGTTCATGTCAGCACTACAGACAGAGCTGAAGATGAGTTATGTCTATCATCCGCAGACAGACGGGCAGAGTGAGAGCACCATACAGACATTGGAGGATCTGCTCTGCGCTTGCACTTTAGAGTGGAAAGGATCCTGCAAGGACCATCTGTCGTTAGTGGAGTTCACGTACAACAACAGCTATCATTACAGTATCGGCATGGTACCATTTGATGCCCTATACGGGTGGAGATGCCTCACACCCCTCAGTTGGCGTGAGGTAGATGATCATGTTGTTCACTCCGTGGATCTCCTGGAGGAGACTGTGAGAGCTGTTGATCTTGTGAGACGGAGGCTTCTGACGGCACAAAGCTGCCAGAAGAGCTATGCGGACCGTCGGAGAAGAGACTTGAAATTTCAGGTAATCCAATTCATTCCTCTTCATCCATTCAATTATGACATATATATATATATATATGTTCAACTTAATCTCATACTAACAACATTTCTATAAATTACAGGTTGGAGATTGGGAAGGGAGTGCAGAGATTCGGTGTTCGTGGCAAGTTGGCGCCGTGATATGTTGGACCTTTTGATATTCTGGCTATAGTAGCGAAGGTTGGATACCGAGTAGCCCTTCCTCCACATCTTTCAGCTATCCATGATATCTTCCATATATCCAACCTGAGGAAGTATGTGCACGACCCTCGACATGTCATCAGTTACGAGAATCAAGACGTGGAGCCTGATTTGACATACAAGGAGAAGCCGGTACAGAAACTTGACCATGCTGTGAATAAGCTTCGCAGCAAAGAGATTCCATTAGTCAAGGTGTTGTGGCATCGACAAGGCGTCGAAGAGGCGACATGGGAGACTGAAGCTGACATTAGAGCAAGATATCCAGGGCTTTTTTAATATAATCATCAAAACAAGAATTTGTAATTAGATATATATATATACGGCTTATTTTCCCTTTGAGGTTTTTATGAGCTCAAAACTCTGAGGTTTTTAAGGCTATATGAAATCCAAAAAAGAATACCTAATGACCTTAACTCGAGTCTCAAGGACGAGACTCCCTTTGAGGTTTTTATATTTGTAAAATCCGGTTTCCAATCAAACCCGGACCCGATCCGATTTGGATCCGTTTAACTCCATAAAGTTGTTGGTCAATGCCAACCAACTTAAAACGATCAATTGATCGTGAATCAAAAGTCGATCGGGCGAAATCGACCAAAAAATCGGCCGCGGCGTAATGCGCGCCGCGGAAAAGCCGCGACGTAAATTCAGAATCCGCGAAACGAACCGAGACCGCCTAAAAATCTGATTCAACGAAACAAGACCAACGAAATCAATCGTTCGTCAATCGAAGGTCGTTTGGTATCTTTAAATCACAAAATTTAATCTTAAACAAAAACCGTATCCGAAAATTTCGGGTATTCAAAACTCGACCAGAAGTACAGTAATATTATACTCATATTGATTGGCGTTCCGTGACGATCAAAATTACGTCCTATTTCAGGTAATCGAGGCGCGAATACGGTCATATTTCAGCAATTCAAAAAAAAAATCAGAACTGTAGCAGAATCTGCTACAGCCAGCCGTTGGTTCCCTTTTCCTACTCTTTTCTTTTCTTTCCACTTGGATGTTCCCTATCCACACTTGTCAACCAAAGGAGATTCCCCCTCCCTTATTTATATCAACTTCTCATGATAAGTCTCCTATTTTCATCTTCACTTTCCACCGAGAAAACTTCCCTTCCTTCTTCACATTTCGGCTAGAAGATATTGGCCCTTGGAGCTATGGAAGCCTTCTGTGCAAATACTGCTGCTGTCCAAAGCCAAGCAGTGTTGCTGCTTCAGGAGTCAATCTCACAAGCCTTCTTTGCAGCTGCTACTGCAAGAAGCTCCTGCAGAAACTTCAGTCCAGATCTATTGCATGCAACCTTACGGTACTCTCCCATTCCCTCCTCTTGCTGCTACACATGTTATTTTACCCCACGTATTATCCTTCTTCCAATTTCATTGGGTTATTCATACCATGTGGATTTCAAACACAGTTCACCTATAGTGAATTTTTATGGAACATATAATTCACAGAAGTTATATATCCGTGTATTCTGAAAACTGTAGGACAATGTCTTTAAATTTTCCTTTGTTGGTATTCTGTGTAAAGTGACATGCATTCCAATTTATGAGAAATATATAGCACATAAAATTTTCTTTGTTGGCAGTCTAGTTTGCAGAATAAAATTCAGATGCTTTTAGTTATATATATATATATACACACACATAATACTGGTTCTAAATTAATCATAAGCTCATACATATGAGTTATATATGAATGATGGAATTGGATGTTGTAATACTTGTCATATGTAGATGATAAATTTTAGATTTTGACATCTTGAATTATTGTGCGAAGTTTTACATACAATTTGTTTGAGAAATATAGAATTTTGGTTTCAAATGATGATGTTCAGGAACTGGGAAAAAATGTAATCTAATCCGTTACAAATACACCCTTTACCAATCCAATATATATAAATTAAAGACCGTCAATCCAATACATTCCGCCCCGCACCCTCAATCTTTCTGCAGCAAATTCCAATTTCACCCCACATCTATCCTAATCATTCCGATTTTACCCTTTGCCTCTAATTATTTCCCTTTCTAATCCTCTCTCGCCCTCCTGATGTACTTTATTGCTGACGCACCAACATTCCTTCTACGTGGCTTTTGCCTCTCCTCCCGACATGTCACATGACACGACCTCACCCCACCACGCATCTTTGCATGCAAAGTGCAGTATTTTTGCATGGTCGACTTCGTATATGTTCTTCTTGTGCTTTGTCCGCTTCTCGTCGCCTGCTCATCAAACCGTCGTTGCACCGCTGTATGAATCAAGCGCAACCATCCATGACCAGCAATTCCGATGCAATGAGCTCCTCAACGCCAAGTACATTAGCCGACATCTGCCTCCATCAAATATGCATGTCCATCTGCGTATTGTGTTACTTATTGCTCATGCATGCCGATTCTTTCTACATAGCAATATAATTATGATGTATGTTGTACATCGTGGATCTATCAACCACTTCCAGATTTTGAATCCTTCTCAACGCCTCCCTGCAGCTGTACCTCCACGTGATGCACCTCTCCCTGCAAACAACGCGCTCCCTCACCTTCAACCTCTGGTAGTGCAGGGTGTTGCTCCCATGCACCTTATCCCTCTGCAATCCTTGTGCACGTAGAACCCACAGTCCACGCAGCTGTAACACCCATCCCCCTCCACCTCCTCCCCGCACACCTCGCACCACCCCTTCCCCTCCACCTCCCCAACCACCAGGTAATGCTCCGGATGCACGAAGAAGTACACTGCATTTTTCGCCTCCGTCGAACCACCATTCTCCTCCTCCTCTTTGTCCTGCTTTACCGTTTTTGTGGGTACCCAGAAACTGGAACCAACCCCTGCAATCGTCTTCTGGTGGAAGAGCGGTTCGAGATCGAAGTCTCCAAGTCGTAGTAGTTGTTGCACCGGTAGAACACGCCTTCCACGTCATGGCCTCACTCGTCTCAACGCTTCCAACAAAGCTAGAGGTTGTGCTCGGGTGTAGGAGGGAGGAGGTACAGATGCGATCGGTGCAACTTCGAAATCTGCACTGCTGACATTTGTACATCTTTCCGGTGTTGCGTTACAGGTACCGCATGCCAACTGGAAATCCGCACGCGAGAACAGTAGAGGTGGAGGTTGCACATCTCGCAACAGTTGTGGGTGCCCGAGTCGAAGGTGCTGCACCAATTACATGTGAATTCGGAGAGACGGTGCAACTTTAGGAGAGGATGGTTGCTGTAGAGGGGGTGATTGTTGTGAGGATCCGTAAAGGAAATGAGAACTCCTCTTCCCGACATTTGTCCTAAATTATAGGAATTAGAACAGCTATATTCTCCCGCATAAATCACTACAACAGTATAATTATTAACAATGAGTGTCGTGTACAATGCATTTGCACAATCATGAAGTTTAATTTATCTGTCATCAGAGTTAAGATATTATTCAGTCTTATATGTGTACATTAGTTTGGAACAATTGATTAAACCATTCTTGTGAAACTGAAGCTTTTTCCATGTTAAAAAGGTAGAGGCTCCATTTATGATCTAGAGATTGTTGTCCACAGCTTTCTCTTCGTTTCACGACAACAATAATTTATGCTCCTCCTTCTCAGCAAGAATCAACAAAACGATTAAGAACATTCCTTAAAACAGGTAACTACTACCAAATCGTACATGCCAACTTCCTTATATTATTTATGCTCTCAATAATTTATGCTCCTCCTTCTCAGCAAGATACCGGACTACTACTTCAGAGACTTTCCCATTCAGACCTTTTGAAGGTATTCAATTCATACATTACGTGTTACATTACCAATACATTTACCATTGGTTTTGCCTCTTCTCACATATTTTAATGAAACTGTTCAGAAATATTATCTTCTCGCTTGGACAACGACTACACATTTACTTCCACTAGGAAGCGTATGTGCCTTCACCTATGATGCCTTCTTCGCTTTATGATACATTCACATAACAAACTCTTCCATGTTTTCTTTAGGAAAATATTGCACTCGATGGGACTTCGGGCCGCCAGATTGTTGTTGTGCTAAATGTGGTGCGATTATGTGGTCAGGAGAAAAAAGAAAGAGATCAAGAGTACATGAACCAACATTCCATATATGTTGCTCAAATGGGACAATCAATCTCCCTTTTCTAGCACAAGCACCTCCATTATTAGATTCACTACTAAATGGCAGTAAATCAACCCAAATCCACACATTACAACATATGACCCTGAACCTCAACGTTGGATTTTCATTTCCATAGTATAACTCCAGAAGAGTAGCAGTCCAAGGAAAGGGTCACTGGTCATCTAAATAATCCACTACAAAAGATAGATAATGCAGAGTTCTAGATATCAAAGGTACTCTCAACCAGTGGTGGAGCCAATGAGTTTGGAGAGAAATGATCTGCAGCAACTGGATTGGGAGAAATCTTCCATTTCCATAACCTCTCGACCTGACCGCTTTCCTTAATCTTCGATTTGTTGATTGTCGACGTCAAAATACGCAGTTTGGACTTTTTGGATTATAGCCAATGTTTATACTTGATAGGTGAGCTCAGAAAAATTTTTACTTGGTAAAGACATAGTTCAATACATAGATTTCCAGTGACATTTTCTTACATACTAGATTTTCATGTTAGTTATTTCTCCTGCTGAGATCTCTTCATTTTTAGAAGATTTTGACTGCAAAATTTTCACCTTCTCAATCCTATGGAAAAGGTATGCAAGGAATACTTGGCTTCTTACGAATATGAATTTATGCAATTTTTAATCACAAGTATAAATCATTTGTAAAAATAAGGCTGTATAAAACTCTTTTCCAATACTTCAAGACTGCTTTTTTCATATACTTCAGATGAGAAAGACCAATGAATCATCTACGAATATTCTTATTGGATACCTCAATATACATTTCAAGTCAAACCAAATCTTATTTTAAGTGAGACTTAAATACCTGAAACACGTCGATACACTCGAACAACAGTTATCAGTTGGATGTTATATTCTTAAAAGTTCGGTTGTTCTTATTTTTTTAAATATATGGACATATATATATAGTTGTAAAAAAAATCCACAATGAAGTATTTTATAGTACCGTCATTTCTTCGTCGAATTCCATAATCAATGTATTTTCTTATATCGTACCAGTGTATCGATGTAGATTTGTTTAGAAATGTACAACTTTTACCCGTGCAAAGCACGGGTCATGCACTAGTATATTCTGGTTTAGGAGAAAGATGAATAACACACGAAGAATGAAGTGTTGAACTTGATATATTTTACATGATAATTACGGCACTGGACATTCTACATTGCTGTTATATTTCACATGCAATTCTATTGGAAGATTATGATACTGTTTTCAAGTTATGATAAGCTCTGGAAATTTTATTCTGTTGTATTTAAAATTCAGATATATGTGATATACGTATGATGCAGTCTTCATGTATGATAATCTCAGGATTTGAAATATTAATCTTACACATCAAATTATCATGCATTTTAAATGGAAAGATATATGAATGATGGAGTTAATATTCTTATTTTCTTAACATGGTAAATTCAAGACTTGATTATCTAAAGCTATCTTACTTGTTAATTGAAATAAGTATATATAAAAAAAATATTGCCACTGGTCTATTGTCAATAGCTGTACATATGTAGATAAATTTCAATCACAGTAGATGGATGCTTTGAGTTGTTTTATGCCATTGAACGAAAGAATGGAAGCAATCGGATACTTATAATTATAGCTCCTACTGCTGCATTTTGCCTTTGGATGGTGTTACGACTCCTACTATATTCTAGAGCTCACTCGAATTATCTATAATGTTACAATTCGAACAATCCTCCCTTGGTTGATATTGTTTTGTTATATGCATATGGAAATCATCTCAAACTCCATAATTTCAAGCAAATAGAAACTAATTGAATAAATAACATGCATATTATAGATTCTTCATCTGAACAGATTCCTATTAAGATTGAAGTGACCAAGAGAGTTAGAATCCTTTGGAAGATTGTTAAAGGAATAATCCCTCTTCTATGCTAAATGCAATAAAGTATAAGTATGAATGAGATAGCATCAATAGTTGGGGGTATTCTAAAAACTTATGATTCAGATAGTTAGTAAATATGAATCAGTGAGATCAATAAAATCATTGGCCAAAAGATCTAGACCAGTATAATCAACCACATCATAGATTAAAGAGAGTTGTTTAGTCAAGAGAGCAAAGACAAGATGGTGAATCCATGGTGACTTACATTTAATAATGCCGGTCATGGTAACCTTTATACCTGACCGTGCGAGGGCACGGTGACCCTCAACTGGGCGGGAGATAGGAAGCCCAGTTAGGGCAGCGGCCGCCAAGTGCGCGGGTCTAGGATCCCAGTCCTCTTTCAGTTTTAACGAGAGCTCGCAGTGTTTTTACGCCTCGTTGGGATCCCGACTATAGACCATTCAGCTGACCCATTGTTTTACGATACGCAGGCGGGGGATCCTTGGTTTTAGTTTTACGTACGAGCTCGGTTTCCCGTACTAGTCGGGTCGTTTTCTAAAGCAACTTTTCCAGGAAGTCTCTCTCACCCATCTCAGTGGCGTAGTTTGGGAGTAGACCTATCCCTCTATTGGACCGCACTTCCAATTAGAGGGCGAGACGGAAGAGCCTTTTGTTGGCTTCTTCACCACTTGAGTTTACTTTCGCCAACAAACTTGGCGATTCTACATCCAGATCATCCATATCTAAATCTACGTCATCTAGAGTTAAATCTGAGAGAGTTACACATGAGGTTTGAAGGATTACCATTAAAGTTGAGTAAATGAAAATGACTATAATCTGATTTGAAACCTCATTAAGCTAGTGGACGTGTTGGGAACTTAGTTAGGATGCATTATACTACACCGCATGCCTACGGAGGCACCCCAACCCTAAGACAATCTCCAAGTCTCAGAGTCATAGTGCGAGGTTTCACATGAACCAAGACCACAGATTATCCACTAGACTTAAGAATCTGAATAAATCAAGAAACTATTCCAATCTCAAACTTTTCCATCATCACTCACAATTATGATCTCTGAAGAAAATGATGATATATATATTTACACTCATATATTCATGAATATTCAACTACAGTATAAATATGTTATATATGGGAAATGTTGAGTAATTGTGCAATCATGATAGATGCTTACAAACAACTTGAACACCTTTTTGCTTACACAAGTAGATGTAAATTGTACTTGTTCCACCTTTCTACTTGTTACTTTTGAACATTTAAATGCCTGTTGATTTTTTTATGTATATAAGCTTATGGGAAGTACCAGCGTCCGCTGATGCCTTTTCTTCCTTGCACGCATGGCAGGCAAGGAGCCTTTAGCTCAGTAGCGGGTTGATGACTTCAGGAAACAGGGTATATACTAGACGGTATGGTTTATTTTGTCTCAGTTTTTGTTCGGTTGATAAGGTAGTATGTTTCCTATCTTCTGCTTAAAATTTTGGGACTACTCTATGTACTGTCAGTCACCGTACATGTTGTAAAATTATATGGAAATTAATGAAATGAGATTTTGGTGCCATTTGTTTGTATTAAATTGTGGTTATGATTGTATATATGAATGTCATGTGGAAAATTAACCGCGCGAAAAATTTCCCTGTTTTTCTGTAAATTGTGCGATCCTGTGTGAATGAAATGCCGCGAAAGTAACATAAACGGGTACCCGAATCCTAGGGGGTTCACAGCCATCAACCTATCAGTCTGCCAACTTTACACACTCTAACATAAACATGCATATCTCCGGTCAAAGGATGTGTGCACATTCGTGACAGTATATGATATGGGTCTGAAGTATCCTGATCTCGTCACGTCAACTCTTGACCATAAAAGCTTATCCGACACCACCGAGTTTCTACTCCTATGCAGAGGACATGCATCAAGAGTATTAGTTGAATATCAGTCATTAAAGAAAGATTATCATCTCTTCCCAGAGAGATCTTTCTTGAATATCACTTTGTGATGTCAGTTATGTCCTCGATCTTACTCTTTATATCTAAAACCATACAACAGCCTCTATAAACAAACTCTTTAGATCAATATTTGTATGATATCAAGATGGTCCCGGTACATAGGCATGTTTGTATAAAGGACCTTATTAGTGCAAACTGAATTTGTGCTTTATTTTATATAATTGAAGGAAAGACATGTCATGATATTTATTGCATAAAATATCATATTTTACAAATCTTTTATTGTTTTACAAGGAATCCAAGAATCACTGGAAATAATGCATGTTCTTAAAATAATTACACCTTTGATTTTAATAATTAATTCAAGAAATCCATTTTATAATATTTTGCAAAATTTTGAATGTTGGTATATTTATGTAATTTTAGATACAAGTGAAATTTTTGGATTGCAACAATAATGTATTTTGGTATTTCCCATTACTTACCTACTCTAAATCACAAATTTTTGGATTGCAACAATAATGTATTTTGGTATTTCACATTACTTAACTACTCTAAATCATAGTAAAGTATTATAAGAAATTTATTTTTAACGAAAAGGTAATCAAAATTTATATTAAGTGCATTTCATTTTGTTTCAACTATTGTCAAAAAGAATTTAATTCCATTGCATGTAGCTCATGAAATTGATGACAAAGCCCATCAACTTTCTATTGGTTGCATTAAGAATAAAGTTTTTATAACTTGTCCCCTTCTTAACTTCTACAATATCAGTTATACCCCTACCTTGTTGTAATATCAGTTGTGCTCCAATATTCTTAGGAAATTCACAGTTCTCCCCTTCCTCTATGGTAAACTATTCTAGAAAAAATCACCGAAACAAAAGAGTTGAAAAGCTAAATAGATCTAAAACACAAGGTTAGAGAGAGCTTATCTAGTGGGGGTAATGGGAAACCAATGAACATTCTTCTTATATACTCTTCTTGCCCTTCAATCTTACAATCATATACTCTTGACTAGCTCATAATATTCTCCTTCCCTACACCTGATAACTTCAAACCACAGTTCCACCTACCCAGGGAGAGAGAGGAGAAGAAAGAGCGAGGGAATTGGACAACAAGGTCTGCCAAAGAAGGATGTCGGGGAAGAAGTAGGAGATAGTCAAAGAAGCAGGAATTTGACCAGGCTTAATAACATAGCAAGTCTAGTTGGTCAGGCATTGATGTGAAGGAGTGTATAGTAGCATGTGCTTGCTGGCAGCTGATCTAATATAATACTAAGGTCTCTGTTCTATATCAGCCCATATGAGAAAAAAAGGCTTCACCCTCATTAAATTCCCTATTCTAAAAAAAATGAAGTAGCTTTTTCGTGATTTCTCTTATCAAGAGATGACGAAAATGCTAAATTCATCCCCGATAGGGGCATAAGTGATATTACAAAAGCGCACACATGTGAATTCAGTGAGAATGTAGGGGTACAATCGATATTAAAAAATAAAAGAAGAGGTATAACTAATATTGCATAATCTAAGAGGGGTAAAAGTGATAAAAACCTTAAAATATAAGAATTCCAAAAAAGTGTGTTTCAGCTAGCATTTTAGATACTCTACTTGCCCCATTAGAATAAAAATAAAAGCAAAAAGTATTAAAAGAGCCAGGACTCAGATGAGAGCTATTGCATGATGAACCACATTCTCAACATAAAAATGTTCAAAATGGTTCTATCCTAACCACCTCCACCATGGTTGTATCCTCCAAAAGAGATTTAAGTGCCTTCTTCCATGGTAAAGGTCGTAGTCAAGACATATCTCGGTATATTCTTGTGACATCCGGATTCGAATGGCTCGAATCTGACCCAATTAAGGGTATGCATAATCAATTAATATTCAACTAATATTGAATAAATCCAAATCGATCCATAGATCGCAGATCGAAATTCGTTCAATCGTAATCGACCAAAAGTCGATCGCGTCGTCATGTGTGCCTTTAGAAAAACTGTGACACGAAATCCAAACTGCAAAACAAATCAATACCACCATAAAATCCGATTTGACAAAATAAGATCAACGAATCAATCGTTCGTTGATCGGAGGTCATTTGATAATTTAAAATCACAAAATTTAGTCACAAACAAGACAGTATCTCAGAAATTTCAGGAATTCATCTTCGATCTGAAGTATATGATATTATACTCATTTTGATCATCATTCAAAAACGGTCAAAATGAGTTATTGCAGATCAAAATCTGAGATTCGCGATGCGAATGCGGACGACTTCGGTATGACACATAATAGAGGGATAAAGGTTTTAAAAAATTTATTTTTGCAAATCCAGCACAGCCCCAACAGTTGGTTTTCTCTCCGCTCCACTTGCAACCAAAGGCCACCCCTCCTCCTTTATTTATATCATACCCACCCCCTTCTCATCTCCCATAAATTTTCAAATTGTCTCCACCAAATAAGCAAAATCTCTCCTTTTTGTTGTTGGAGTTACTTCAATCAGCAGCTCTTCAAGCAGCCAGAGCCCTCCTCCTTGAGAATTAATTGTTTCCCAAGAAGCTGGAGCTCCATTGTTGTTGCCCAGCAGCTCTCAAAGAAGAAACTTATACCTGCAGCTACTATCCCCTGCTCCAGCTGGTGCTGCTAAATGTTGTAAACCCTCTCCTCTCTTCTGGAGCTCCAGAACTGCTGCTACGGGGCTACCAAGGCAACCATAGTTGTTGTCCAGCAGCCTAGAAGCTGTTGTTGCAGCCAAGTTCAAGTGCTACAGTTGCTCTTAGCAGTTGTAGCTGCTACCCAACCAAGCAGCTCTTGAAGGATTGGTTTCAAACAGATGTTGCATGCCTTACTACATGTAAGATCAAGCCTAATTTGATCCTCCAATCTTGGAGGATCCAATGGTACAATCTTTCCCCCCTCTTGTTGCCTTACATTATTCAACCTATTAATTTGCCTCTTAAATTAGATGAGAATATGAAGTTTACATGCAGATCATCAAAATTTTACATCCAATATGATATGTTGTGAAATAGTGGAGTTCGGTTAGGGATGTGTATTGTAAAATTTAATATTAACTGAATCCAATAATTTTGTCCTAGAACGCTTTCTGTTAACTGTAAGAGGTCATTTACATGGACAAGAGTGTAAGGTGGAAAAGTTAGTAACTTCTACAAGGTTAGGGTGTAAAATGAGATTTGTCGGGTTTAGAGTGTAATCATGAAAGTTACATAGAGGCTTACGTGTAAACTAAAGCGTTCCGCACATCAAGTAGAGAAATAAATAAATATCTAAAATGTGTAGAATAATTCAAAAATTATCCATACAGAAAGATTTTTATCTACAAGACTTGAATATTATTTGAACAGTTTTGATAGTAAAGATATGAGATATGAGAAATCTTACTGTTATATTTCTTTGACTCCCTTTTTTTCTTATATGCATTCTTTCCTATTCAACCCTACTGGATGGAAAAATGAATATTGTCTCGCTACCAAGGAAAATGATATGTGTATTTCACTTAAAAAAATGTGCAACCATTTTTTGGGTATGTAAGTGATAATCATGGTTATTATAACTTTAACTTAAGTAACTGTCACTGGAGGGGGTTGATTCAAGATTGTGTTTACAGAGATATTATTCAGCAAAGCTAGAAAGTTAAAACTATGTTTTGCTTGCAGAGATGAGAATTCATGTACTTCGATTATTGACTTTTGCGGAAAGACTAATTCAAAAGAAATCCTTATTGATGCACCTAAAAGTAATACTTAATCTTATGACTAAATAAGAAGAAATGGAAATTTTGCATAAATCTAAACATGAATTCAGATTCAATAAACAAGCTTCTAATCTCATGATTGAAAGAAAAATTAGAACATTTGGGTATTTTCATACAAGGGCTTATTAATTTTTGATTAATAATCAAAACACTAAATTAAGAGTTTAATAAGAAAAGTTGGAAATTCTGCATTGAATTGAACTTAGATACGGATCCAATGAATAAATGCTAATCTCATGATCTTAAAAATGATAACATGAGATCACAAGGACAAGTCATGTTTATGAATTAATCATTTATGTATACATTACTAACTATAGATCATTACTGACAAAAATATTGACAAAAGGTCTAGATTTGTACAGCCAACCACAGAAAGGATTGAGAAAGCATGAGGAATCAAGTCAATGATGGTGATTTTGTAATGACTGGTAAGTAAGAGTGCTAGACATGGTGACCCTTACACTTGACTGTACGAGGGTGAGATGACCCTCAGTTGGGAGGGAGATAGGAAGCCCAGTTAAGGCAGCGGTTGCTTAGTGTCAGGATCACGGATCCCAGTCTTTTCTCAATTTTTTGCGAGCGCTTACAGTTTTATGCCTCTTTGGAATCCACGATTTTCTTTTAGGCCAATTCCATTGACCCCGCGTTCTTTACGATGCCTAGGCTGAAAGGCCCTCACTTTTGATTTTTCGAGCTCGTTTGCCCGTACTGGTCGGGCCAGTTTTTCTGAAGTGACTTAGCCTGGAAAGGCTGTCCTCCGTCTCAGGTGTATAGTTTTGGAGTAGGCCTAGCCCTCCCCTAGACCGCACTTCCATTGGGTAGGCAAGACAGAAGGGTCTCTTGAGGCTTCATCATTGCTTTAGTTCTGGTTACTCTTCTTGAGAGTTGTTTACAGTTAAGTTGGTCACAAAGTGAGCTTGGTTACAGTTGAGTTGGTTATCGTTGAGAGTCGGTTACAAATGAGTTGGTTACAATTGATTTTGGTTATAGATGAGCTTAGTTACAGATTGAGCTTGGATAAAGTTGAGTTTGGTTATAGTTAAGCATGGTTTTAGTTGAGCTAATTCGTATTCTGCCAATATGTCTTGGTGAGGAGAAAAGATCATATTATGAATATCATCCGTATCAGACTAAGAGACACTACTAGGGATGTCAGAAAAGCTAGTGGACGTGTTGGAACTTATCTAGGATACAGTTACCCCACTGCATGCCTATAGAAGCACCCCTACCCTAAAGCTTCCTTATTGTCTTAAAGTCATAGTGTGAGGACTCACTGAGACCAAGACCACAGGCTAACCACTGAGCTTGAGAAATTTAACAAGAAAGGAATCTGAACACGAAACACATCATCTACACTTATTAAGATCCATCCACTTGACTCATAAACACTAGAAAGAGATCCAGATCACCTCAAGCATTATAAGCATTTAATAAACCAAAGAATTTGAAACAAGATGGGGAAGAATAAAAATCGTATACGATTATACTGGAAATTACCATTGTTAGATGGAGCTAGTGAACGTGTTGGGAACTTAGTTAGGGTGCAATTTACCCCACCGCAAGCCTACGGAAGCACCCCAACCCTAGGGCTACCTTACTGTCTTAGAGTCATAATGTGAGGTCCCACCCAAATCAAGATCACAGACTATCCACTGAGTTTGAGAAATTTAACAAGAAAGGAATCAGAACACGAGGCACATCATCTACATTTACTAAGATCCATTCACATAACTCATAAACATCGGAAAGAGATTTGGATCATCTCAAGCATAATAAGCATTTAATAAATCAAAGAATTTGGAATAGGATGGGGAAGAAAGGAAATCTTATACGGTTATATACTGGAAACTACGATTGTTAGATGTAGTTATCAGACGTGTTGGGAACCTAGTTAGGATGTTTTACACTCCACTGCATGCCTGCGGAGGTCATTCACTCCTAATGCATTCTTCACGCCTTAGAGTCATAGTGTGAGGTCACACTCAGACCAAGGTCACAGACTATCCACTAAGCTTGAGAGATCAGACAAAAATAAAGATCAGAAGAGAGACTCATCATCTACATTACCAAGATCCAACAAACATGAATTATAATTAATAAAAAGGCGATAATTTATATATAGATCATATAATTTATATATATAATGTCAAATAAGGGGAATTGAGGTTGGATGAGTAGGACAGGAGAATAACATATAAAACAACTTGAAAAGCAATTTCCCAGCAAGTAACTCGTTAAAAGTTAATTATTAGACCTTATCTACTTTCTTTCTTTTGGAGCCACTGAGTTACATATTATTTTTTAATTCATTAGATCATGCTCAACTTTTGTCGATGTTTTTTCTCCCTAATGCATGGATTGTAGAATAAGTACATGCATCGCAGTTGTCCAGTTGAACATGAGCTTCCGTCATTACTCTTGTCAGGTACACATGTTATAGTTTGTGTTCAGGATAATATAAATGTTTTTCTCCTCTTCTGTTATATTTTGGATGCATGTACATAATGCAGTTTCTTTTGTTACATGTAAATGTGTATGAAAATTAATGCAATATAAATTGGTGACACATTATTGATTTTGTGGCTTGTTAGTTAAATGTGAATGACATTCGAAACGCAAAAAACTTTCTCTTATTTTCAAATAACCTAATGTGATCTCTAGCGAACGTAGTACTGCGAATGTTGTATAAACGGGTATCCCGATCAAATAACCTAATTCGATCTATAGCAAACGTAGTACTACGAATGTTGTGTAAACGGGTATCCCGTATCCACGGATGACACAGTTTGGTATCAGAATCATGGTACCTCGCTACATACATTAGTAGTATTATAGTTCGGATCACCTTAAATTCTCGGATAGCGACATTCATCCTACTTGTCGCGAGTTCAAAAGGAAAATATGACACTCATAATCAATGACCACGGATGTTTCCATATTGTATCCCAAGAAGAGAAAAGGCACAATAGAAATAACTGTGAACATCAACTATTGTAATTAATGATATCGGTTCTTACACAGAACCATGGCATCTAGAGCAGACATTTCTATGTTTTAATTGATTCTATAACGATGAATGAGCTTCGAGATTTCTAACTTCGGTAGGCAGAATTGTAGAGGCCCTAGATCTTTCTCGTCACCTCCATGGGCTAGGTGGTCAGGTGTTAGTCAGAGGATTGCCAGTGTTGAATCGTGATCACAAGATGATCGCAGACTGTTTGCTAGTACAGCTTGACGAGTTCGACTTAATTTTGGGCATGAATTAGATGCTAGCTCATCATGCCCTGGTTAATTGCATCAGGAAGAGGTTGTCTTTAGGATTCCAGACTTACCTGAGTTTACCTTTGAGGGCACATTACATGACTCCAAAATAGAGTACATTTCAGTGTTGAGAGCTCAGAGACTCATAGATCGAGGATGCGACACATTTCTTACATCTGTCTGAGAGATTATCTAATAGGAGTCGATGGCTCAGGACATTAGGGTAGTGAAGGTAACTCATCCTGAATGTGACTTGTCAACTCATCCATAATCAAAGTAAAAAGAAATGGACTCAAAGCTGAACCTTGTGTCAGATTATCATGATATATTTCCTGATGATTTGTTAGGTTTACCATCTGAGAGAGAGAGAGAGATTGAGTTCGAGATCACACTACTACCAGATACACAGCCAATCTCAATGGCTCAACCGCAAGACATTAGTTGAGTTGAGAGAGCTGAAGGTGCGGTTGTAGGAGTTACTTGATGTTGGTTCCGTGATGCGAGCACTATACCTCGAGGTGCTCTCGTTCTTTTTGTCTGGAAGAAAGACGGATCGACGAGATTGTACATAGATTACAGATAGTTGAACAAGAAAAATGGTGAAGAACTATTATCCTCTACCACACACCGATGACTTGTTCGATCAGCTACAGGGTTCTTTGGTGTTACAAAGATCGGTCTTCGATCTGGCTACCATCATCAGTTGAGGATTATAGAGTTAGATATTCCGAAGACATCATTGAAGACTCGATATGGGCACTACGAGTTTGTTGTGATGTTGTTTGGGCTCAGAAATGCCTATGCAGCTTTCATGCATATGATAAGATTTCCGTTCATACTTGGACAAGTTTGTAGTAATGTTCACTGATGATGTGCCGATCTAATCTAGAAATAATAGGACCATGCAAATGATTTTAAAGCTAGTCCTGGACACACTTCACGGGGATAAGTTATATGCCAAGCTGAGCAAGTATGACTTTTGATTATCCCAGGTCTTATTCCTTAAGCATGTTATTTCTGAAGCAGGTATCGCAATTGATCCTGCGAAGATTGAGGCAGACATGTCTTGGGAACAACCAAAGACAGTCGCTCGGATTCATAGCTTCCTTAGACTAGCAAGATATTACAGACGCTTCGTTAGTGGTTTTTCCCGAGTTGATTTTCCCTTGACACGATTGACACGGAAGAGAGTTACTTTCAATAGAGATGACTCATACGAGCAAGCCTTCAAGACATTGAAGGAAAGATTGACGACTGCAGCAATTCTTGCACTTCCTTCATGCACTCAGGATTATGCAGTATATACGGATGTTTCAAGTGAAGGTTTAGGAGTCGTTCTAATACAGCAAGGTCGTCTGATTGCTTACGCATCACGTCAGTTGAGGACGCATGAGCGGAATTACCCCATCCATGATTTGGAATTGGTGGCAGTTGTCTTCGCTTTGAAGATCTGACGCCACTATCTTTATGAAATGAATCTCAACCTTCTCGCATATCGCAAGAGTTTAAAGTACATCTTAGATCAGAAGGAGCTGAACGTGAAAAAACGTATGTGGCTTGAGCTACCGAAGGATTTTGATTTCACGATTTCTTACCATCCTGGTAAAGGAAACGTGGTGGCAGATGTACTTAGCAGGAGAGCTCATGCACATACGACAAACTAGCTATACATGTGGGATATGCTCACAGCTTTGACTAATTGGCATCCCTATGAGAGGGCATCCATATCTACTGCCATGCCTCCACAAGTCAGCGGTTTTTGGGATCGCATAGTAGAAGGACAGAGGACATATCCTTGTATTCGAGACAGATACATGTGCGAGGTGGTGATTTTGTTGTGACTAAGTCCATTTTGTGAAAGGCTAGTCAAGTCGTTGTGCCCAACGATGAGCAGTTGTCCAGAGGTATTCTTTATGAGGTACACAGTTCGCGATTGTCTATTCATCCTGACAGCATGAAGATGTAGCGAGATCTGTGCCAACATTCTGGTGGGACAGGATGAAGTGAGATGTGGCACATCATGTTAGCATATGCTTGACTAGTCAGATGGTCAAGGCTGAGCATAGGAAACCACCAAGGTTATTACAGTCTCTCCTCGTTCCCGATTAGAAGTAGGAGAATATTTCTATGAATTTTGTCACTGGACTGCCGAGGTCACCAGGTGACCATGATGCTATTAGGTCGTTGTTGACAGATTGACAAAGTCAGCTCATTTCATACATGTCAGCATAACCTATGCTCCATCTAGATTCGCTAGATTGTATGTGAAGAACATTATCAAGCTTCATGATATACCACGTAAGGTAGTGTCTAACAGAGACTCGAGAGTTGCATCTCACTACTAGCACCATTTCATGATAGCACTACCGAGAAAGCTGAAGATGAGTTCTGCATACCATTCACAGATCGATGGACAGAGAGAGCGCACCATTCATACACTTGAGGATTTGCTACGTGCATAAACTCTAGAGGGGAAAGGGTCTTGGAAGGACCATCCACCATTGGTAGAGTTCACGTACAACAACAGTAGTCATTCCAGTATCAGCATGTCACCATTTGAAGCCTTATACGGGCGAAGATGCCTCACACCTATCAGTTAGCATGAGGTAGGTGAGCACGTTCTTTACTCTGTAGATCTCTTGGAGGAGACTACGAGGATTGTTGACATTGTGAGGTGAAAGCTTCCGATGACACAGAACCACCAGAAAAGCTATGCAGACCATCGGAAACGAGATTTGGAGTTTTAGGTAATCCGAACATCTTCTCTTAATTCATTCAAATGTGACTTATCAATATTCAACTTAATCTTTCATACTAATGGAAATTCCTGTAAACACAGAAAGGAGATTGAGTGTTCCTACAAGTATCTCCCACGAATGAAGTACAAAGATTTGGTGTTCGTGGTAGGTTGGCACCACGATATTTTGAACCATTTGAGATAATTGCTCGTATCGGGAAGGTGGCACACCAAGTAGCCCTTCCTCCACACCTGTCAGCAATACACGATGTCTTTCATATATCCAATCTAAGGAAATACACACACGACCCTTGACACGTCATCAGCTACGAGAATCTTGACGTGGAGTCAGACTTAACATACGACGAGAGGTCAGCACAAATACTCGACGGTGATATGAAGAAGCTTTGCAGCAAAGAGATTCCATTGGTCAGGGTGTTATGGCACCGACATGGTGTCGGAGAAGCGACATGGGTAACCGAAGCAGACATGCGGGCAAGATACCCGCAGCTCTTTTCAGGTAATTGTCAAAATAGTCCGTTTATACATATAAACGATGAAAGAACATAGCTTGTTTTTCCTTTGAGGTTTTTTATGGGTTCAAAACCCTTTGAGGTTTTTATGGTAACATGAAACATAGATAAAATGAACAGTGACCATAACTCGAGTCTCGAGGACGAAACTCCCTTTGAGTTTTTATATTTGTGACATCCATATCCGAATGACCCGAACCTGACCCGATTAAGATTATGCATGATCAATTAATATTCAATTAATACCGAATAAACCCAGATCGATCCATAGATCGCAGATCAAAAATCATTCAATCGCAATCGATCAAAAGTCGATCGCATTGTAATGTGTGCCATCAGAAAAAGTCACGATGCGAAATCAGAACCGCAAAACAAATCGAGACCACCATAAAATCTGATTCGACAAAATAAGACAAACGAAATAGACCATTCGTTAATCGGAGGTCATTTGATAATTTAAAATCACAAAAATTAGTCGTAAAATTAGATTGTATCTCGGAAATTTCGAGAATCCATCTTCAGACCAAAGCATGTGAATAGTATACCCATTTTGATCGTCATTTAGAGACAGACAAAATGAGCTATTATACATCAAAATCCGAGACTCAAGGTATGAATGCGAGCGACTTCGATATGACATATAATAGTGAGATAAAGGTTTAAAAAATTATTTTTGCAAATTTCAGCACAGTCCCAACAGTTGACTTTCTCTCCTCTCCACTTGGCAACCAAGGCCACCCCTCCTTTATTTATATCAAACCCACCCCCTTCTCATATCCCCTAAATTTTCAAGTCCTCTCCACCGAATAAGCCAAATCTCTCCTTTTTGCCGTTGGAGCTGCTTCAAGCAGTTGGAGCTCTCCTCCTTGAGAATTAGTTGTTGCCCAAGTAGCTAGAGCTCCATAGTTGTCGCCCAGCCGCTCTCAAGGAAGAAATTGCTACCTGCAATTGTTGTCCCCTGCTCCAGCTGGTGTTGCTACGTGCTGCAAGTCCTCCCCTCTCTGTTGGATCTCCATAATTGTCGCTACAGTGCTACCAAAGCAACCATAGCAATTGTTGCAGACAAGTTCAAGTGCCACGGTTGTTCTTAGCATGGCCTCAAATTTCAGCGAAATTCGGTCGAAATTCTTCGAATATCGATATCCAGTTGAATCGAAATTCGACCGAAATGACCGAAATGACCGAAATATGGGGGTCCTAGTACAAAAAATGACCGAAATTCCGGTCGAAATTCCATCGAAATTCTGTTTTGGTCGATACCGAAATGGTGACCGAAACCGACATTTAGGACCTTGGTTCTTCGGAGTTGTAGCTGCTACCCAATCAAGTAGTTCTTGAAGGGATGGTTTTATACAAATGTTGTATGCCTTACTACATGCAAGATTAAGCCTAAATTGATCCTCCAATCTTGAAGGATCCAAAGGTACAGTCTTTGCCCCCTCTTGCTGCCTTCCATGCATGATTCAACCTATTAATTTGCCTCTTAAATTAGATGAGAATATGAAGTTTTACATGGATATCATCAAAATTTTACATCCAATATGATAGGTTGTGAAAGAGTGGGGTTTGGTTGGGCTATGTTGTAAATTTGATATTAACTGAATCCAATATTTTTGTCCTTGAATGCTTTCTGTTAACTGTAATGGGTCATTTACATGGACAAGAGTGTAAGGTGGAAGAGTTAGTAACTTCTACAAGGTTAGGGTGTAAAATGAGGTTTGTCGAGTTTAGAGTGTAATCATGAAAGTTCCATTGGCTTACGTGTAAATCAAAGCGTTTCGTACATCAAGCGGATAAATAAATAAATAAATAAAGATCTAAAAGCAATAAAATAGTTCAGAAATTATCATCGTATAGAAAGATTTTTATTTACAAGACTTGAATATTATTTGAACAGTTTAAAAAATAAGGAGAGATGGTAAAGATGTGAGAAATCTTAATGTTTCTTTGACTCCTTTTTTCTTAAATGCGTTCATTCCTACTCAATCCTACTGGATGAAAAACTGAATATTGTCTCGCTACCAAGGAAAATGAGATTTTTATTTTACCTAAAAAATGTGAAACCATTTTTGGATATGTAACTGGTAATCATGGTTCTTATAACTTAACTGTCACCAGAGGGGATTGATTAAAGATTGTGTTTACAGAGATATTATTTAGAAAAGCCAGAAAGTTAAAACTACTTTTTTGCTTATTGAGAAGAGAAACCATGTACTTTCATTATTGACTTCGGTGGAAAGATTAATTCAAAAGAAATCCTTATTGATGCACCTAAGAGTAACACTTAATCCTATGATTAAATAAGAAGAATTGGAAAATTTGCATAAATCTGAACTTGAACCCATATCAAGCCTTTAATCTCATGATTGAAAAATGATAACATTGGATATTTTCATAATGGGCTAATAAATTATCGATTAATAACCATGCCACTAAATTAAGAGTTTAATAAGAAAAGTTGAAAATTCTGCGTTGAATTGAACTTAAATCCAGATCCAACGAATAGATATTAATCTCATGATCTTAGATGATAACATGTGACCACAAGAACTGGTCATATTCATGAATTAATCCTTTAGGGGGTGTTTGGATAGTGGGTTTAGGTGGGTTAAACTGGTTGCAGGTAACCCATTTTTGGGTTTTGGTGTTTGGATAGAGGGTTAAACTGGGGGTGGGTTAGAAGTGGGTTTGGGGTGATGTGATTGTATTGGAGTTTGAAAAAGTGAGTAGAAGTGGAGTAGTTTATAATTTTTATAAGATATGATGGTATAGTATATTATTTTTTGATGGAATTGATGATGGAGAATTGATTTATTTAATTTTTTAAAAAGATAAAAAGTGGGACCCACGTGGAGGGAGAAAATATGGGGTAGGGGAGTTAAACCACCCTTGTGGTGGTTTAACCTGATACAAGAACGCACCCTTAGGTATACACTACTAACTATAGATCACTATTGACAAAATTATTGACAAAAGATCTAGATCTGTACGGCCAACCACAGAAAGGACTGAGAAAGGATGAGTAATCAAGTCAGTGATGGTGATTCCGTGATGACTGATAATTAAGTCAATGGGTTCAACTGTCGACCACTCTTAATTGTTGATGTTCTTCTCTCAGGTTCAACTGTCGACCACTCTTAATTATCAGCAATCAATGGGTTGTGCATCAATATATGAACCTGCTTTTTCAAAAATCAGACTGATTCACGTAAATTTATTCGCAAAATTCATAAAACTTACAAAATAATCCGAATCCAGATTATGTTAAGAACTCACTGATTCAACAAAATCATCTGCAATCTCCACAAGAATGTCTTCAACTTCAGGGTCTAATTTTTCAGATGGATCAACCTGCCCGACAAAAAATAACCAAGCCAATGACATCAGCAGTGTGTAGATTCGTATAGAAAGGCACCAACTCTAATTGAAATAACTCTAGTTGTTCAAAACAATAAATTACGTTAAACCAAGTCAATTTACTTATTATATACCAAACAAGCAGAAGTACTGTTCACTAACATTCAAGGACTTATCAGACTTCAGAAGAATGACGAAGGACAGAAGCATATTCCGAGCCAAAATTTTAAAAGAAAACGTTCAACTAGAGGCAGAGAGAATAACGAGAGATGAAAAGATCTTGCTAGAAGTAGTAGGACCAACGTTCGGGAAGGCAGGTATGCGGGAGAGTATGCGGGGAGTATGCGGTTTTATGTGGTTTGGTATTTTTTATTATTAAAAATATAAATGCATTTTCAATATCATGTTAATATATTCTAAATATTATATTTCTTGATTATAATAATAAAGAATTGAAGGTACAAGGAACAAAACTATTGGGATAAAAAGTAATATAGAGTCAAATGAGCAAAAACATCAATTGAAAGAGCATTAAGTCGATGTCCGCATTTAGGTTAAGGTTTTAAAAAAGGTTCATTCGAAAATCGGCCGCATAAACAGTCGCATATACAGTATACTTAGCCGAGTATGCGGCTTGACCCGCCTAGATGCCGATTTGACCATACTTGGAGCGCCAAGGCTTCCGAGTAAGAGTACACGGCCTAGTATGTGGTATACTCGGCCGATTTCATGAACATTGAGTAGGATTACCATGACATGTGGATAAATGAAAGAATGATAACATGCGCACATATACACGCATCAAGGAATGTGTCATTTATGTTGCCCATGACAGTCAATGTGACCACCAGAAGGATCCAATAAGGTCAGATCTTTGTATTCTTTTAAATACAAATAGTAGAAGGATTTATATATAGATCATAAACGTGATAAAATAGGACTAAGTGTAATTGAATCTTAGGATATCAAATTACCCATCTGACTACTGCATAACTCTAACATTCCTCTCAAGTTGAAGCTTAATGGCTTTGTCTTGTTACTAGAAAAATTACCTTGTCCTGGATAAATATACGAGCGAAAGGAGTAATCATGTGGGCTTGTATTGATCTCCATATAGCTAGGTAGATGCGGTATACGATACAATAGCAAGTACTTAAAGATAATTAGAAGCAACAATAATCTAACTGTTGAAATAAATAATGCGAAAGCATAATCAGAACAAGAACATAAAAGAAAGAATAAGAACGTGCAAGTAAACCATGATCTACGTGGAACCTTAATCCAAAAGGAGCGAGATGAAACCATGGGAGAAGGCCTCTTGGGTCAGATCTTCTATGGTTATCTCTCTGTTGGAGTACGTAATAGAGGGGTAATCGGATCTCTTCCAGATCATATTACCCCACTCATGTTTAGTTCCACATCTACTATTTGTGGGACTCCGACCTGCTTGTGGGGCTATATAAGGAACCCCAAACCCCATGTACTCAATGAGAGATTGCAACAGATGATCTGGCCAGTTGAGGCCTTCTCCCACGATTTCATCATGCTCCTTTTGGAGTATGGTTCCCCGTAAAACCTGAGCGTTCCATGTTTCATATCACTTTATTTTGTTCGTTCTTGTTCTGCTTACGCTTACGCACTTTATATTTCAACATGGTATTAAAGCAATTTGATCTTTGAGATTTAGTTTTTATTCTTTGGGCAGCAACTGATTGTTTGTTTTGAGATTCGATTTTGTTATGAATATTTGTTTGTAGATGTGTTCGAGAAAGGCTTTTCCATTCTAATGTTCTGAAGAAACTCGAAGCTCTGTACGATTGTTTTCTACATGGCATCAACAATCTGCAGGCAACGCATCTCGCGTGGACATCTCTAGCACTGTGTATGCATCTCTAGGGGCACTTGATACAGAGAGCATCGCCAATGTACCCAATTATTATCGTTCTTGATCTGAAAAGCTAGGGTTTCTCCACGAACCCTAGATTGGATGTTCCGCATCATTGTCATCATCGGGTTTCCATGCCATGTGATATAGTTA
The DNA here is from genome assembly GCA_037367405.1 of Ottelia alismoides. Lineage (NCBI taxonomy): Eukaryota > Viridiplantae > Streptophyta > Magnoliopsida > Alismatales > Hydrocharitaceae > Ottelia > Ottelia alismoides. The sequence continues at coordinate 108,704 of JAZKJV010011680.1, read as the reverse complement.
CAGTTAGTCGACTTGATTATTAGCCAAAGATATGGATGTTAACACTCATGGATTTCTTTTACATAAAAAGAAAACCCAATGTCTTGAACATAACAAATTAGATAGCCATATCTCGAGCTCACATCAAATTGTATGGTTAGTTTAGGATTTCATTCTCAACGCACATAAATCTACATAAGGTTTGAAATCAAGGAAACGCAATCAAAGAAAAAAGGTTGTTATATGATTAAAACAATCAAGAAAAAATTCAATGGAGAGTCGTAAAACTTAGGCTTCATCGAAGCTTCATAGTGTCATTGTCAGATCCCTAAAGTTCGCCAAAGTTTAGATCTAGAATTGATCAAAATGCTTGAGTGCAAGCCTAAACTGGTAGTGAGACAACATCAGTATTATTGCTCTAGAGAGGTATTGTCGTTGTTAATGCTCTCAAGTGGTCAGGGAGGTGCTCAAGTGTTTACTGAAGCAGTGCTTCAATGAGCATAGGATTGTGCTCAGGCTCGAGAATGGGCATGGATTCTCAAATGCACATGCTCAAGTGTGCATATGTAATTCAGTGTTGCAAAAGTCGACTGACTGGTCGGACCAATAGGTCCTACTAGTCTAGTCGATGGAGTGGCTGACCGAGTATTAATTAATTCTGACTAAGCCAACTGATTGATCGATTTTTGCTTGAAGATACCATTTTTTGCCTTTTTTTTAAAGCAAACTCATACTAATACACCTAATGTCTTATTTAAAGTCTATTACTTCCTTTCTTTCATTACCATAGTATAAAAAAATTACAAATCTATGTAAATGCATAAGAATATAAGAATATATGTATAAGAATGACTTATAGATTAAAAATAATTAAAAAAATTCAAAGCTGATTAAAGCACAACTAAATCTGAGTAATCGTCTGATTGTTGATTAATCCTTAGAGATCGGGCCAATCAAGTACCGACTATCGATGTTTGTAACCTTGCAAACATTGAAAGACACTCAATAGCAAATGTTTAGGCTCAAAAATGCTTAAGGTAAAAGGGGGGGGAGTAAAAGAGCCTCAACGCGATCGCCTCGGACCCTCTGGCTGAGGTGAGTGTCTCACATGCCCGAGGCAGTGAGGCAGGGCGAGGCAGTCCCTAAAGCTATAAAGATTTACATAGCATTTTTAAAGGTACTTTTTTCCTATGGGTAGTTTCATATGTTTATAAAGGCCTCCTTGTTGAGGATATGTTTATACAAGATGAATGCTTAAATTTGACCTCTTTCATATTTATATTTACCAATTACCATTAACATGTCCAACCATTTCAGTGAACTCTTAATCTTAAACCCTTAAACAGGAATTCCAAATCTCATATGCATGCGAATTCAAATACCTTTATAAGAGAAAAATTTGAAACGAGTGTGTTAACCCATGCAACCCTTGCAAAGGGGGCACACCTATGCCCCCCCCCCCTCCTAGCCCCCCGTAATGGGAGTGTACGGTGGCACAAGGGGACATCGGACCATTCTTCAACTAAGTGCAGCAGAACATACGATTAGGATTCAAATCATATCAACATCTTGAAAATCTTTAATGACAACAATAGCCAATGACTACCTCTTTGAAAACAATTCTAGTGAAAATTATAGTCAATGATTTCCATTTTGATTGGGTACAAATTTAGTAGAAAAGTTTATGCACCTGACCTATCCTTTTTGGCAAGTTCTTGTCGTCATAACTTCATTATGTATTACAATGTTATATATTATATTTTTTGAGAAAAATAATGTTATATACTATACGTCTGTCAGATTAGGTAGCTCTAATAAAAATATTTATTATATTTTTTGTAAGTGTTTTCCTATACAAACTAAAGCTTGCGCATTTATCACCTTGAGGCTACGCCTCACCTTGCCTCCAAAGAAAACGCCTTGTTCCACCTTTCATTTTCTACAAACATTGCATACAAGTCAAATGAAAATAGCAATCAATACATGTATAAAGACTGAGAGTTATACATATACCATATATGCCTTATGACCAGCATTTTGCAAATTAGATCCATTTATATTCACCACCTTTTTTCAGTTAGAGTTTGATTGGCATTTATTCATTATGAATTTAATTTTATATTTTTCTATTCTTCTTTGTGTTTTTATGTGCGTACTGCGAAAAGAATTATGCTAAAAGGAGTTATTAATTCTACAAAAATCTAGGAAGTTTTATTAAGAGAATGTGCACATGGCCACCTTGCCCGAAAGCCGAAACTTACACCTTTTACCCCATAGTTTTTTATAAATAGATATGAACCAGGAAATTTGGGTTTTTTGCCTTTTGTATGTTGGTTTTCTACACTATTTTATTCTGATTTTTATTGGTAGAATATTTAATGCAGATAAATATTATATACACAAGGGGAAAAGAGTTTTGGTGAAATATTTACATATGTGGTTTGAATAAAATAATAATGTTTATACAATATACATAAAGGTATTCTAAATGTTATTTTATACGAAAAAAAGTTCTTTTGTGATTTTCTCGGTATGCTCCTTATTTCTCACGACTTTACAGTTATATATTTATAGCATTTCTTCTTCTTTCTTTTTCTTTTCTTTCGTTATTCTTATATTTTGTTTTATTTAGTGTTAAAACGCATTTTTCTTCATGATATGTGTAGAAAACTATATGCGAAAGTGTAATCAGATATAATAATGATAAGAACAAGAACACACGAGTATTTACGTGGAACTCTACTCCATAAGAGAGAGATCAAACCATGAGACACATGCTTCAAAGGGCTAATTTGTATAATGAACTCTCTCATTGAATACATAGGGCATGGGGTTTCTTATATAGTCCCATAAATATGGCCAAGTCCCACTAATAGACGATGTGGGACTATCATGAGTAGATATGGTAATTGGATCATGGAAGGATCTAATTACCCATCTATGAATGCATACTCTAACACTCCCCCTCAGGCTAGAGCATGCAATGCTCAGCTTGGACAAATAGAAACAAAGAATCACTCTGCATACAAGACGTTACGGTTAATATCAACTCAATGCATACTCTACTAATTGCCTGATGAGGACGTTGCATCTCATATCATGCTGGTGAAGAGGAACATGAATGCTGGAGTGTGAACCGATATGTATGCTCAGCATTATGTCTATCAGAGTCATCGGAACCGGAATGAGTCTCCTTATCCGAGAGCTCTGGCCAGGAACATGTTGGAATTTAGCGTAAGATATGAAAACTTCTCCGATCTCTCAGAAAGGCCAAGCATCGTGGGAATATTCATACGTAAATCAGAGAAGTGGGTCACCCCGATAGGTACCTCAGATTCAGAATGATCGCGTAATGGAGTTCAGGAAGACTGAAGAAAACCATGGGAATATCGATCACTGCATTCACAGTTGCTAGACAAAGCTGAGAGAATATACGTATCGGAGTTCACGGTCGCAGGAGATGGAGGTTGAATTGATTCTCTCTCTAGAGAATTCGAAGAAACTAGGCAAGCATTCACAGGTTTGCCAATGTTCCTGGTACGTACATCACGCACCATCATATAAACATCGGATATTGTCATTTACTACTCAAATACCAAACATACTATTTAAAGTTATGGGTCATAGAATATAAGATACATATAATCATAAAATTGAAAATGATTTATTATCTAATATAACCATTAACAAAAGATACATTTCCAAGTGTAACAAACAGATGCCATAATAACAAATTGTATCTATGTAATAAGGTAGATGTTAACAATTGAAAACTAATGAGCACTCAAAAAAACGAAACCCCAATGCCAAGACAGCGCTCCGAGGCAAAAACGGAACTCTAAATGAAGCAGTAGATTTGTGGCGGCAGGAGAGCATGAAAAATTTAAAAAAATGTACATAGTGTTACCGAAGGCAGAGAAGCTTCGCGACAGCAGAGGAGCTTGGAGGCGAAGGAGCTTTGTGGTAGAGGTTGGAGGCAGAGGAGGTTCGTGGCAGAGAATAGGGGTTCGGGTGTTCACCATGTTATGGAGATGGAGTACATGAGAGAGGGGGGTTCAAAACAAGGCTATTGGATTCAAGATCTTGAAGATGTGCTTCTTATTAACCCGCTAAACCCTATGAGTTCGCACAGCTCGAATATGTTGTCGCACAACCGCATATACAGCCCGCATTTGCGCAGAGGGTGCATAATGTTGCGCTCCAGGTGTATGGTGTGCCAAGAGGGCTGCATAGGCATATGCAGCCGCATATGCAACCGTACGGGCCGATTTCCTGAACATTGGCCCGCATTATCAGTAAAGAGGACATGCATAATCTGGAGGTGTATCATTGCATGTGTTTGACCGGATGATGGATAAGAGGTGGTGTATCATGCGCAGGGGAACATTGCTTGTCATGTACAATCAGGGTTTCATTAGAAATCCCTAGGACGATGATGATGTGATCTTTTAATGAACCTTGAGTATCTTCAAAATCATGCAAAATTATGATTTCAAAAACCCTAGAACTATTCTTGCTTAAACATATCACAAACATGAACCATAATCAACATAAATCTTCAAAAATACAACCCTAAAATCAAACATGTTCTGATGTCATGTAGAAAACAATAATGTAGAAGCACAATCAGATATAATAATGATAAGAACAAGAAAAAAACACAGGTACTTATGTGGAGCCCTACTCTATAATGTGCGAGATGAAACCACATAGAATTGCCTCAAAAAGCTTATTTATATAATGAACTCTCACTGAAAACATAGGGTGTGGGGCTTCTTACATAGCCCCATCAATCTGACCAAGTCTCGCTAATAGGCAATGTGGGAATAACATGAGTGGATGAGCTAATCGGACCCTGGAGTTATCCAATTACCTAACTATGGACACAAACTCTAACAATATGTATTTTCTTATCGATTGAATGCAATGAGTACCTACATGTGGTTTACCTTGCATTTTAGACAAAATGAGAGAATACAGAAGATCAATCACGAATTCATCAAGCGAATCACGAATTCATCAAGCGTCAAGTCATGAAAAATGTCACCAACGGTCGTTCATTTGTCCACTTATCCGTTTAGAAATGGAACAAGCAAACCAAAAACTGAGCAGAAGAGTAAGGAAACTAAGACATTATGATGCTGAGACATTATGGTGCATATGACCTTCCGAAAGTGGAGCTAAAGATTTCATCAAAAAAAAAGTGGAGCTAAAGACCTGTCAACAATTGGTCAGGGACAGTCATGCGTTGATGCCATAAATTCTATGTGTTGCAACATACATTCTCGTTGTCTCCATGGATCCTTGTGATCTACTTCAGCAGCATGCTTCATTCATGGTTTCCAAGCGAGGGTTTCCAAATCCTCCATCCTCGTTAGGAAGCATACTAGTATCCAGTCAACTGGGTGGATGCCCCCTATATTCCGACATGATGTACTCCAGAAGAATCTCCTCATGATCCTCCCCAATCTCTAACATACCTTAATCGACAGTAATCTCGATGGCATGAAGAAAATTGTAATCATTGCCAGGACAGCTTGAACCAGAACCAAGCACCCACTATGTCACAAAAAGGACACCTTCCACCCAGCAAGTTTCTTTACATTATTCAATGGATGAAGTCAGTCCCATGATAGCAATCGCCCACAACTCAGTTGTAGACCCGAAGTAACAAATAGGAAGTGCACCATAAATCGTACCCAACTCCGCACCACAGTCCGTTGTACCGGCATCTAAAAGTTGCAATGGAGCATTGTTAACTTGTTTCTATTAAGCCTAAGTCCTTAGAGTACCCCCAAAAACTCAAGCACGACATCCATCTACATCGCCTCCTCCTTCATTTCCTCAATAAAAAAATATAGCATCATTCGCATATTATAGAATGGGAATGGAGAAATCCCCAAGGGAGTACTCCAAAGTGATACCTGGGTAAACCACTTGATTTACCATATGTGCAGATCATCACCTGCCAAAATAAAAAAATCATGGGTGTTAAGGGGCATTCTTGTTAAACCCTGCATTGTGGTTTGGAAGTATCCCCCTCCCCAGGGTTCCCTTTACAAGCATCGAATATGATGTTCCGGTGACACTTTTTCATCCAAGAGATCCAGATATCATGAAAGTAAACCGCCAATCTACAGTGGCATATGCCTTGGAGAAATCTACCTTTCAGACTAAGATGTTTGAATGTCGTCTTTTCCAATCAATTATAATCTCGATGGCCATTACCAGGTTATCTCATCTAAGCCTTCCCGGGATGAAGGTTGATTGTACTGGCAAGATAATGCCATCCAAGATGTCGCTCAACCTATTCACCGACAGTTTTTCACTCGCAAGATAAATGGCGTTCAATAGTGAAATGGGACGAAAATCTTCCCCTCATTTTGACACCTTTTTTGAAAGAAAGAAGGAAGAGGAGTGCCCTATTAATCCTCTCAATGACTTGTGTAAAACTCCTCCACTGCCGCCGCCGCATTATCCCCGACGGTATCCCCAAATTCACAATAGAAACTGTTAACGCATATAGTAGTTTCTTTATCCCTTTGTTATTTTTATTTTCAGTTGTATGCCTTATGTAATTTACCCATAGGCTACTCTCCTATATAAGAGAGCCTAGGGCTTATGGAATTAACAACTTGCTCATTTTTCCCAACATGGTATCAGAGCGACGGTCCTAGACCGGAGTTCTCGAAACCCTAACCCTAACCTACCCAACCCGCCGACCTCTCTTTCTCTCTCCCTCTCATCGGCGCCGCCGCCGGGGCTCATCGCAGCCGCACCAGCACCATCGTGTGCCGTGGCTGTTACTCCTACGCTCCCTGGGCGTGTGCGCTAGCACTCCTGTGCAAGTGCGCAAGTCTCCTCCACACACTGCGCGTGGTGCCTCCTTCGCCTACTGCGCAAGTGCACATCTTCTGTGCGTTGTAGCCCCCTGCGTTTGTAGCATCGGATGTGCGCATCCTCGGCGCAAGCGCGCATCCTCGCATGCGCACTTGCCTGCAGCCCTTCCGCACGCCGTGCCCTACATCGCCTGCGCGCCTGTATCCTCGGGTGCGCGCTAGCCTGTAGTCCTCCCGCGCGCGATCTCAGTTGCGCGTGCTCCCAGTTGCGCGTGCGCGTGTTCCCTGCGCGCGTGTGCGTGTACTAAGCCCTAAAGCGCGCACCTCCATCTACATGGGTTTAGTTGCTTGAGGTCTACACGTGCAACTAAACCCGTCTATGTCATTGTAGACAAATCTCATCCTTTGTCAATCTTTCCAGTCTTCAGTCTCCAGTATGTCAGAAAGCAAGGCGGATATCCCATCCATTGGCGCCTTTCGTGGTCCAGCGCCTATTGTAAAGATGGACGATACCAACTATGAACTGTGGGCAATGCAGTTCAAGAGCATGATGAAGTCAACGGGTAAGAAGCACATTCTTACCGAACCAGAGCCTGCTGAGAAGACTGGAACTAATGCCTCTTGGGAGGCTGATGACGCATACGCCAAAGTTTGGCTATCCGGTACGTTGGCAATTGAGATTGCCAATGACATTCTACATTAACCCACGACGAAGGATATGTGGGACATTCTGGCGGCTACATATTCACAGGCGAAGAACGAGGATTCTGCAACTCCAGCATGATATATTCACTATCAAGCAGAATGGTCGCCCTCTACATTCTCTCTATACATCACTGAGAGGGATGTTCGAGAAGCTCTACAGCTTCATGCCCCTGACAGCCACACCAGAACAGCAGAAGACATATAAGAACGCGACTATGGTGGGTGTGTTCCTTGCTGCACTCGATCCAGAGTATGAGGCGGCACGATCACAGATTTTGGCCGACTCTACTATTCCACCCATGGAAGAAGCTTTCCATAGACTGAGTCGGATCACAGTTCCTTCCACGGCCACAAGTCAGAATACTTCAGCCATGGCAGCCAACAGGGGTCGCGGATTTCATCATCAGGGCCGTCGACGTGGACCGCGTGGAAGAGGTGGTCGTACTAGGCCAACATGTACCTACTGTCATCGTGTTGGATACAATGAAGACACATGCTACTCGAAGCACGGATTTCCTGCATCTGCACGAGTCTCTGAGCAGATAGAGCCTCCATCTGCTGCTACTTTGGATCAGCGGTTCGACGATCTAGTTGCCCGTCTGAGGGGCATTATTCCCCCATTTGGTCCAGCACCGACTACTGAGAGTCAATCTGATGCTGCTGTTTCTGCCTCTGCATCGACCAGTACTTCAGGTAGCATACTTGCATTCACCAGTAGTAGATCAGATACATTACCATGGATTATGGACTCGGGCGCTACAAATCACCTATGTGGCGACCAGAGTTTATTTACATGATACACTCAGATTCCTCCAGGCTAAACAGTAGTAATTGCCAGTGGTACACATTCCCCCATCACTGATCAGGGGGAGATTAGATTGACATCTTCTATGCAGCTCAAGAATGTGCTACATGCACCTGATTTTTCAATGAATTTGTTGTCAATTAGTCAGATTACGAAGGATCTACATTGTTGGGCAATTTTTTATCCATCTTCTTTGATTTTTCAGGACATCCATACGGGCAACGTGATTGGTCGTGGCTATGAGCAAGGAGGTCTCTACCGCCTGAATCAGACCCCATTTGCTGGAACCTCATCCCTTCCCACTGGACAAGTATCTACTTTATTGTGGCATCTGCGCTTTGGCCATTTACCGCTTCAGAAGTTGAATCACGTGTTACCTTATAGTCTTCCTCACACACCTATTCAATGTGAGGCATGTCAGTTGGGAAAGCATCACATGTCGTCCTTTCTCAGTCGTCCAGGTCGGAGTAGTACCTCCAAGTTCGAGTTATTTCATATTGATGTCTGGGGACCGAGTCGTGTACCTGATCATCAGGGATACAGATTTTATATAGTATTTATGGATGATTTTTCTAGAGTGTCATGGGTGTTTTTGATGAAAAATAAGTCTGAAGCAGGAAATATCATTATCCATTTTCTGAATGAAATACAAAATGTTTTCTCCACATCTGTGAAGTTTGTGAGAAGTGATAATGCCTTAGAATTGTGCACCAATGTTCTTGCCAATTATTACTCCTCAAAAGGGATTGTTCACCAAACATCTTGTGCTCATACATCTCAACAAAACGGCGTTGCTGAAAGGAAACACCGTCACCTTCTTGATGTCACAAGATCACTTCTTATACATAGTCATGTTCCCTACTCTTACTGGGGTGATGCAGTTCTCACTGCATGTTACCTAATCAATCGTATGCATTCTTCTGTCTTGAATGAACAGATTCCGTTTTCCCTCATCCATCCTGGGAAGGATCTGTTCACTCTTACTCCTCGTGTGTTTGGTTTGGTTGCCTTTGTCCATCAGTTGTCGCCTGGTACTGACAAGCTCTCTCCTAGGGCTGTCAAATGTGTTTTCGTTGGGTACTCCAGAACTCAAAAGGGGTACAAGTGTTTTGATCCCATGCGTCGGCGGTATATGGTCAGTGCAAATGTTACATTTTTTGAATCTGTTATGTATTTTTCAGCCTCGGGAGACAAGCAGCTATCAACTCCATCTACTGATGCCATATACATGACACCACCACCTCAAATGTCGTCATCAACACCACCAACACCACCACCACCACCGCCACCACCACATATACCAGTCTCACCGCTACCGTTCCATTATACCCGCATGCCTCCTCCCGCTCATAGTCATGACTCGTCTCCTAGCTCGCCTATGGTATGTAATGAAAATATTTCTATTGATGGATCTGACGACATTTCTGAGCAGGATATATTGCAGGGGCCAGATGAGGCTACAGCAGATTTAGATGTTCCCATTGCTCTACGCAAATCAAAGAGGAGCTGTGTTACATATCCATTGTCAGCATCTGTATCTTTTGAGAGATTATCTGGAGATTTCAAGACATTTGTGGTGGCACTGTCAGCTGTAGATATTCCACGGAGTCATCAAGATGCTCTGCAGGATAGTAGATGGCGACTAGCAATTGAGGAAGAAATGGCGACACTTCAGTCCAGAGGAACTTGGAATTTGGTTCCTATACCTCCAGATGTGAACCCGGTGAGCTGTAAGTGGGTGTTTACAGTGAAGCACAATGCAGACGGCTCTATTGATAGGTACAAGGCATGTCTTGTTGCACGTGGCTTTACACAGACATACGGGGTGGATTACCTTGACACAATCTTGCCTGTGGCCCGTCATTCCACTCTCCGGATCTTGTTGTACGTTGCAGTTGCTAGAGACTGGCCGCTCTATCAGCTGGACGTGAAGAATGCATTCTTATATGGAGATTTGCAGGAGGAAGTCTATATGCAACAGCCACCCGATTTTGCTGTTGAGGGGGAGTGTTCCAAGGTATGCAGATTACATAAGGCTATCTATGGCCTTAAGCAGAGCCCCAAAGCATGGTTTCAGAAGCTCTCAGACATCTTTGAGAAACAACGATACAAACGCTCCAATGCTTATCATTCCTTGTTTGTACAGAAGACTGCTAGAGGTATTATTGCAATTATGGTTTATGTAGATGATATCTTGATCATAGGAGATGATGAGCAGGGCATAAAGCATGAGAAAGAAATGCTGGGAAGCGAATTTGTCACTAAGGATCTTGGTGTTCTTAGATATTTTCTGGGGCTGGAATTTGCTAGAAATCCATATGGGTTAGTAATGTCACAAAGGAAATATGTTACAGATCTGTTGAGTGAAACAGGTATGCTTGGGTGTCGACCTCCTACGATACCAATGGATCCCAGCATGAAGCTCTATGATGATGACATAGAGGAGGTGGAAAGGAGAAGATACAGAGAACTGGTAGGCAATCTGATGCTGCTGCTTCTGCCTCTGCGTCCACCAGTACTTCAGGTAGCATACTTGCATTCACCAGTAGTAGATCAGATACATTACCATGGATTATGGACTCGGGCGCTACACATCACCTATGTGGCGACCAGAATTTCTTACAGGATACACTCAGATTCCTCCAGGCCGAACAGTAGTAATCGCCAATGGTACACATTCCCCCATCACTGGTCAGGGGGAGATTCGATTGACATTTTCTATGCAGCTTAAGAATGTGCTACATGCACCTGACTTTTCAATGAATTTATTGTCAATTAGTCAGATTACGAAGGATCTACATTGTCGGGTAATTTTTGATCCATCTTCTTTGATTTTTCAGGACATCCATACGGGCAACGTGATTGGTCGTGGCTATGAGCAAGGAGGCCTCTACCGCCTGAATCAGACCCTATTCGCTGGAACCTCATCCCTTCCCACTGAACCAGTATCTCCTTTATTGTGGCATCTGCGCTTTGGACATCTACCACTTCAGAAGTTGTTTCGCGTGTTACCTCAGGGTCTTCCTCACACACCTATCCAATGTGAGGCATGTCAGTTGGGAAAGCATCACAGGTCGACCTTTCCCAGTCGTCCAGGTCGGAGTAGTACCTCCAAGTTCGAGTTATTTCATATTGATGTCTGGGGTCCGAGTCGTGTACCTGATCATCAGGGACACAGATTTTATATAGTGTTTGTAGATGATTTTTCTCGTGTGTCATGGGTATTTTTAATGAAAAATAAATCTGAAGCAGGCAATATCATTATCCATTTTCTGAATGAAATTCAAAATGTTTTCTCCACATCTGTGAAGTTTGTGAGAAGTGATAATGCTCTAGAACTGTGCACTCATGTCCTTGCCAATTATTACTCCTCAAAAGGGATTGTCCACCAAACATCCTGTGCTCATACATCTCAACAAAATGGAATTGCTGAAAGGAAACATCGCCACCTTCTTGATGTCACAATATCAGTTCTTATACAGAGTCATGTTCCCTACTCTTACTGGGGTGATGCAGTTCTCACTGCATGTTACCTAATCAATCGTATGCCGTCCTCTGTCTTGGATGAACAGATTCCATTTTCCCTTATCTATCCTGGGAAGGATCTGTTCTCTCTTACCCCTCGTGTGTTTGATTCAGTCGCCTTTGTCCATCAGTTGTCTCCTGGTACTGACAAGCTCTCTCCTAGGGATGTCAAGTGTGTCTTCGTTGGGTACTCCATAACTCAAAAGGGGTACAAGTGTTTTGATCCTCTGCGTTGGCGGTATATGGTCAGTGCAGATGTTACATTTTTTGAATCTGTAATGTATTTTTCAGACTCAGGTGATCAGCAGCTACCTCCACTGCCTACCGATGCCATATACATGACATCACCACCTACTGCAGCACTGCCACCACCACCGTCACCACCACCACCACTAATCCCCGTTTCACCACTACCTTTCCATTACACTCGCAGGCATCCTCCCGCTCATGGGCATGGCTCGTCTCCTAGCCCGCCTATGGTATGTAATGAAGATACTTCTACTGATGGATCTAATGATATTCATAAGCAGGATATCTTGTAGGGGCCAGATGAGGACACAGCTGATTTAGATGTTCTTATTGTTATACGCAAATCGAAGAGGAGTTGCGTTACATATCCCTTGTCAGCTTCTGAGTCATTTGAGCGACTATCTGGGGACTTCAGGAACTTTGTGGTGGCCCTCTCAGCTGTAGACATTCCACGGAATTATCAAGATGCTCTACAGAACAGTAGATGGCGGCTAGCAATGGAGGAAGAAATGGCGGCACTTCAATCTAGAGGAACTTGGAGTCTAGTTCCTATACCTCCAGATGTGACCCCGGTGAGCTGCAAGTGGGTGTTTACGGTGAAGTACAATGCAGATGGTTCTATTGACAGATATAAGGCACGCCTTGTTGCACGTGGTTTTACACAGACATACGGGGTGGACTACCTCGATACATTCTCGCCAGTTGCCCGTCATTCCACTCTCCGGATTTTGTTGTCAGTTGCAGTTAATCGAGATTGGCCGATGTATCAGTTGGATGTGAAGAACGCGTTCCTGTATGGAGATTTGCAGGAGGAAGTCTATATGCAACAGCCACCAGGTTTTGCTGTTGAGGGGGAGTGTTCCAAGGTGTGCAGACTTCATAAGGCTATCTATGGCCTTAAGCAGAGCCCCAAAGCATGGTTTCAAAAGCTTTCATATCTCTTTGAAAAACAAGGATACATACGCTCCAATGCTGATCATTCCTTGTTTGTACAGAAGACTTCTAGAGGTATCATTGCAATTATGGTTTATGTAGATGACATCTTGATTACAGGAGATGATGAGCAAGGCATAAAGCAGGCGAAAGAAAAGCTGGGAAGCGAGTTCGTCACTAAGGATCTTGGAGTCCTTAGATATTTTCTGGGGCTGGAATTTGCTAGAAATCTGTATGGATTAGTAATGTCGCAGAGGAAATATATTACAGATCTGTTGAGTGAAACAGGTATGCTTGGGTGTCGGTCAAGGCCTTAAAAGTCGGATTTCGGTTTCGTTTCGGTGAGGGACCGAAACGAAATTTCGGCCAAATTTCGGTAGAAATTCGACCGAAATTTCGGTCATTTCGGTGGCTTTTTGAACTAGACCCCCCCAAATTTCGACCGATATAGCCATTTCGGCCGAATTTCGGTCACCTACCGAAACCGAAATTCGACCGAAATTCGGCCGAATTTCGGCGAAATTTAAGCCCATGGTGTCGGTCTGCTACGACACCAATGGATCCCAGCATGAAGCTCTATGATGATGACACAGAGGAGGTGGACAGGAGAAGATACAGAAAACTGGTAGGCAAACAGTTGTATGTCATGATCACTAGACCTGATATATCATTTACAGTGAGTCGTGTGAGCCAGTTCATGGAGCAACCACGTCAGGTCCATATGGATGCAATACACATGATTCTTAGATATCTCAAATCATCTCCAGGCGCAGGTTTTCTATTCAAGAAGGGAAATGAGATTTCTATCTCAGCATGTGCGGATGCAGACTATGCAGGATGTCCCAAGGACAGGAAGTCCACCTCAGGATTTGCAGTCTATGGTGGGGATGCTCTAGTCTCATGGAGGAGCAAGAAACAGGCAGTGGTAGCTAGATCCAGTGCTGAATCCAAATATAGGGCTATGGCCCAGGCTAGCACAGAGATGATGCGGGTGAAGGCTGTTCTTACAAATCTATGTCTTGATGTACCACTCCCTATGAACTTGGAATGTGATAATCAGGCAGCCCTGTTCATTGCAAACAACCCAGCATTCCATGAGTGGACCAAGCATATTGAGGTTGACTGTCACTACATACGTGACATGATTCAGAAGGGGTTCATTGCTACATCTCATGTTACCTCAGAGAATCAAACTGCTGATATATTCACCAAGGCATTACTACGAGGCCCATTCCAGAAGTGTGCGTCCAAGCTGAGCATGATTGATATCTATGCTCCATCTTGAGGAGGAGTGTTAACGCATATAGTAGTTTATGTATCCCTCTGTTATTTTTATTTTCAGTTGTATGCCTTATGTAATTTACCCATAGGCTACTCTCCTATATAAGAGAGCCTAGGGCTTATGGAATAAACAACTTGCTCATTTTTCCCAACAGAAATAGATTGGGAAGCATTCGATCATGGGGTACCATCAACATTCACACCCCATACCGCTGATTTCACCTCATCACGATCGAAAGCTCACGTCAACTGGTTCGTCTTGAATCTAGACATTATGGGGGGCTCATGCCCATCTATCTCTATGGCTTGTTATCCTCCTTCAAGAGATCCTGCTAAAGCAATCAATCAGTACTTTACACATATCCCTATCATTTTCTATCAGTCTATCATCCACAACCACGGCATATATCAAGTTATGCCTTCGCCTTCCACTAGCAACCTTGTGGAAGAATTTTGTGTTTGCGTCACCCACTTTGATCCATTTATGTCTAGATCTCTACTTCATCCCGTCGTATGTTTTTTGTCCTTGCATAGACTTGGACGGTCTAATGATCTGGCAAGCCAAGCCATAATTGGATATCTCTCATTGAGCTTTCTAATCTTGACCTAAAGATAAACCCTGAGAGACTAGTTTGTTGGGTCGTAGAAGTCTGAAATGACCATCGGAATACGACTTTCTCTTGCATGTAGTATGACAGCTTGCATAAATCTACCAGTGTGCTTGGAGATGAAATCTAACCTTTTACCCTGCCATGCAATTATTATACTTCCCTTAGCGCTATCAATCACATCCACCACCTTGAAGTCAATTAAAGCCGGCACCCTGAGAGAATCCCAAAACATATTGATCCAATCACGACTTCGGCACCCCGAGAGAATCCTAAAACATATTGATCCAATCATGGAATCCTTTTTTCTTGGAGCATCGCAACATCTTGCATCACATGTTCAAAAGAGATCATATAGCTTTCCACTTCTTCGAATTTCTAATGCTCCAGACGTTTCATGAAGTAGGTTCCATTGCGAAACAACAGTGTTCCATGTGGTTGGAACCACAACTGCTACTCGTGTAATGGTCCTGTGAAACGGTTTTTTCCACATGTGTATTCTGCCCATGTGGAATCTCGATGCTCCACGCCATCCATCAAGCCCCCCACCACAACTTGTGCTTCCAAATCAACAGCCGGAGGTTAAGAGGAGGAATATTCTTCCTCTTGTTGTATCTCTTTAGCTTTTTTTCAAGGAATACCTTCCATTACTATGATCCCAGAAGACTCCCATGACAGTTAGTCCTACATTTAGGGAGAAGGATCGAGGATCTACGTCATTTGGCACCTCGCCCTCAGCTACAGCCATCATCGTTGCATCAACCATCATCCCAGAGGGTTTCTCCGTCATCAGTTCAGGCCATATGTTTCCATGCTCAAGTTCGAGTGACAAGTCAACTGTCGTTGCCTGAGAAGTAATCGGGTTGTGCATCGCCCACAGCCATTGTGCACTCCACCTCTACATTGAGCGATATTTTCCCTATAATGACAAAAATGGTTGTGGTCATGTTGGAGCCTAGTGTTCGCACACCGGATTATTTTGAAACGTGAATGGGGTGGGTCATCTTTGGACGATGACCAACCCAAGTCGCCCATCAGATAAGATCTATGTAACTTCACCAGCTCTCTAAGTGTCGCTTTCAGTGAACTAAGATTTTTTGAGAGGAATGGAACTTCAGTGACTTGAGCCATCCAACATCTCCAGAAAGTTTGCTCCCCATCGGTGAATTGCAGTCTTCTACAGCGCATCTCCACCCCCTCTCCAAATCTCCACGAAGCCGTTCCTGGACCTCCTTGCTTGAAAGGCCCCGAACACAATATATTAGAATACCAATCTGGGCCATGTCATTCAAGAAGGCATCCCGAAGCCTACCTTTGAGCTCTGATTCAACAGCATACTCATCTTCCTCTTTCTTTAACAGTACACCAACGAGAAGATCTCATTTCCTATTTAAAGGGATTGGATTGAGGATGACCACCCCAACAGCTTCCGGGGAAAAGGACATAAACCACATCGTAGCTAACAACCCTCACAAGCTTTTGCAATGGTAGAGGAATCTCAAGCATCCAAAATATTGACCGCCTTTCCGAGCAATCAAAATGCCAATGTCCCCATCTCCCACATGTAAAGCATCTCGGTGCCAAGCAATCGACCGTCCAATGCTCATTAGCCCCACAGAGGGAAACACTAGGGCCAGAGACAGGGAAACTTCCGATGATTGGCCCTCTGTCATTCCCCTTCAACCTTACCCTCAGATTGCTCGATGTCTCTCCTCACCTCCTTCGCACTCCTGCAATGCCCCCACCCCTTCTCCAGGCATACACTCCCGGAGCAAAACTTCTCCCCCGAACTCTCTACTCTGCTCTCCTCAACCCCCCCCCCCCTCATTTTTTCTCTTGAATGGCCATAAAATATTTGCAATTGATCTCTAGATCACCACGAAAGCACAGCATCAATAAAAATAAAATGGAATTTGACATCTCATGAAATTTTGGTCATAACCCATATCATGTGCAAATCCAGACCCACACCCGAGGGAGAGCAAAATTCTACAAGAAATGACACTGACATTGTAAAGCTACAAATGCGATACCATAATAATCAGAACGGCAAAGAGAAGGGAAAATATAGATAATGGTATACCATGTTGGATGAAAGTTCAAGCAAATGTCATCTATTAAGGCATCATTAGACATCTGACCTGTGTAACTAGTTCATGGATGCTTCTTTTACTGAGAATCCGATCACCAGAATCAGCCGGGTCTACTGAGGGAGCTGCCCCTGGTTGCCCAGAACCAGGCTGTGTTATTGACGATAAATGTGCTTTCTGATTTGCAGATCCAGGAGGCCGGGAAGAAAGCAGTTGCTGGGTCGCTGTTTGCGGGGGTTTTGTCAGAACATGTGATTGCAGTTGGTGTTGTTGCTGCTGCTGCTGTTTTTGTTGCGGCTGGGACTGAAGATGCTGCTGTTGTACTTGTAGTACTTGCTGGGAAAGTGATGGTCTTTGAGGTAGCTGCTGTGGTCTGATCTGGGGCCTGTATGCTTGGGTGGGCATTGAGGAACCATGTGATGGCTTCCCTTGAGCTAACATCCATGGCTGCTGAAGAGGCTGGGAATTTTGCACCTGACTGGTTGTTTGAGAATTAAGTGAAGCCATAGGAGAAGCTTTGATCAAGCCTTGACCATGTAATTTCTACAGTGAAGTAATCAAGCATATGAATTATTAGATCAAAAGACATCAAATAGTGCAAACCGTAACAAAATTTAACTTAATAAATATCCTGCGGGAAATCAGAATAACACAAAGCTGTATCACTGGCAATTTAATTTTGTAAAGATAATATTTCCTGTTTAACAGCAGATCATAAAATGAATAGCATTCTATAAATTTACTACACACAGGGTTCATGAAAGCGGTATGTATGCATTCGGACTGGTCAACGAATATTGATTAAGCGGTATGCGGGGGCATATGAGGGGTATATGAGGTTCTAAGCGGTTTTCTAATTTTTAATTTAAAAATAAAAAAATATCTATGAATAACATTAGCACTGAAGTTATGTATCTAAGTAGAGTTAAAGAAGATGTAAGAAAAACGGTTCATGTTAGATGGGTGTGTATAATCGCCTCATATTTATGTATATATACTTTTAATTACCTCATATTTAATCACAAAAAACATTTATCATAAAAACCTCATGTCATATAATTCGTAATAACAAAACTTCAATACACATACATGCACTACATGAGCAAAACCTCAATCGGCATATATAAAAAATATTCGATGGTATATTGCATATACTCGTGAAAACAATACATGAGAAAAACATAAAACAATGCATATACATAATGGTATAATGCATTGCAATTGTATAGAAATGCATGTCATATTCTAACAATTGAATGAAGAGGCTGAGTTACGGAATTAAGGACCTAAATGAGAATATTGAAAAGTTGGAGCTACTGGAGCAGTGTGCGGGGCATATGTGGGATATGCGAGGCATATGTGGGCCGCATATGCGGGGAGGGCGCATAATGCACTGATTCAAGTAATCGATGCGGTCTGCATGTCGCACGGGCATATGCGGCCCATACGGCCGATTTCGAGAACACTGACTACACATCTGTAATTTTCCCTCCAACCTCACCAACCATTAGCATCATAACCAGGGGCAACTTGGTTGAAGGTGGTAGTGGCGGTGGTGATGGTGGTTCTACCTATTGGTCTTGACTATTTGACAAATGTGCGAACAAAACGCAAGTTTCAGTGGAACTTTCTGTGTTGGAATTAGTGAGAGGGACTGTAGCTTGGGATAACAGTGCCAAACTGCATGCTCCTCAGTAACATGCATTCACTGATGGATATGTCGTACTGGTTTCCAAGATTTTATTCACGATCTGAGCAAATAACTTGTACACTTCACGTAACACCTCATGATTGGAATTACACTTTCCCGCCAAAAAAATAGCATTTGATCCCCCATGTAATCCATCATCAGCAAAACAAACGCCTTTCTCATGTAAGCCTAGAATAGAAGGGCGCCATGTGAGGAATCCTTTCGACGTGTGATGATAGCAAGGTATCTTCTTTCTTGATGATCTAGCCAAGAAAGGCGGCCCACTGCCTCATTTCCGCCCGAACAAGCAAGTGTCAGGTTCACTATCTTATAATAGCGGAGTCTATCATGAGAATTGTGGCATAAGATTAGAGAAATTCGAAGATGAGACAACTGGGAGAATTATTGCTTGCTTCTTTCAGGCCGAGTCTACCCTTTATAAGTTATGAGCTCCGCACAAATTGTCTTAGGAAAGACATGGAATTTATTGTTGACTCTCATAAAGGGAGACATGTTTTTCTCTTAACACACGCCCCCACAATCCAAATATAGATTGCAATTGTTGCTCCCCACAATCTAAATATAAATTGAAATTGTTGCTTTATTTGTTAATTTGATTATCTAATCATCAAAATTTGTATTTTTATGAGAATAATCCTCATAGCTTATGAATCATATTCATAAATCCAAATAATAATGTAAATCCAATTTACACTAATTATTCTAATGTGAATCGCATTCACACATGTGCCTTGAAATAATTATATGAATCACAATCACATAAATATTAATGTTGAAGTTTTGTAACAAAAAAGTCTTATTCATCGTAGCCCTAGAGCTCTCTTATATAGGAGAAAAGCTTAAAAGGAAAATTACATAAAGAGACTGAAGAAATAGAAAATTACAAAAATAGAACAGAGAGATATAAGTATCTCAACACTTCCCCTCAAGCTGGAGCATATATGTCTATCATGCTCAGCTTGGAACAGCAACGATGAAAAGGGCCCTGAGCAAGAGCTTTGGTAAACATATATGCAATCTGATCTCCTGAAGCAACATGGGAGATAGAAATAAACCCTTTCTAGATCAAATCACGGGTGTAATAGCAGTCTACTTCAATATACTTTGTTCTTTCATGGAAAGCTGAATTATTAGATATGCGATGCTTGATTATCACATTTGAAGTACATAAGAAGAGACCTCAATAGTTAGGTCAGTCAGGACGAACTTGACCCACATCATTTTCGTGCTCCCTTGGCCATTGACCTATACTCTGATTCAGCGCTAGATCTCGCTACAACAATCTGCTTCTTACTCTTCCATGAAACCAGTAAGCTACCAACAAATACAGTAAAGCCAGAAGTACACTTCATGTCCTTGGGACACCGAGCATAATCAGTGTATGCATAACCAATAACAATAAGAGACGTATCTCTTCTGAATAAAAGACCCGCACCCGGAGAAGACTTCAGGTACCTCAAGATCATATTAACTGCATCCATGTGAACCTGCCTAGGTTGCTCCATAAACTGGTTGACTCTGCTAACAGCAAATAATATATCTGGCTTGGTAATAGTAACATACAACCAGTGTTGTAAAAGTCGCCCGACTGGCCCGATTAGTAGGTCCGACTAGTCTAGTCAGTGGGGTGGCCGACCGAGTACCGACTAATTCCGACTAGGTACACTAATCGACCAATTTTCGCTCGGAGATACCGTATTTTTTTAATGTTTTACTTTTTTTTGTAAGCAAACTTAGTATAATATGCCTAATGTTTTATTTAAATTCAATGTTTTCATTTATTTTATTATGGTAGTATATAAATGTACAAAATCTATGTAAATATATGTATAAAAATGATTTATATATTTAAAATAATTATAAAATTCAAAGTCGATTAAAGTCCGACTAAATCCGATTAGTTGTCCGACTGTCGATTAATCCTTAGTCAGTGACCCAACCGACCGAGTACCGACTACCGACTTTTGCAACCTTGCATACAACAGCTTCCCCACTAACTCTCGATATCGCCTCTTATTCACCTCCTCCGAGTTATCATCATAAAGTCTGGTATTGGGGTCCATTGGAGTAGTAGCAAGTTTACATCTTGTCATACATGTCTCGGATAGAAGATCAGTGGCATACTTCCATTGCGTCATTACCAATACCATGTTGATTCCTTGCAAACTCTAGGCCAAGAAATTAGCGTAGCTTGCCAAGGTCCTTGATCACAAACGGACATCCGATGAAATACTTAGCTACCTGAATGCCATGTTCATCACTGTCAGTAATAATAGTATTATCAACATAAACCAGAATAGCAACAGTACCTCTATGGGTTCTCTTAACAAAAAGAGAATGATATGCAGCAGATCTAACAAACCCCTTCTGTTCAATCAACTCTGAAAGCTTTTGAAACCAAGCTCTCAGACTTTACTTAAGGCCATATATGGCCTTGTGAAATCGGCACACCATACTCGACTCCCCCTCAGCAGCAAACCCTGGTGGTAGATGCAAGTAAACTTCCTCCTGCAAGTCATCGTACAAGAATAAATTCTTAACATCCAATTGGAAAAACGGCCAGTCGCGTATTGCAGCAACAGCAATAAGAATGCGCAAAGTAAAATGGCGCGCAACTGGAGAAAATGTATCTTGGTAATCGACTCCATAGGTTTGGGCGAACCCAGAACAACCAATCTAGCCTTATACATGTTCACAGTACCATCTGATCGATGTTTTACTATAAATACCCACTTGCTGCCAACAATAGATGCACCTGGAAGAGCATGTACAACACTTCATATACCATGAGACTGTAAAGTTGCCATCTCTTCCTTCATCGCCAGACACCACTGACTACTCTACAGTGCCTCCTGATAGGTTCTTGGTATCTACATTGCTGACAATCCCACAACAAATCTCTGAAAATCCGCAGAAAGACCTGGCAGGGAAATATGAGAAGCAAGAGGATGCATAGTCGCCAAGGGCTTGCAAATCCAACCGTCTCTCACTAACTTTTAGAGCCATTCATGTACAACTCTTAATCTCATATTTACAACATGTTGGTCGAAGACCTTTTAAGTCCTCAGCTTGGTTAGCAGATCAGCAATGTTGTCAGCAAAGGCAACCTTGGCGATCGTGATATCACCATGTTTTTAGATCTCCCAGATGATGTGATATTTCCCCTCCACGTGCTTGCGTCTTTGATGCCACTGGGGTTCCTTCGCTTGCGTTATCGCACCTATGTTATCGTAGAGCAATGGGATGGGAGATTCTGATGAGGAACTACGCCAAGTTTCAAGATGAACTTGCATAACCACACATCCTCTTTAGTAACATCCGATGTTGTTATGTATTCTTCTTCAGTTGTTGAGTCAGTCATGGTGTCCTTACTTCTCCGGTTCACAACATCATCGTTCAACATGAATAAGAACCATGAGGTTGACTTCCTATCATCCAAATCTGATTGAAAGTCAAAATCAGTGTACCCTAATACTTGGAGATCATTATATTCATAGACCAAGGCGTAGACTTGAGTTCTTCTTAGGTACTTTAAGATGATCTTCATTCCAATCTAGTGTTTCTCTCTATAGCAAGATTGGTAATGAATTACCATTCCTACTGCAAGGCGTATGTCTGGTCTTGCACACATCATGGCATACATGAAGCTTCCTAAAGTCGATGTATAGGAGGATCTGCCCATGGCTTTCTTTTCCTCAACGATTTGAGGAGTCGTCCCTTTAGATAGGTGAATACCATGTCTTAAGGGAAGTAAGCCTTTCGTAAAATTATCCATATTCAATCTTTACAAGATCTTTTGATATATCCTTGTTGTGATAGTCCCAGTATCCTATTTTTCTATTTCCAAACAGCTTCATACCCAAGATATAGATATTTCATCTCAAAGGTATTGTACAACCAGATCTTAACACTAATCATCACCCATGTATGATTCCCAATGATATGGATGTCATCTACATAAAGCACAATGAATACGATGGCTATCCCACTAAGCTTCTTGTACACATATGGCTCATACGAATTCTGCACGAAACCATAACTCTATGGTTTCATCAAATCGGACATTCCAGCTACGAGAAGCTTGTTTGAGCATGTAGATGGATTTCTTCAACTTGCACACTTTACATTCCTCAACTATGAAACCATGCGGTTGCTCTATATAGATATCCTCTTCGAGGTATCCGTTAAGGAATGTTATCTTGACATCCATCTGTCAGATGTCATAGTCAAGATATGCAGCTATAGCAAGCAATGCCCTGATGGATTTAAGCATGGCCACATGGGAGAATGCTTCAACGTAATCAATGCCTTCTCTCTATGTGTAACCCTTGACTATGAGTCGAGCTTTGAATGTCTCTACCTTCCCATCGGTCCTTTCTTTCTCTTGAAGGTATGTTTGCACCCAATGGTTTTAACCCCTTTAGGTGGATCTTCGAGGGTCCATACACCATTCTTGTACATGGAATCTACTCAAACTTCATTGCTAGAATCCAACTATCCATGTCACAATCACCCAAAGCTTCATCAAATAAAGTTGAATCATCATCAGACTCTTCTAATATATGGAATGTACCTTTAAAGTTGTCTTACAAGCCTAGAACTCTTTCTAAGAGGTATAGTCATATCATTTTCAATTATCTCTTCAATTTCTGGTGTAGGAACCCCATAGGTCTCGATAGACTCGATTAGTTCCTTAACTTTGTTATTTTCTTGACTTATAAGGAATACATCTTCCAGAAATTTGATGATTCTAGAAATAAATACCTTTTGATTCTCATGATCATAAAGTTGGTATCCAATACCATTCTTCCAATGAAGTAGCACTCTCTAGGGCAAGATTTCAACTTGCTTGCATCCATATTTTTAGCATGCACCAAAACAACCCCAAATCCTCAAGTGTCATACACTCGGCTTGCTACCATAACAAAGCTTGTGATGGGTTTTAGGTACAAATTTAGATGGAATATTGTTTAGAACATAAGTTGCAGTCTCTAAAACATGTCTGCAGAAACTAAGAGGTAAGTTTGCTTTACTCATCAATGATCTTACCATGCCCAACATAGTTCTATTGCGTCTATCTGCAACTCCATGAGTTATGGAGTACCTGGAGGAGTGAGATTGGAAATAATTCCTCTCTTTAAGATATTCTTTGAATTCATCTGAGGAGTATTGCCACATTGGTCAGATTGAATCTATTTTATCTTTTTATGGGTTTGGTTCTCAACCAAAGCCATGAACTCTTTGATTTTTTTCAAAGTTTCATATTTATGACATAATAAGAAGAAAAAATCATACCTCGAATGATCATCAATAAAGGTCACGTATATTGATGTTCAATTCGAGTCGCAGTAAGAAAGGGACCGCATACATCAGTAGGTATTAGATGTAATATATCTCTGCATCGCTCACCTTTCTTAGAGAATAGTGTCCTGGACATTTTTCCACGAATACAATGCTCGCAAGTTGGAAGTCCACGGACATCTAAGAATTCCAGAGAAGGTCCGTCATTTAGCATTCTATTGATCATATCAATAGACACATGTCCAAGTCTTTGATGCCAGATCATAGTTAAATGATCTCCATCCTTTCTTAATTATTTAAGAGTTTTATTACCACAGTGGTATTAACATTCACGACCATTCATGCATGTTGAATTCATATAGTCCACATGTTGTTAGAAAACCATCGACTATAAAATTACCATAAAAAATTATGATATGTTTATTACATAAAAGGAAAGTATATCCATGTCTAACGAGCTTAGATACAGATAGTCAGTTCCTTCTAACATCCGATACATAGAGACAATCTCTAATATCTAGGACTCTCCCACTGGATAATGATAGTCTACATATTCCAATGATGATCATTGCAATAGTTGCATCGGATCCCATCTGGATGACTATCTCCTCATCATCAAGATTTCTGGTATCTTGAAACATATGCAACTAATTGCATACATGAACAGAAACACCAGAATCAACAACCCAACTTCCTTCTCATCCTACAAGTAAGTTGTTTCAATATGAATGTAGAATTCTTATTCGCCAAAGCTATACCTTTGTCCTTCTCAAAGGATTTTAGGTATTCTTGATGGCTACTCTTCTAAAATTCTAGCTTATAGCAGTGGTGGTAGACGTCCATCTCCATGGACGTCGGATGTGTCGAAGCATTAGAAGATTGATCAGCAATTTGACTTCCATTCTTTTCTTGGATCGGACTCTTCCGAGATATACGCTTCCTCTCGTGATTCCCTTTAACCAGTACAACTATAGCACCGCTAAAGTGATATTCTTTCTTCATAATGTCCGTAGTGGACTTTAATGTAGAAAGAGTATGGTTCACATCTCCATATATCTCCATCAAATTCATGAGGATGTCATGAGTGGATTCAATATTTATAAGTTACTTCTAAAGCACATTAGACAATGATCCAAGAATGTAGTAACGAGTGATTGCATCATCCTCGTCCATCTTCTTGTTGAACCCTTTCGCATCCTCTGTCTCAGTGTTCTCATACTTCATAGGTGAGAGCACATACGATATGTGTTATGTCTCAAGTAAGAGCTCCAAATTATGGATCTAATCCGAAAAAGTTGGACCGATCAATTGATTGACCTTAAGCAAGTTGTCGAATGCGTTGAGAGATCTCATCTGAAATTAAAGAATAAAAGGTACAGTCTAATAGATCTTGATTAAAGAGATTAAACAATTTAATATTTTTAAATCCATATGTTCTGATATTTTAAGTACTTTTAAAGTCTTTCCCTTGTAAAGTTTCAAAGCATGAGGCAAGCTAACTCAACAGCCCCTCTACGAGATATGAGTCTCCTTTCAATTTCATTGCACCCTAATAATATGAGAAAATGTAACTACGATGAAGAGGGAGCTCTTTCCGATCTACAAGTCCAACTTGTATTATCGGTTCAGCCTTCAACACCCACACTCCCGACATATATGAAGTTAGCATCTTGTTGATTAAACCAACCGTCAAATGAGAAAAAATACAATTTATGCTATGTGCGATCTAACATCGTCTCAACAATATGGGGAACAACATTGTGGTCACTAAGCATACGACTCATCTCTTTCGAGAAACAAAGAATCTGATCCATGTGAATTTGTATTGCCGAGCCATGACTACACATGAGCGTCTCCAAAAATATAACCCACGGCGACAGAGTTCTCCGCAAGGACGGAAGACCATAGATGCCATCATATGACTTAGTTCGTGTTTTATTTAAATAAATGATTAATTATTTCAAATCATATTCACATGATTAATCTAATAAGGGATATGGCTAGCATACATGCTTATTATTTTAACTTGTGTCCAAGCAATTATCAAGCAATCCAAGCATTTCAATCTTTATACACTTGATGTTATCATATAGTATACTCCTTCACTTAGTACGATTCATTATTCTATTTTTAGTTGTTAAAGTACGCCATGACTTTTTATGCTACCCTTCCTTGAAATCCAGCCATGTCATGCCAACAATGCTAGCAGGGAACGCTTCCACTGCAAGTGTTGCGTAGGATACCAATTAGTTAACCCATTAGCATGTCAGCATCTTCATTGTTCTAATTCGAGACAACACAATTGGTACATGTATTAAGAAGGTTATATCGATCATTCGACCATGTATGATACCATATAGTAGCACTCGGAGATTTAAGAATTTAAAATTCTTTTAATTTCCTCAATGTCTAATGCAACAATCTAGACAATTCTGAAATCGATCCAATCGACTTCACAATTTTTAATTACATTTCAAGCATTTAAGCGCATAAATAATCAGAGGAAATATGAAATAAAAAAGGCTTTCTAAATTATTGCATATCTCCAAAATAAACAAACAATGATTTTGGATTCAAATTTGTAAGTTACAACCATCACTATTCGAATTAGAAAACATCATGCAACTTGAACTTAAAATTTGTTGCGACATCAAATATTTCCAAAATATTAGGTCCAACTCTGGATGCAAATATATTGAATATATTTCCATCAATTTTGAGTCCCAAAAGAAAAAGTCAATAAAATAATTGAGTCATCTTCCAACTTTGCCTATGGAGAAATCCAATTTCTCAAAATCGCACGGTCGAAATCACGCGAAACTTTTTCGCATTGATTAGGAAATTGATTTATAACTTATTAATCAATATTTTATCATATTATGACTCAAAAATATTAATTAAAAATCATAATTTTATTGCTACGATCTTTGATCGAATCAGAGTCTGTAATCATTTTTGACATCTGAATCTTCTCCCAAATGTTACCAACTATTGGTGCATCTTTTTGGGCATGAGTTCAGATCTTCAATACCTTATATATATCTCGAAAATATGTTTAAAATAGGAGACAACATTGCAATGTCGAATCATTCAAATCAATAAAATTGTCGCAAGACAATGTGCCCAATAATCGGAATAATCTAACCAATTATTTATTGGACTTGGATGTAATCCAAATCCTTTAAAGTAGTGGCTCTTATACCAATTAAAAGAAGTAAATAATCCTATTATTTATTTCGCATCATGAAAATGCGGAAAAATAGCAAATTATTTGCTTAAAACATTATATGTTCATAGTATGAACAAGAAATTTCAGCACAACTTGTGTACTTTCGTGAAATCATTAATTTAGTAAAATAATTCTCCTATCATGGTTTCTAATGTTCTAATAAATCTTGAGATGAGATCAGGGTTATCTCTAGAACGGTGAGTCTATAAAGCAAGAGACCTCCCGAATAAATTCCAATGGCGCTTGTCTATCTCGTGGGCACGATGATGAGTCGTGTAGCTTCCCATGAACTTCGATGTCTTCTTCTTCTTGAAGTTGTCCACTCAAGGATGAGACTAAGATGATCTCAAGCTTCTGATTTCGTCTCACAAAATTGGGTCCTCTCATGCATACGCAAGCACGATGAAGAAAGCAATCGTCTGTCTCGAAGGCCATGATAAAGACTTGAAGGTGGACATGTAGAGCTATAGAGAGAGGGGGGGTGTATTAGAGAGTCTTCAATTGTCTAAACTTCTCTCTCAATGATCGAGGCAACTTGGAATTATAAAGAGGAACAAGCATACCATGAAAGAGAGGCATTGCCTTCTCTTTTATAGCCATGGGAGACATCTATGAGGAGTTTTCTCCTCATAGTAGACATCCTCCACGGTGTTCTTTGGATCATGGATCAAGGGCTATAATTTAGACCTTACTCGACAAGGATTAGGACTAGAACTACCTCCTTTTAATCACAAATTAATTAATTAAGCAACAAATTGAGAGTCTAATCCAATTAAGACTCAGTTATGTGAGTCTCAACACATAATGTCGGAGAGATCATAATATCTACATATAGTAACTTGAAAATTGGATTTCTATCTAATTTCAGGGTTTATACCATTTGTAGCGAAAATCTGTCACTTATGAATGTTGAACTCAGCAGAAATAATTGACACTCTAAGTGAGCTCAACGAAACGCATCACACTCTCCATGAGCCAGAGAATGCATCAGTAAGCTGAATCCAGCTTCCTTGACCATTTCTAATCAAAATCCAAATCACTTAGAGTTTAGAAATGAGCTCAGTAAGTTTATATATTTCCATTTCCATCACCATTTCACTTTCCAACATTTGGACATTGGAATTGAAATTGGACATTGGATTCAAATGAGATGAGACTTAATCCAATTAACTCTCAAATCATTAAGCTAAGAAATAGAACCACTAAAATCTATCTGGTTTCGTCATTCCCTCAGAATGGAAGTGTCATGGTAGATGATCCATTATAATAGATTTAACCCTGAGTATTCCCAATACTCATTCATTCTTCATGCTGGAAGACTTTGATATATTCGAAGTTCAAACACCCTAGTTAGATTGTCTTCTTCGGAACACATCAAGAGATTTCTTATTCGATAATTGGACGACAATATGAATCATATACTTTCTAAAATGTATTAATATCTCGAATTCGTGTCTTATTTCATTAACAAAACAACCATGCATGGAATTCATTATGACCTCAAATTATTTCACGAGTGAGTTCTGTCTCTTGATTCATCAACTATGAACATGTATGATTCTTTTGAGAGATCATACTTATCATATGTCTTTATAAGCACCCAACTTGTCGATATATGGACCTTGGTTAGGTCACCAACCTATTGATCTGTCAAATGTGCATACTGAGGTATATAGATGCATATCTGCCTCCGTTCAAAAGAAGTGTGTCTGATCGTGACAGTTATGATTCAGGTATTAGTTTATCTCGACCTCATTATGTCAACTCTTTGACTTGATTACTCCAACATTTCTGAGTCTCTATTCATATGTAGAGGGCATGCATCAAGAAGTCGGTTGGAAATCAGTCTTTAGAGAAAGATTGCTATCTCTTTCTCAGACTGGAGATCTTTATTGAATATCATATGTTATTGTTAGTTGTGTGACTTGTGTCCTCCCAACTGCATGGTATTCAATATGATCACGGTACATAACCCTAATACAAAGGAACCTTAATATTAAGTGCATTCACAATCATTCCTTTCAGATGGACATGATAAAACAATAACTTTTATTACATTAACAGGTCGTCAAGGGCTTACAAGTCCAAAATTTGCATCATCTAGCCGTAGATCGACCTCTCATTACTCCTCACACGAAACCTCTTCCTTGCATTCTCAACCGTATTTTCTCATGGAACTTCAAGAACAAGACCATCAACCCCACACGTCATTAGTGATACTCTCCTTGATTAATCACTTTTGTGCAGGGTTGTAAAAGTCGCCCAACCGGCCCGACTAGTAGATCCAACTAGTCTAGTCAGTGGGGTGGCCGACCGAGTACCGACTAATTCCGACTAGGTACACTAGTCGACCATTTTTTTCTTTCGAGATACCATATTTTTTATATTTTGATGTTTTTTATAAGCAAACTTATTATAATATGCTTAATATTCTACTTAAATTCAGTTACTTTTTTTATTTTATTATGATAGTATAAAAATGTACAAAATCTATGTAAATATATGTATAAAAATGAGTTATATATTTTAAATAAGCATAAAATTCAAAGCCGATTAAAGTCCGACTAAATCCGACTAGGCGTCCGACTGTCGATTAATCATTAGTCAGTGATCAGTCGATCGAGTACCGACTACCGACTTTTGCAACCTTGCTTTTGTGAATTGTCACATGTTAGTGTCATTTTCTTTTCTATCTTGGCTCAACCACTAGTATACCACTTCTACTTAGCTATCCTAGTCCCCCACATTGTTTTGCATTTCTCTGTGACCGTGGCATATGACATTGTGCGTGTCAAGAAGGTTAAGCCCTCTGGCATCGACGTTATGCGTTTTAGCTTAGAATTTGCTGATAACCCTCTTCATCCTCCTTCATATGCATCAAGCCCCATCCTTCCTACCATTGCTCCACATTTTCGTGGATTCATCCCTCCTCTAGTCCACCCTAACACGTCTCATTTCGATAAGATATCGATTTACCTGGACTACCAGTTGTCCCCCGACAGTGAGTTCACTAAGAAGGATGTGATCGATGCTCATTTTTTGTAGTTTTACCAGATCCAAGAGAATGTTGACATGTTGATGTCTCACAACATCAACATGTCACTTTAGGCGAATAATTATTTATAGTTCTCTAACGATCAAGTTAAGGTCAACGATAAACATCCCGATGGCGTTCAGCAGCTTACCCTAGACATGAACCCTCCTCTGATCAAGCCCCACCCCTGGCAACCTTGTCACTGTGAAGCTTCTCCGACTAAAGCACCTCCCCCTAACCTTGACCCGAGCACATCTTCGTCCTTCAACTCCCTGGAAGTCGATCGTAATGCCAAAGCTTAGAGATGATGATGATGATGTCGACAATAATGACGGGTTTGACGAGTCTGGAACTCCTAAGTTCAGCTATAGCTTTGAGACCCGTCGGTTATCGAAAAAGGAAACATGTGCTATTGTCCGACACCTCATACATATGATAGTGAATATGACTAATGTTTATAAATCTTCCTCTAGTATTTCTATTTTCTTTTCTAGTTATTTTGTGTTTTTCTTTTCAAGGATCTATGTAATGGAACCGCGTTCGTGTTATGAACATTTTGTACTAGTTATGACATCCCTGTAGAAGTTGGAGAGTTTTATGTGAGCGTGGTTTGACTTGGCTTACGAATATATTCAATGTTATTTGGCGAAGCAAGAAAATGCCTGAAGATTGAAGGAGGAGTATTGTGGTGCCCTTTATAAGAAGGGATTTTTACTCGGCAGACCCTATAATCTTTTTCAATTACCTCTACGACCTTTGAAACATCGTAATTCCTCCCTCGACCTCGTAAACTTGCTCTGTCTTACCCAACAAATCCTACCATCAATTTTAACCATATTTGAGTCAAATACTTGGGTTAGTCTTGAGTTAATGTATGGTTCAAAATCCTGCAGACGTTCTTGCGGGGCCGAAGCAGTGGCTGCAGGGGAGGGCCTCCATCGTCGGCAGGGAGGGGGGCCTCCATCATGCGGAGGATGAGTGGGTGAGCTCCATCGGGCGGGGGAAAAAAGGGGAAGCAGCAGTGACGGCGGCAGGGAGGAGGCGGGGGGAAGCAGCAGGGGGGGGGGGGGGGGGGTGTTCCTCTATCGCGCAGGGAGTAGGTGGGTAGGCTCCATCGCGCAGGGAGTGGGGAGGCTCAATCGCGCGCGTGGGGGGGAGCAGCAGCGGCGGCGGCAGGGAGGGGTGGGGGGAAGCAGCAGTCGTGCGGGGGGTGGGCTCCATCGCGCGGGAGGGAAGGGGGTAGCAGCGGCGGCGATAGGGAGGAGGTGGGGGTAACAGCAGCGGCACGAGGGGGGTGTTCCTCCATCGCGTAGGGGGTGGGTGGGTGGGCTCCATCGCCGTTGGGGAAGGGGGAAGCAGCAGCGGCGGCAGCAGGGGGTGGGGGGAAAGCAGCAGTCGCGCGGGGGGTGGGTGGGCTCCATCGTGCGGGAGGGAAGAGGGAAGCAGCAACGGCGGTGGCAGGGGAGGGGGTGGGGGGAAGCAGCTGCGGCCCGGGGAGGGGGTGGAGTTTCATCCCGCAGGGGGTGGGCGGGCTCCATCGCGCATGAGGGGGGGGCGCAAGCGGCGGCGGTCAGCGGGGGGGGAAGGGGAAGCAACAGTGACCCCCGCGGGGGCGAAGCAGCGGCGGCTCGGGCGTCGGTCAGGTAGGGGAGCCTCCAAAGCAGCAGCAGTGGTCGGGGGGGTCCTCCATAGCAGCATCGTCGGAGGGCAGGGCGACGAGCAACATCGTCGGGGTCGCGGGAGTGGCACTCAATGTAAATTTAATAAACAAAATGGGTATAGTATAAAGAAACATAACGGAATCTGGTTAATTTTAACAGGTAAATTAACGAGGCTTAACCGCAGGGTCTGTAGGGTAAGGGTTAGCAATTTTACAGGGTCGAGGGAGGAATTACGATGTTTCAAAGGTCGTAGAGGTAATTTGAAAAGATTATAGGGTCTGCCGAGTAAAAATCCCTTATAAGAATAAAGGAGACATTCAAAATTGTTCTAATTATATAGGAATCAAGCTGATGAGTCACACAATGAAAATTTGGGAACGTGTGATAGAAAGAAGGTTGAGGCAAGTTTCTAACGTAAAAGAAACCAATTCGGATTTATGCCAGGTCGCTCAACTATTGAAGCCATCCATTTGTTGAGGAGAACAATGGAGATTTATAGAGTTAAAAGGAAGAACCTCCATATAATTTGGAGAAGGATTATGATTCTATCCCACGAGAGATATTGTGGAGAGTTTTGGAGAAGAGACAAGTACATGTCCTATACATTAACCTCATAAAGGACATGTATGATAGGGTTTTATCTTGTGTAAGGATCCCGTCTGGGAAGACTGGTTATTTTGACATCAACATTGGTCTACATCAAGGTTCAGCTTTGAGTCCATTTCTTTTTTGATTATGGACGAGTTGACAAGTCACATTCAAGATGAGTTACCTTGGTGTATGTTATTTGCTGATGATATTGTGTTGATTGACGAGACTAGAGATGGAGTAAATGAGAAGCTTGAGGTTTGGAGACATGAGTTGGAGAGTAAAGGATTTCGTATAAGTAGGGCTAAGACAGAATATATGGAGTGCTCCTTTGATGGAAGCAATGGTGAAGGAATCGAGGTGAAGATTGGTGATGATAACATTCGGAAGAGAGATTCTTTTAGATATCTGGGATCCATTTTGCAACATGATGGGGAAATTGATGGAGATGTTACTAATAGAATAAATGCAGGGTCGTCAAAGTGGAGAGGAGCCTTTGTTGTTCTCTGTGATAAGGAAATTCCTTTAAAAATTAAAGGAAAGTTTTACAAAGCAGCTGTGAGACCTGTTATGCTCTATGGATCTGAATGTCGGCCTGTGTACCATAGACATGTGCAGAGAATGATTGTAGCAGAGATGAAAATGTTAAGGTGGATCTGTGGACACACAAGTAAAGATCGGATTCGGAATGATGCAATCAGAAAGAAAGTTGGTGTAGCTCCGAACGAGGATAAGATGCGAGAAAAACGCTTAAGATGGTTTGGTCATTTGCAAAGAAGATCAGTTGATGCACCAGTTAGGAGATGCGAGTGTTGGGATGTTGAGCCGGTAAAGAGAGGGCGATGACGGCCCAAGAAGTGTTGGAAAGAAACTATACGAAGGAATCTTAATTTTATGGATATAAGTCCGGGATTGACCCAAGATAGATCTGAATGGAGGCGAAGAATCCATGTAGCCGACCCTACTTAATTGTGGGAAAAGGCTTTGTTGTTGTTTTGTTTCTCTTATTGACATTTTTTATTACAAAAGGAGGGGGGAATATAAAATATTAAAGAGTATAAAGTATTAAAGCACGATTGAATTAAGAGGAGAATTTAAAAATAAATTTTTGATTTACTCTCAAATAATACTCACCAACCTGGTGATCAAAAACTAATATTTGATTTTACAATTCTTTTAGTAAACCTCATAATTAAAGAATAAAAAATTGATTTTATGTTTTTTAGTAAATGGGAGAAAATTAAATTTGATATACTAAAATCTTGTTCAAATTAAGTTTTCAAATTTGCTATAATTATTTGCAAAGCTTATGCTTACGGAAGATTCAACTCTTTAATATTTTAAATGTTTTTTCATCATTCAAAAGGTAAAGATTGATAGTTATTTCTTTATCTATCAAGCTTATTACAAATATGACATACATGTACAGCAGAATCACACTTGTATACTTGTTTATAGGATTGCGGGTCATTTCGGCAAAGACTGCAATTACGAAGTGAACTACATACTACAATTTGTCAGATTGCAAAAGCTCAAGGTTTATTTATTGAATCAAAATTTTAATGTTGTATTTTACATTGCATTTGACCAAGTCGTAACCTCAAGCTCCCAGAACATTCCAAATCAGAACTGATCAACCATTCATCTTGACCAATCGACTAGCCATGATCGATCAACCACATTTCACTAATCGATGAGCCTTGATCGTCAATGTTATTTCACTGATCAACCATATTTCGAATCCAATCCCCCCGCCCAAATGGCCATCAGTTGATCAACCATCCCTTATGACTGATTGATCAAAATGAGATGATTGATTTTCCAGGTTTATCAGATCGATCATTGTTGCAGAATGCATCTGATTTGCTTATTGTGTTTCCAAACGACCATATTTTTTGGACCATTATATAAAAGATCACACGCCCAACGTCGAAAGGCACAAATCACTCTTACTCTGTACAAATAAAGAAAAAATCTCTCTAAGTGATATTCTCCTATTCTCACTTTGGTTCTTCGAGTTCTTCGATATTTCAGAGAAGAAAGTTTTGAAGATAGCGTTGTCAGCATAAGCTATCAGGAAGCAGCTTTCGATCAACTCCAAGTTTTCAAGTTCTTTTGATATCAGTCAGAATACTTTTGGCAGACTTCTTACTTTGGTGATATTATTCTTTAATATATTATTATTCACATGTACGATTTAAGATACGATTCTTTCGGCCTATATTTTGATAATATCTGCAGTTATCTTGTTGGTTATTCAAGATATTATTGCACTTGCATTGAAAATTATATGTGATGTTCTTGAGAAAAGTAAATGTACTAAGCCTTCTCCCACTATAAAAAGGTCGGCTACATGGATTCTTGCTCAAATCCATGTTGAAAGATTCGACTATTTTTTACGTTGGCCGTCGACTATCTAACGCAACCACTGCAAGAGTAGGGATTGAACCCTGGTCTTTTGTGTGGTACACACTGTACTACCACTAGACCATTAAGTGGGTTGATGTTCTTGAGAAAAGTATTCTGAAATATTATTTTGATATAATTTCTGTAAGCATTCTCTGCAAGAACTTTTGGTGTTTGATCCCAAAGTTTGCAAGTGTTAGAAAATAGGAATACGGAAGCGTATCAACGAAATAAAAATAAAACAATATGGAACACAGGAATTTAACGCAGAACCCTACTCCCTAAGGATCGGAATGAAACGGGAGAACATCTCAAAGGGATGATGTATGCATTGCACTTTCTCACTGATACAGGGGGTGAGGGGCTTCTTATATAGCTCTCACAAAGTCTCCACATCCCACAACTGGTAGATGTGGGACTAAACAACTAGATGAGGTAAATGGATCCTGGAGAGATCCATTTACCCATCTCCCACATAAGTGATGCATAACCAAATACTCCAACACTCCCCCTCAAGCTGGAGCATGCAATGCTCGGCTTGGACAAACAGAAAGAAATCTCAATGCACAATACAAGACACTATAGACAATATCAACTCAACCCACACTACTGTAGATGATTATCGAGGACGTTACTTCTCATGCCGTGCAGGTGAGGAGGACGAATGGTTGGAGTGTGAGTCAAACTGAATCTCCTCGTCAAAGAGCATGTGCTCTGTATTGTGTCTGTTAGAGTCACTGCAACTGAAAATGAGTCTCTACACAGAGAACTATGGCCCGCCACAACATGTGGACAACTGCTCCGTCTCTAAAACGAGAAGAACAAAGAGCATCGCTAATTATCCATAAGTAGATCTCTGAAGATGGGTCTCTCTCACAGGGACCTCAAAGTGGGTTCTCTCTCCTATGAACCTTAGAAGGATCTCGTACTGGAGTTTACGAACACTGGAGAATGGAGTCTGAAAGTCTCCTCGTCGGAAAACTAAGTCTATCCCATCTGACTCAGAGAATGTACTCCACTCTGGAGTCCCTACGAAACCACATAAAAACACTAGTCCACATGCCATAGCGAATGGGATGTCAACTCTGGAGTCCCTATGGATCACATGAAAATCCTGGCCGAAACATAAAAGATGGGGACCTCACAAAAGATGATGGCAAACATGTGCTCATCTGAAAAAGACTACATACATGTGCGTGTGTGAATCTGAAGACTCGGAACTTGAACGTCGAGTCTGAATATCTGAATTGTAGAGTCTGAAATCTGGTTGGCCATGCATATGGACTGTAGATTCTGAGTCTGGAATGGAATCTGACTCTACATAATACTCCCACTTTCTCCCATACTTGTCGGAAAATGGTGACATCGACAAAGTTGGGAGAAGACAATAAAATGGGGAAAACATTAATCAATGAATCACTTAGCCATTCTTAATTTTTTACGACTTTTCCCCTTTTTGATTATTTTCCTTGGCTAGTTTCTCCCTTTTTTAATATCCGGCTCAACTTTCATCATTTGTTTTGAAAAAAAATTTCACGTACATTTTTTTGGTACACGCCTCTCTTTTTTCTTCTCTCTCCCTTTTTTTGAACGGAATATGCAGTCCCCTTTTTTGCTGCAATGATTTTTTTAAATAGTTGTTCACAATTTTTTTAAAAACACGAGCGAATTTGGGCCCTTTCTCCCTAATTAGGGTTTCCGTTGTAACCCTCTCTTCACGCATTGAGATGGCATCATCTGGAATATATGGGTTCCACTTGGGAACCCTCTTCTTCGGAGATCCGCAGATGGAGGCCCCTACTGTTGTTGTCTGAGGAGAGGAAGGAGGGCACGAGGGGAGCTCGTCGTTGGAGAGGAGGTCGAGAGTGCCGCCAGGAGACTGGAGCTTCGCACAGGATCATCTTGGAGTGGCGAGGCCGCCTTCTGCCATCGATTCAGCGGGAAATCAAAGGATGGGGCAGCAATGTTGCTGGGAGGAGCACTGCTCGTGGGTGCGCAGCGAAGCGGGGCGTCGGTTGGGCGATGGAGGCACAGCCTAGAGTTGCGCGAGGAGCCGCTCCAGTCTGGAGCTCCAGATGGAGGTGTAGTGGGAGCAGTGTAGTACCGCATCACAACGCATGCGGCCTAGATCATGAGCAGAATGGGGCGGCCCAGCATGGGAATGCATCTGGAGATGTGCCGATCTTTGCCAGGGGGAGATGCTCGATCTGGAGCATTGATGTTCTTGTGCAGCTAGGGCTAAGGTTGTTGTCGCATAGATGATGGCCTGTATGCAAGAGTAGATCCTCTTGACCGGAACTTTAACAGAAAAATAACCTTCAAAATATTCTTCAAGAAAAATTGGGGTTTTCAATAGAAACCCTAGAATTGTATCTCGAATTTCGAACACAAAAATAAAGAACATAACATCCTCGAGAATCAACCCGCTCTGATACCATGTTAGAAAATAGGAATGCGGAAGTGTATCAGAGAAATAAAGATAAACCAATATGGAACACAGGGATTTAACGTGGCACCCTACTCCCTAAAGATCAAGATGAAACCACGGGAGAACACCTCAAAGGGTTGATCGCACTCACTAGATACAAGGGGTGAGGGGCTTTTTATATAGCCCTCACAGAGTCTCCACATCCCACCACTGGTATATGTGGGACTAAACAACTGGATGGGGTAAATGGATCGTGGAGAGATCCATTTACCCATCTCCCACATAAGTGATGCATAACCAAATACTCCAACATCAAGTAGTTCTTGGGTCAACGGAGAACGCTCTATCCAAGGAAGTCAAAAGACAATTGGAGCTCCTCCAACCTTAACGTTGATGCAGTGTCTGATTTGTAGTGTTGACGTTGGTATTTGATCCAAAGTTGTAAAGCATGAAGCTTTGTAAAGGTTGAGATATCCGGGTAAATATTACGAGCTTACTACGAAGATGTTGGTTGGCTCGACTAACCAAAATACCAAGTCAAGTGACTCAGGTCGTAAGTTTTACCGGTCGGGTTTCCACATAAACATCTTACAGTGTGCATGATTTATCAGTTGATTGTGTTGTGCTAAAGTATATTCCCCAAAAAGATTCTATCATGTCATCGATAAACAATGGCATCTCAATCCTGAGGAACTCACAGATATTATACTCATGGCTCGAATTTTCGCGATATTTCAATGAAATATCAGGTATTGCCCGTACACTTTCTTTTCCTTAGGAATTGAAAGATATACCACTGATATGTCAGAAATATATTACCCTTTCTCATCAATTTTGTAGAGAAATGTGGTCAATTTGAGCCCCACTTCACCCATATCACCCGAGGTGCCTTCCATTGAACATATATTGTTAGTCAACATATATACATACATACATACATACATACATACATATATATATAGAGGGGGCATTGCCTCTGAACCTCAATAAGGAGGGTACGACTCCATTCCCCCAAAGACGAAGATGTTCACCTATCAACATTCGAGGATGCATAACAAGCTCTACAATATGTATGATTGGATAAATGGGTTATGATTTTTTAAGACAAAAAGGGGGAAACATGCTAAGGTGTCTGCCCTGGATATATTAAAAGAGAGTTAAAAGAAAAACTTAGAGAAGCCATGACTTAAGGAGAGTCCTAGCATGAGAAATTACATTTTCAATATAAAAATGATGAGAGATAAAGAGTGCACCATTTCTAGTTTACCACAATGCCCAAATAGTTGCTATTGGAAGAAGAGTATCCTCTCTAGGTCGATCCTTTGCTACATAATGTAAGGAGCCCCATAACACGTCAAAATTATAAACGTTCGGCCACTCAAGGCCAAGCTCCAATTAAATAGGGGAAGACTTCTCATAGAGAAAGAAAAGATGGTCTATGGTTTCTGTCTACAAACCGTACAAGGGGCAAGAGACAGAGACACTTGCAAAGATCCTTGAACAACGGTCCTCCGTTAAAATTCATTTTCTTCTCAATAACCACATAAAAATTCTAATTCTACTTGGTAACTTGAGTCTCCAGATAAGATTGTAGTCACGGATCGTGCAGTTTGTATTTGGCAGTGGGGATCAGCCCACCGCTTTGTATGCTCGCTTCACAGAAAACATGTTCTTTTTCCACACCCAATGATCCCTATCCTCCAAAGGGTTGTCAACTTGTCACGGAAACTCCATAAGGAGAAACTCTTCTGCTCGTTGGTCTGCAAAATCTGATAAGAACAAAGGCATCCAACTCCCATTGGTATGGGAATCTGCCGCTCGAGCTTCACGGTTCGCAGCCGACGCAAAGAAGCACGGAAAATGGATGGAAAGAGGACCAAAACCCGTCCAGTTATTTGTCATAAAAAAACAAAGTAGTTGTCGTTACTAAGAACCGAGCAAAAAAGACCAAAAAAACATTTCATCACTAATTGTATTCCTTTCCAAAAGGATGAAGGAAAGAAGTTCTGTTGTTGCGGAAAAAAGTCTTGGACCTTAATGCCATAGATACGATGGATGAGTCTGTAGCATGAGTCTTCACTTCTTCCCAAATCATATTGATCCACTTGATAATCAAAGCCTTAATCATTATTTATACACGAGAAATCCCAAGACCGTCCATTGCCTTTGGAAGCATAACCATTTCCAAAATTTGCTAAGTGGACTCCTGACCCATCATGGTCCAACTTGCCCCACAAAATCTCAAACCTGCAACTAATACCAAAAGGTAGAAGGTACGCAAACATAAAGAACACTGCGATTGTTGTGAGTATCACTTTAACCAGTACCAGTCGAGCTCCACATGATAAGAAAGCTTCCCTCCATCTTCTCAATCATAGGTAGCCAATCCGATAACAAAAGTCTGCCACTTGTCAGTGGGAGGCCAAGATAATGAATTTGCAGAAAACCACAATTCGCCCAACTCCTTACTATAGGCCAAAGCATCACTATCTGAAAGTCCAAAAGGAATAATCATTGATTTTATATGATTAAGTATTAGCCCCGAAAGCTCCCCAAAGATCTCAAGAGTTGTAACCATCCCTTTAGATTCCTATATATCGCCTTCAATAAAGGTGTTATCTACATATCGTAGCATAGGAACGTGGATATCTCCAATCAATACCCTGCTGTGAGTCCATGTTGAATTACATGATTAAACATACATGATGAGACATCATCCGCAATAATAAAAAGCATACGAACAAGGGGGCAGCCCTATCCAACATCTCGTTGTGGCTGAAAGAAATCCCCCTCATGACGATCGTTGATCAACACCTAATAAAATACCGTGGTGATGCAATGCTTTATCCAAGATACCCAAGTGTCTAGGATCCCTCGTTTTGCCAGTGCAGCCCAAAGAAAACGTTAGTCAAGTGTATCATAAGCTTTGGAAAATCCACTTTCCACAGGATGCCTTATACACGTCGTCTCTTCCAATCTGCAATAATCTGTGGTCATACTCGAGTTATTACTAATATGTCTTCCTAGTATAAGCGTGACTGGGGAGGCAATATAATGTGATCCACAATCCTGATTAGTTTGTTTACTTTACAAGTAACTTTGTTATTATCATGTAAATTGCATTGAAAAACGCAATCATGCGATGGTCCACTCTCTGAAATGCCTCCTTCTTAGGAAGGAAAAATTGAGGGTCTCGTTTAGCCTTCCAAAACTTGCATTGCCTCCGACAAATTCTTCTGCAACTCCTACCACCTCGCTTCCCACCAAGAACAAGAACTCCTTAAAGAAGTGAACGGGGAACCCCATATGGTCAGGTGCACCATCCTCATTCAAACTCCAAACTGTTGCTTTAACCTCCTCCATAGTAAAACTTTGAACCGGATGGTTTGCATGCTACTACGAGAGTTGGTATGCCCCCTAAGCCCTTCCATCTCCACGGTCTACCACTAGTTGTCCATGAGAAATCAAGAAAGCAATCCTTGATTTCCTGGCCAAGCTCAAGATCACCCTCCACCCTCCTTTTGTTCATCGTGATTAAGTGAATCATATTATGATGACGTCTTCCACTGGAGACCCTATGGAAATATGCAATATTGGTGTCACCCTCTTTGATCCATGAGTAACGAGACCACTGCCTCCATTCAGTAACTTGATTATTGTATTTGTGGAGAGAAACGAATGAATTGCTTATTCATGAGGTCCTAAATGCTCATTGCAAAAGATATATCTGGCCCGGTGATGGTCACTGCAAAGGATATGTCTGACCTGGTGATGGTCACATAAAGGAGCTTCCCAACGAGCTCTCTATACCTCCTCTTGTCTACCTCCTTTGTGTCATCATCACATAACTTCATGCTCGGGTTCATGGAAGCAGTGGCAAGCCTACAATCTACCATGTTTGTCTCTGAGAGAAGATTTGTAACATACTTCCTCCGGGTCATAACAAGACAATGATGGTTCCTAACAAACTCAAGTCCAAGAAAGTAACGTAAATTACTAAGGTCCTTGGTTACAAACTGCTGACAAAGGAAATCCTTAGATGCATGAATGTCCTGCACATCCCCTATAACAATGATATCATCAACTTAAACCAGTATAGCAATGGCACCTCTCTGAATCCTTTGAACAAACAGCGAGCGACCTCCAGTTGATCACATGAACCCCTACTACTCTATCAAGTCCGAGAGCTTCTGAAACCATATTTTTGACTCTGCTTAAGGCCATAGATATCCTTATGAAGTCAACACACCATATGACAATCCCCCTCCACATAGAACCCCGGCGGACGCTGCATGTAGATTTCCTCCCGAATGTCACCATAAAGAAACGCATTCTCTACATTGAGCTAGTATAAGGGCCAGTCATGTGTCATTGCTACAGAGAGAAGGATCCGCAGTGTAGAATGTTGAGCCACTGAAGAGAAAATATCCTGATAGTCCATCCCATACATTTAGGTGAACCCACAAGCTTTCTCCTTGTAGCAATCCACGATGTCATCTACTCGGTGCTTCACTGTGAACACCCACTTGCAATTATGACAGATGCCCATGCAGGACTTGTAACAACGCTCCACGTGTCATGTGACTATAACGTGACCATCTTCTCCTCCATGGCAAGATGCCACTGACGGTCTTGTATCGCATCATGATATGTTCATGGTATCTCCACGGTTGACGGTCCAACGACAAACCTTCTGAATTCATATGAAAGATGCCCTAAAGAGACACGGGTTGCATGAGACTAAGTAGCACATGTAGTCACTGCTTCCGCGAAGTAATAGGCACATCAAGATCTCATGTCTCCTCCTCTAACTTGTAGAGTAGACTCTTGAAAGGGTACATGCTCATTTTATAAAGTAGCCTATTGCATAGACAAATCACCATTGCCGTCCGTAGGAATAATGTGCTAAGAACAGACATGGGGCATGCTAGATGGTGGGAAAGGCCCATGAGCAGGGGGAACCGTGGGAGGCCTGTGAACATAGAA
Organism: Ottelia alismoides; assembly: GCA_037367405.1. Classification (NCBI taxonomy): domain Eukaryota; kingdom Viridiplantae; phylum Streptophyta; class Magnoliopsida; order Alismatales; family Hydrocharitaceae; genus Ottelia; species Ottelia alismoides. Next base: position 66,346 of record JAZKJV010011680.1, on the reverse strand, counting down.
ACATGGCAACAAGTAAGCCAGGTTACGATGTGATTGCGATGGAAGAGCCGTAGGAGCAAATGGTGTCAATGGAGGTGGTGGAGGTGCTCGTGGGATTGGAGGTGGTAGAGCCATAGGAGGAGAAGGCATGTATAGCTCCTCTCCAGAGTCAGACGGAGTCAACCTGTCACTTGTAGAAGAGAAATACATGACAAACTCAAAAAAGATGACATCAGCATTGATGTAGTACTTCAGTCTAACGAGATCAAAGCAATGGTACATGTAGAAATATATTTGTGTTACGTTATTTTCCTGTATTGTTTCTTAATTTTCCTTACTTATGAATGTCTTTTGTAATTTACCCATAGACTACTCTCCTATAAAAGAGATCCTAGGGTTCATGGAATAAACAACACATTCTATTTTCCCAACATGGTATCAGAGCCATGGTCCTAGACTGGTGTTCCGTACCTCGTAACCCTAACCCTACCCTACCCACCCGCCGCCATCTCTCTCTCTCTCGCCGCACGAGGTCCCATCGTCGACAGCCCGTTGCACGTAGCCCCCCCGCACGTGCAGCCCTACGGCATCACTGCCCCGCCCTTCCGCAGGCTTTGTGACCTAGCCGCACGTTACCTAGCGGCCCTAGCCCTACCGCCACACTGCCGCAAGTGACCTAGCAGCCCCAGCCGCTAGCCGCCAGTCCCTATTCTACCCCAGTCCTAGCAACCCCAGCCACCAGCCCATGTCCTGCCAATCGTCGACTCCTATAGTCGTCGGCTATCCATTCATCGCCTCGTCGTGAGACTTCGGCTAGGATAATGGATTTGGGTGCATAAGTCTATATATGCATTCAAATACATTCTTGTGTGTATAGACACGCGTTCAATGGTCTACATAATCGCGGTATTCTCTCATCAGCATTATGTCAGAAACTGAAGTTGATGTACCCGCCACAGGTGCTTTTCGTGGTCCAGCGCCTATTATCAAGATGGACAGGACGAATTGTGAGCTCTGGTCTATGCAGTTCATGAGTCTCATGAAGTCGAATGGTAAGAAGCATATTCTTACTGAGGAGGAGCTGGTGGAGAAGACTGGGGTGAATGCATCATGGGAGGCATATGATGCATATGCCAAGGTTTGGCTTTCAGGTATATTGACAATAGAGATTTCCAATGATGTGTTGCATAAGCCCACCGCCAAGGCGATGTGGGACATCCTTGCTGTTACTTATTCTCAGGCAAGAAATGAGACGAAGAATCTGCAACTACAACACGATATTTTTACTATCAAGCAGAATGGACGGCATCTTCATTCAATATATATATTCTTAAGTGGAATGTTCGAGAATCTCCATAGTTTTATGCCTCTTACATCTACTCCGGAACAACAGAAGACTTATATGAATGCCACCATGGTGGTATATTCCTAGCAGCCCTAAATCCTGAGTATGAGGCTGCTCGTTCCCAGATTCTGACCCACGCCACTATTCCTCCCATGGTGGAAGCTTTCCGTCGATTTAGTAGGATCACGGTTCCATCTACTCCTGTCAGTCAGACTTCATCAATAATGGATGCATCTCGAGGTTGAGGAGGTTCTTCTAACTTTAGTAGACATGGACCCCGTGGACGGAGTGGTCGTATTCGTCAATCGTGCACTTAGTGCCATCGTCCTGGACATACATAGGATAAATGCTATTCCAAGCATGGAGTTCCCCCTTCTGCACGAGTCGTTGAACAGGTTGAACCTCCTGTTGCTTCCACTTTGGATCAGAGATTTGATGATCTTGTAGCACGACTGAGGGGTATTATACCTCCCTCCAACTCAGTAGCTTCTTCATTGGACCCTGGGAGCCATTCAGATGCGACCGCTTCAGCATCTTCTAGTACCTTAGGTAGCACTTTTGCACTTACTAGATACAGTAGATCTGATGTTACAGAATGGATCATGGACTCTGGTGCTACACATCACCTTTGCGGAGACAGAGGTCAACTTACATCTTACAGACGGGTTCCCCTAGGACAAACTGTGATTATAGCAGATGGAACTCATCCCCCGATCACAGGATATGGGGAGATCAGCATAACCCCATCTATGCGTCTCCAGAATGTGCTTCATAAAGGATATGGTGAGATCCTCAAACGTATCACGGAAGTGTGAGCATCGTATCGAATACGATCAAGAATGACTAGTCGAACTAGTTGTTTTATGCAGCGGGAATTAAAATTTTCATGTGACGAAATCACATGATCCAAGAACACTTCTCGGATCGTTTCGTCTAAACCACAAACAAGTAATAGGATTACCTCTTGAAGCGTGGTTGTGATCGAGTCTATAAACGAAGAGACCTCATGTCTCAAGTCTGATCCGACGGAGGAGACGCTTACGAGCGTGTTGATGAAACACGTGCTTCTCGCAATCCATGTTGATTATCCAAGCCACGGATCTCCGGATCTCGACAAACGAGATACGATGTCTTCTTCACGAGCAAGGCACGCCGAAGTAGACGGAGATCCACGAGCAAATCATCGGGCAGCATAACGACGACGCTGTGGCAATGGAGAGTCTCTCTAAGGCATCTATTGTGGACGGCCACATGAGAGAGATAAAGAGAGTATCCATGTAGAGAGAAAGAGAGAGCGAGAGAGAGAGAGTTGTTGTCTCACTTGTTGTAACCCTAGAGAGCAAGGTATGCCTCTCTATTTATAGGATTTTGGGATCCATGGATCACAATCCATGGGACAAACCAAATCAATGAATGAGATTGATTTGTGTCTAATCCAATGGTTAAGATTGTTGTTGGTAATAAACCAGCAACCAATAATTTAATTTAGATTAAATATATTTAATAAATCAAATATAATTCAATCTCAAATCAAATCATCAAGAATTGGAGATAATGGAGATGGAAATCTCCAATTCCATATGGGGATCATGGACGGCTACCCTTTCCTTGTTGGAATAGGTAGCCGTCCCCACCCCATTATGGAATGGGAGATTTTCCTATGTAATCCAAGATTATATAATTATATGTAACTCCAATTACAACAACAATTGTTGGAAAAAAAATATTCTACAAAAATAATTCATAATTAATTTTGAGTGAGAATATTGCAATCTTACCATTGGAAATTTGTGAATCATATTCACAGCCCAAAACAAAATGTAAATTACATTTTCAATTTAATGTCCAATGTGAATCCAATTAACATCAACATTTAATTATCATATGTAAATTACAAATAGCTCTCTCTTATACATTATAAATCACATTTATAATATATGTGACTAATATGGATATTGCTATCCAAATTATTCATATCCATGATAATTAAATAACATTTAATCATCTTAGATCTCTATTCTCTTGTTCTCAAATAATATGAATAACATTCACATTATTCATGTCTTTGATAATTAAATCACATTTAATTATCTTAGGTAACTCTCCTTATAATATGAATCAAATTCATATTACTCGTGATAATTAAATCACATTTAATTATCAATTTTCTCAATGTTCGGATACATAATATCAACAATGAAATCATCCTGAACCCATTCAAGGATAATGCGCTTTCTCCATAGATACTTGGAGATAAGGACAGGCCGACAGGGTGATTGTATTGTTCCACGTATAGTGACTTGGATATTGAGATCATATCTCAAATCCAGATCGCGGGCCTCCCATAGATGCTTGATTAAATCAAGACCACAAATCTAATCTTCTTATTGCATCTGAATCACATTCAGATCAATGTCCAACATTTGAACCAAGATCAGATTACTTCTCTACTGAGAGGAGTCACTAAAATCCAGACCCGTTTCATCACTCCCTAGGAATGGAAGCGTCATGGTTATACAATCGTTTATGATCACAACACCCTCAGGTATTCCCAATACCTGTACATCCTGCAAACTGGAAGACTCAAAATAAAATCGAAATATTAGATCAACTTTACACTGTCTACTTCAGGGTTTTTATCAGTAAGTTTCTCATTTGATCATTGGGAGTCGGTATCGATCATACACTTTCCAAAAGCATATATCATACCTAGGTCTTGATCATATACTTTCCAAAAGTATATATCAAACCTACAAATTCAGTCAAGCTTCCAAAGCGAGACGACCGTACACGGAATTTAATTCTTCCCAATATGTCATAAGTGAGCTCATCTTCTGGTTCAGTAACTGAACATGTATGATCCCTTTGAGAGATCGTATTACTCATACGCTCTTACATGCACACCAGTGCACTGGTGCATAGACCTTGATTAGGTCATCAACCTATTGATCTGCCAAATGTATATACTCAGACATATAGTAATACAACTATCTCCGGTCATAGGATGCGTGCCTGTATCATGACAGCATACGATATAGGACTTTGGTTATCTCGATCTCGTTAAGTCAACTCTTTGACCTAACTTATCTAACACCTCTGAATGTCTATTCCTATGCAGAGGACCTGCATCAAGAGGTCGATTAGATATCAGCCTAAATGATAAAGGATTGGCATCTCCTACTCAGGCTGGAGATCATCTCTTAACAATCATTTGACGGATTTTAATGAGTCCTCAATCTAACTCTTTAGATATTCATCCGAGCACCAGCCTCTATGATTCAATTATTGAATCAACAGCTGTATGATCATTAAGATGGCCATGGTACATAATCCTAATTGTATTAAGGGACCTATTATGCAAATTATTTGATTTTCATTCCAGATCAGGGAATGACATTCGTAATAACATTTATTGCATAATGGCTCGCCGTGGGCTCGCATGTTCAACACTTCATGCCCCTTATTTTTCTATGAAGTTGCTATCTATTAGTCAGATTACGAAAGATCTAAATTGTCGAGCTATTTTTTATCCATCTTCTCTTGTATTTTAGGACATCCTCACGGGCAAGGTGATTGGTTGTAGTCGTGAGCAGAGCGGTCTCTATCATTTGGTTTGCACACCTTATGCTGGCACTATCTCCCATTCTACTGGACTAGTCTTTCCCTTTACCTGGCACCTGCGTTTTGGTCATCTTCCACTTCAGAAGTTGTGTTGTGTCCTACCTCAGAATTCTCCTCTCTCATTTCAATGTGAGGTATGTCAGTTGGGAAAGCATCATAGGTCTACTAACAATGGTCGTTGGAGTCGGAGCAGTAGCTCCATTTTTGAGTTATTTCATATAGATATTTGGGGACCTAGTCGTGTTCCTGATCATCCGGGACATGGGTTTTATCTTGTTGTTGTTGATGATTTTTATGCCTTGGGTCTTTTTATTAAAGAATAAATCAGAGGCTGGGGATGTTATCGAGAATTTTATTAATGAAGTACAGAATGTCTTCTCTTCATCAATCAAATTTGTGTGTACTGATAATGCATTGGAATTTTGTACACAGACTCTTTCTAAATATTTTTCTGTCCATGGTATTATTCATCAAACATCATGCCCTTATACTTCCCAGCAAAATGGTGTAGCAGAAAGGAAGCATCGTCACCTACTTGATATTACCAGAACTCTCCTCATTCAGAGTCATGCCCCACATTCTTTCTGGGGTGATGCATTTCTTACTGCATGCTATCTTGTCAATCGCATGTCCTTATCGCTCTTGGATGAGAAAATTCCTTTTTCCATTGCATTTCCTGAAAAGGAATTGTTCTCGCTTACTCCTCGTGTGTTTGGCTCGATTTCCTTTGTCGATCAATTGTCCACAGGTATTGACAAGCTATCTCCTAGAGCTGTCAAGTGTGTCTTTGTTGGGTACTCCAGGACTCAAAAAGGGTACATGTGTATGATCCAATATGCAGGAAATATTACATTAGTGTCGATGTCACCTTTTTTGATTCCGTGATGTATTTCTCTCCTACAGGTGATCGGTTGATGTCATCCGACACTGATGACGAGATATACATGCTGCCACCACCACCATTACCTACCGTATCTCCACCACCACCACCTCCCTCACCACCTTCACCACTACCTACGCTACCTACAATTACTACAACGGTTCAAGTCCCACCATTGCCACACCACTATACATGTCGGCATGCTTCTTTTCATGGACACCGCTCATCATCTAGCACGCATGAGGTATGTTCTGATAATATGATTTCTAATGATGGGTCTAATAGTCTACTTAAGTAGGATCCTTTACAGGGGCCAGATGTAGAGAATGCCGACTTGGAACTATCTATTGCACTTCGGAAGCAGAAGCATAGATATGCATCATATCCTATGGCATATGTGGTCTCCTTTGACCTCCGAGCTGGTGATTTCAGGAATTTTGCAGTAGCATTATCAATCGTGGTTATTCCACGAAATTATCAAGAGGCAATGAAGGACAGTCGGTGGCGTTTAGTTATGGAGGAAGAGAAAGCTTCTCTTCAGTCAAGAGGTACTTGGAGCCTCGTTCCTGCTCCTACTGGGACATCTACAGTGAGCTGTAAATGGGTGTTTACAGTTAAGCAAAATGCAGATGGCAGCATCGGCAAATTCAAGGCACGTCTCGTTGCACGAGATTTTACTCAGACATATGGAGTGGACTATCTTGACACATTTTCACCAGTTGCTCGTCATTCCACCTTACATATTCTTTTCTCTGTTGTCGTGATCCGTGATTGGCCATTGTTTCAGTTAGATGTCAAGAATGCATTTCTGTATGGTGATCTTCAAGGGGAAGTATACATGCAACAGCCACATGGATTTGTTGTTGAGAGGAAGTGTTCACAGGTGTGTAGACTTCATAAGGCGATCTATGGTCTTAAGCAGAGTCCTAGAGCTTGGTTCCAGAAGCTTTCAGACTTGTTTGAAAAACAAGGGTACAAGCGTTTGAATGCAAATCAATCCTTTTTTATACAGAAAACACCCAGAGGTATGATGAGTGCCATAATGGTATGTGTTGATGATATTCTTATTACAAGGGATGACATACAAGGAATCAAGGGGGCAAAAGAACTTCTAGGTCATGAATTTGTCACCAAGGATCTTGAAGCTCTTAAATACTTTTTGGGATTGGAGTTTGCCGGAAATCAACAAGGGCTTGTGATGACCCATAAGAAATGTCATTGGTTTGCTAAGTAACATAGGAATGCTTGGATGTCGTTCTGCTACTACACTCATGGACCCAAGCATGAAACTATATGATGACGATACCGATGAGGTTGGCAGGAGGAGATACAGAGAGTTTGTAGGGAAACTTCTATATGTTACCATTACAAGACCCAATATTTCGTTTGATGTTAGTCGGGTGAGCCAGTTCATGGAGCAACCGTGTCAGGTCCATATGGATGATATACAAATGATACTCAAGTATCTAAATCATCTTCAGGTATAGGTCTACTGTTTAGAAAACGCAAGGAGGTCACAATCTCAACATGCATAAATGCAGACTACGCAGGGTGTCCAAAGGATAGAAAGTTTGCAGCTGGAGTTGTTGTATATGTTGGAAATTTTCTTGTCTCATGGAGGAGCAAGAAGCAAACTGTTGTAGCCAGATCTAGTGTTGAATCTGAATATAGGGCCATGTCCCAGGTTTGTACAGAAATGATGTGGGTTCGAGCTGTACTTACAGATCTATATATAGAGGTCCCCCTTCCTATGGCACTAGAATGTGACAATCGGGTTGTTATATTTATTGCAAATAATCCAGCTTTTCATGAACGCACCAAGCACATCGAGGTTGATTGCCACTATATACGTAATTTGATTCGAAGGGTTTTATTTCCACATTTCATGTCAGCTCAGGGGACCAGACTGCAGATATCTTCACCAAGACCATACTCCGATGACCTTTTCAGAAGCGCTCATCCAAGCTAAGCATGATCGACATCTATGCTCCATCTTGAGGGGGAGTGTAGATATATATTTATGTTACGCTATTTTCCTGTATTGTTTCTTAATTTTCCTTACTTATGAATGTCTTTTGTAATTTACCCATAGGCTACTCTCTTATATAAGAGAGCCTAGGTTTCGTGGAATAAACAACACATTCTATTTTTCCCAACAGTACCCTTTCTAGGTACGAGAGTAGCATACAGAGATACACTCGACAGCTCTAGGGGAAAGCTTCTCACAACCAGGAGTCGGGCGGTGAACAAATTCCATAGAGTCAAACACACAAGGTGTAAGGGAGAACAGGTCCTTTTCGAGAAACGCTATCGAGGAAGGGACCTTCTCTTTTAAAACAAAGGATGACGTATGACTCACCAGGTAACAAGTAGCGAGAACCGCATCACCCCAGAAAGAGTGTGGAGCACGACTCTGAATCAAAATTGTCATGGTCACGTCAAGTGACGATGTTTGCATTCAGCAACACTGTTCTGTTGAGAAGTGTAAGCACACGAGATATGTTATACGACACCAAGAAACCTGAAGAACTCAAAAAGTTGAAATGTGCAGAAGTCTAAGGCATTGTTAGAGCGAACAAACTTAAGAGTAGTAGAGAAATATTCTTTATTTCAATAATGAAAGATCTAATGATAACCCATCTTCAGGCTTATTTTTCAAAAAAATCCAAGATAGTCTAAAAATTCCATCTACAATTACAAGATAAAACATGTGTCCCTGGTGATCAGGAACACGCCTGAGACCACAAATGTCAAAACGGACAAAAGTCAAATAAATTACTGTTATTACGACTCTGGCGACCAGGAAACGAGGAACAGTGATGATTCGCAAGCTAACAAGCCCTGTACTGGAAGGTAGAACGTGTGGATATCTGTTGGAGGACATGACACAACTTTTGCAAAGGTGGAAAAATTGAAGATGCTACATGGATGGTGAGACCAATCTAGTAGGAAAGGAAAAAGCACCAGCATATGGAGACTAGATCGATCTGTAGAGCCTCCTTTGTTCACAACTTCACTGCCACATACAATCACCCTAACGATGAGTATGTCCTAAAACACAAGAGAAAAGGGGTCAAAATGGCACGACAATGCAAGTCCTTAAGATTTGACTAATAGAAACTAAATTCATCTCAAAATCTGGTGCATGTAGCACGTTATGCAGACACATGGATGGCATCAAATGGACATCCTCCTATCTTGTAAGAGGTAAATGAGCCCCCTTCTCAATGACACCAAATTTCTCAGAGGGTACAAAATTGTATGAAGTAAATTGCTCTTTATTTGCATACATATGGTGGGAAGTACTAGAATCCATTATCCATTATGTCATATGTAACATCCGGATCCGATTAAACCCGGCCTGATTAGGGGTCGGTTTGATTCAATAAAATTATCAAACAATAGTAAATAATCTAAATCGTTCAATTGATCGAAAATCAAAAGTCATTCGGTTGCAATCGACCAAAAGTCGAGCGTCTCGTAATGTGTGCCATGGAAAAACCGCGACGCAAATTATAAGCCGCAAAATAAATTGAGACCATCCAAAAATCCAATCAACAAAATAAGACCAATGGAATCGACCGTTCGTCGATCGGAGATCGTTTGATATTTTAAAACCACAAAATTTAGCCACAAAACAAAACTGTATCTCGAGAATTTCGAGTTTTCATACCCAATCTAAAGTGTATGAATATTATACTCATTTTAATCGTTATTCAGAGACAGTCAAAATGAGCTAATGTACACCAAAACCCAACACTCGAGGTATGTATATAGTCAACTTCGATTTGCTAAATATAAGAGAGCTATTGTTTTAAAATATATATAAATAAAATTTTTACAATGGAGCAAACAGCAGTCTGTTGTCCTTTTCACTTGGTCATTTCCTTCTCCACGTGAAAGCCCCTCTCTTAACATATATAAGTACCAACCCCTCCCCTCTTTCTCTCTGATCCTTCTCCCCAAAATCCACCGAGAGAGAGAGAGAGCCCTTTCCCTAATTTGGATTGTTGTCCAGCAGATTTAGGAGATGTTGCAGCTAGAATTCCTCCACTGTTGGTACTCCAACAAAGAGGAGTTGTTGCTCCCAATTGCGGCAAGCTGCATGCAAGGTCAGCCATTGCTGCTACCAAATTCAAGGCCTTTCTCTCAAAATTGGAGAAACAAAAGGTACATGTATCCCTCCTCTTGCTGACAAACATGCTTTTTTCTAAAAGACAATCTTTTCTTTTGATGTCATTCATGTATTTATACTCATTTTTAATACAATATTTGGGAGTTTTACTGTCATTCATGTATTTATACTCATTTTTAATACAATATTTGGGGTTGTTCTTGCTCACTCGAAGTTGCGTTCTATTTAAAGCATTTTGAGTTCTACTAGAAGCCTTTTTGCCTTATCTTTTGATATGATATTGTGATGAATTTAGATTATCATGTCTTGGCTAAACGATTTTTCTTCTGGTAGAAAATATTAAAAAAACAAAGCACACTTTACGATTAAACCAACATGCATCAATGAATCCATTTTAACATACATGTTTAATCAAGTTATATATTTATTCTGCGAAAACACAAGACATTACATATATAGTGATTTTTCAAAATAAAGGGAGAATATAATATATTGGGTTTAATAATCGGTTGTTTAGGATCAACGAACGTAGAAGGTTTAATATAACATATGAAGGTGGATGTGTGCCTGTAAATAGAAAAAGAGAAAAATGGGGCTGCCCCTGCGCCGTTTTCGACGTTTTTTTATTTTTTTTTTGAAAAATATCGCCATGTATATTCATCCCTATATCCCTCCTATATGTCATTGGAATTTCGTCAGAAACAGAGACTCTTACGGCCTCCATCTAGATGGTGTCGATTTAAAAAATCATGTTACCGTTAAAAAATGATTGTCTGGATGGAGGCCGTAGGAGTCTCTGTTTCCGACGAAATTCGAATGGCATGTAGGAGGGATATAGGGATGAATATACATGGCGACATTTTTTGAAAAAAAATAAAAAAAAGCGCCGAAAATGGCGCGGGGGCAGCCATGTTGGCTGCCCCAAGGGGGCGGCCCCATTAATCTCAGAGAAAAAACGGTACATTAGAACCGAGGCCAAACTGATTTGCTATAAATATAACACAAATTAAGCTATACTTTGAGTTTTAGCATGGTTTTTTGACATTTTGAGATGACATCAATACTATGATGCTCAACTTTAAGGGAATATTATATATTTATAAAATTTCCAAAATTTATCATAAGGATAATATTAATTTGTTAGCTTCCAGATTTTTTCAATCTGTTTCTTTCTTTTCCCTACGTTACCGTCAGGCATTTTTTTTCAGATGTTACAGGAGAATTCATTTAGTACTTCAAGATTTATGTTCACAATATTTTCCTTTCAATATTTAATAGAAAAGTGTAGCATGCATTACTCCACAAGTAAATCTTCAACAAAATATAATGAACGATCGCACATCTGACTAAAGTTTAATATATGGTTATTAAGGAAAATACGATTCTTGTGAAAATAGGATTATGGTTTTTATTCCGCTAGATAACTGGTATATTTATGCAAATATTCCTACATAAACGGCTGAACATATTATTATTGCTCTTTTATCCTCCCATACCAGTGTATCATTATTTTTGCAGAATATGCTTATGTTTGTGGATATATTATTTATTAAATTGGTATTGTAAGGTTGGTGCATTGAAGCTGTTGGGAAAAACGATCAATCTATTCTTCATGATAACTCTAGCCTCTCTTATATAGGGGAGAGACCTAAGGGTAAAATACACAAGACATACAAAGAAAACTAAAATAACAAAAATGGTATATAAAGAATGGAAATATCTCTACACTCCCCCTCAAGTTGGAGCATGGATATTGATCATGCTCAACTTGGATGAGCATTTCTGGAATGGTGTCTTGAGTAATGCCTTGGTGAAAATGTCGGTTGTTTGTTCTCCTGAACTGACATGAGTGGTATGAATCAAGCCCTTCTGGATCATATCTCTGGTAAAGTGGCAGTCCACCTCAATGTGTTTGGTTCGTTCATGGAAAGTTGGATTGTTTGCAATAAACAAGGTTGTCTGATCATCACACTGTAGCCGCATGGGAAGTGGTACATCGATGTGCAAATCCACAAGCACTGCTCTTACCCACATCATTTCTGTGCTTGCTTGAGCCATAGCCTTGTATTCAGATTCGACGCTTGACCTGGCCACAACTGTTTGTTTCTTGCTTTCCCAAGAAACCATAGAACTTCCCACAAACACAGCAAAACCCAACGTGGACTTTCTGTCCTTTGGGCATCCTGCATAATCTACATCAGCATACGCAGATACTGAAAGAGATGCTTCCCTTTTGAAAAATAATCCTGCACCTGGAGAAGACTTCAAATATCTCAAAATCATATATATAGCATCCACATGGACCTGTCGAGGTTGCTCCATGAATTGACTCACCCGACTTACTGCAAAGGCAATATCGGGTCTCGTAATAGTAATGTAAAGTAGTTTTCCCACCATTTCTCTATATCTCCTTTTATCAACCTCCTCCGTATCATCATAATACAGCTTCATACTAGGGTCCATTGGGAACTGGATGGTTGACACCCCACCATACCTGTCTTAACAAGCACGTCCGTGACATATTTCCTTTGGGTCATTACAAAACCCTGGGCATTCCTTGCAAATTCAAGCCCCAAGAAATACCTTAGAGTACCAAGGCCTTTGGTAACAAAGTAATGACCCAGAAATTCTTTTGTCATCTTCACTCCCTGCACATCATCTCCTGTAACAAGGATGTCATCTACATATACCATAATGAGTACAGTACCTCTAGTTGTCTTCTGCACAAAAAGTGAGTGGTCCGAGTTTGACCTCTTGAAACCTTCTTTCTCAATTAGATCTGACAACTTCTGAAACCACGCCCTCGGGCTTTGTTTAAGGTCATATATTGCTTTATGAAGTCTAGAAACCTGTTGACACTCCCCCTCAGCAGTAAACCCAGGTGATTGCTGCATGTAGACTTCCTCCCGTAGATCACCATACAAAAAGGAATTTTTAACACCCAACTGAGACAAGGGCCAATCACATCCCACAGCCACTGTAAGGAGTATACGGAGGGTAGAATGTCGAGCAACTGGAGAAAAAGTATCCAAGTAATCCACGCCATAAGTTTGCGTGAATCCCCTTACTACCAATCTGGCCTTGTATCGATTTAGAGAACCATCTGCATGATATTTGACAGTGAAGACCCATTTGCAGCTGACAATGGACGCACCTGGGGGTGGAGAAACCAATGTCCAAGTACCACGCTATCGTAGTGCAGCCATCTCTTCTTCCATCGCTAAACGCCAACAGCTATCCTTCAAGGCATCCTAATAATTCCGTGGAATTTCTACAGTAGATAGCGCAGCTGCAAACCTCTGAAAGCCGTCTGTCAGTCTGTGAAGAGAGACCTGTGAGGTAATAGGATAGGAGGCACAAGACCGCATCTGCTTCCGAAGTGCAACAAGTAAATCCAGATCTACAGATGTGTCATGTATCCTGGAAGTATCCCCCTATAAGAAGTCCTGCACAGATATGTCGTCAGACCCATCACTAGAACATTGTATATCAGAACAAACCTGAGGCGTAGTGACGGATGGATGTGTGTCTGAAGCAGAGACAGTCCGACGGATGTAGAATTTAGGAAAGGGTGGTACAATGGTAGGTGGAGGCGGTGGTATAGGTGAAGATGGTACTACTGGTGGTGAACACAAAGGAGGAGGAGGCACAAAGGTTCCTTCATCAGATTTGGACAAAACCAACCGTTCATTCGTGGAGGAGAAATACATTACCGATTCAAAAAAGGTGACATGGGCACTAATATAGTATTTTCGACGCAACGGGTCATAACACTGATATCCCTTTTGAGTCCGTGGGTAACCAACAAAAACACACTTAGCAGCTCTAGGAGAAAGCTTGCCAAGACCTGGAATTAACTGATGAACAAAGGTGACGCAACCAAACACCCTAGGTGGTAGAGAGAATGATTCTTTTTCAGGGAAGACAAGAGAGAAAGGAGTTTTCTCACCCAAGACGGTCGATGGCATGCGATTGACCAAGTAGCATGCAGTAAGAACTGCGTCACCCTAGAAAGAATGTGGGCACGGCTTTGAATCAGGAGAGTACGGGTGACATCAAGCAAGTGACGATGTTTCCTTTCTGCAACACCATTCTGTTAAGATGTGTAAGCACAAGATGTTTGGTGTATAATACCACGAGATGAGAGGAAATGAGACAAGGCACGAGTACAAAATTCTAAAGCATTATCAGTTCTCAAAGTTTTAATGGATACGGAGAAAATATTTTGTACTTCATTGATAAAACTTTTGATTACATCCCCAGCTCCAGATTTATTTTTCAGTAGAAAAACCCAAAACATACGAGAAAAATCATCCACAGCAACAAGATAATAACGGTGTCCCTGGTGATCTGGAACACGACTAGGCTCCCAGATGTCAACATGAAACAAATCAAAAGGGGAGCCATTGCTTCGACTCGGACGACTAGGGAAAACAGAGCGATGATGTTTTCCCAATTGACACGCCTCGCATTGAAAGGATGCTCCTGGTGAAATCTGAGGCAATACATGACAAAGCTTCTGAAGTGGGAGATGACCAAACCGCAGGTGCCAGGTGTAAGGAGAAATAGAGCCTGACTCAGAAGAAGAAGAAACACCAGCAAAGGATCCCTGGTCAAGACGATACAAACCACCTTGCTCACGGCCACATCCAATCACTTTGCCTGTAAGAATGTCCTGAAATACAAGAGACGAAGATCAAAAATAGCTCGACAATTCAAGTCTTTTGTAATCTGACTAATGGATAATAGGTTCATAGAGAAATCAGGTGCATATAACACATTCTTCAGATGAATAGAGAGTGTCAATGTAACCTCCCCCTGTCCTGTAATTGGGGAATGTGTCTCATCTGCAATCACAACTGTTCTACCAGATCTAATCTGTCTGTAAGACGTAAGCTGATTCCGATTACCGCATAAGTGATGGGTGGCACCAGAATCCATAATCCCGTCAGAAATCACAGAACCATGACATGAAGTGGTAGCAAAAGTACTACCTGAGGTACTCGGAGTGGCAGAAGTGCCCGTAGACGTGAGGCAGCAACAACAGAATGACTTCCAGGTGAAGTGGTGGAAACAGGGGACATAATATCTCTCAGCCTAGCAACAAGATCATCTCTGATCAGATGGTGGGGTAGCCTGGGACTCAGCATGTTCTGCAACTCGAGCTGAAGCAGGAAAACCATGCTTAGAATAGCATGTTTCCTCGGTGTGCCCTGGACGATGACAGTACGTACATGGCTGACGAATGCGTCCCCCTCTACCACAGGGTTCACGCCTACGAGAAAACGAAGAGCCTCCTCGACCTCTGGAGGCTGCCATGGCTGAGGAAGACTAGCCAGGAACTGTGATCTGTAGCATCCGCCAAGATATGAGAGCGCGCCGCATCGTATTCCGGATCTAGCGCAGCAAGGAAAATGCCGACCATAGTAGCATTCCTGTATGTCTTCTGTTGTTCCGGAGTCGCGGTCAGGGGCATGAAACTATGAAGTTTCTCAAACATCCCTCGTAGTGATGTATACAAAGAGTGGAGAGGACGGTCATTCTACCTCACTGTAAATATATCATGCTGTAACTGGAGAATCTTCGTCTCGTTCCTTGCTTGAGAATATATCGCCGCAAGAATGTCCCACATCACCTTCGCCGTAGGTTGATGTAACACATCATTGGCGATCTTAGTTGTTAATGTGCCAGAGAGCCATACTTTAGCATAAGCATCGTCTGCCTCCCAAGAGGCATGCACTCCCGTCTTCTCCAACGGTTCTTCTTCGGTAAGAATATGTTTCTTACCGCTCGAATTCATGAGACTTAGGAACTGCATAGCCCAGAGCTCGTAATTAGTCCCGTCCATTTTCACGATAGGCGCCGGACCTCTGAAGGTGCCAGTGGAGGGAACATCAACCTTGCTTTCTCACATGATATTGTTGGAGGAAGACAACCAAACAATAACCGGTAACAACAAGTGTCTACACAGACATGACTGGATTTGGTTGCGCGTGTAGACTTAGACCGCAACCAAATCCATCAAAAAATCGATGACGCGCGCGCCTAGGGCAGAACGAAGCGGGCCGAAGGCCGCTGGCTGCGCAGGCCGCAGGCGATTAGAGGGGCCTCGCGGTGGCACAGGGGGGTCCCGCGACGGCGAGACGGGTGCCGCGGCGGTGCAGGAGGGGTCCCGCGACGGCGAGAAGGATGTCGCGGCGACGCAGGGGGGTCCCGAGGCGGCGTAGGTGGTTCGCGACTCCGAGAAGGGTACTGGCGGCGCGGAAGGGGAGAAGAGAGAGGGAGGGGGGGTCGGCGGTAGGGTTAGGTTTAAGGTTAGGGCACAAGAGCTTCGGTCTAGGACCGCCGCTCTGATACCATGTTGGGAAAAACGATCAATCTATTCTTCAAGATAACCCTAGGCTCTCTTATATAGGGGAGAGACCTAAGGGTAAATTACACAAGACAGAAAAAGAAAACTAAAATAACAGAAACAGTATATAAAGAACGGAAATATCTCTACAGAAGCAAGGAAGGATTCTCGGAATCTGTCATCAAAACTATGATAACTAATGAGGGGTCTCTTACTTTGGACGAATAATAAGGGATAAGAAATTGGAGGTGTTTACATAACATATTAGCTCTTAAAAGCTATTGAGTTCATGATGATTAAGGAAAAGTATGGGTTAGAGGTACACAATTAAAACAAGTTAAGAACACCAATTAGCGACTAATTTAATGGCAACAATTTAAGAGATTTGGAGATGAATTAGTACACAAGATGAGACAAGTTTTAGATTTAAATAGATAACACTTAATCTTATGATTAAATAAGAAGAACTGGAAATTTAACATTTATCTAAACTCGGATCCAGATCCAACGAATATATGATGATCTCAAAATTTTACAGACGATAAAAATATGACCACAAAGACCGATCACATTCATGAATTAATCCTTTAGGCATATTCTATTGAATATAGATTACTGTTGATTGACCTATTGACAAAAGACCTAGATTCGTACGGTCAACCATAACAGAGAATGAGAAAGGATGAGGAATCAAGTCAGTGGTGGTAATTCAGCAATGACTGATAATTATGAGTGTCGGTCATGATAACCTTTACACCTGATTGTGCTAGGTGCGGTGACCCTTAACTGGGCGGGAGATCGAAAGCCCAGTTAAAGCAATGTTCGCTTAGTGCACGGGTTTAAGATCCTAGTCTTTCTCTCGATTTTTCGCGAGCGCTCACAGTTTTACGTCTCTTTAGGATCCACAAGTTTTCTTTTAAAGACCAGTTCCGCTGACTCTTGTTCTTTAGGGTGCCTAGGTTGGAGGACCCTCGATTTTAGCTTTTCAAGCTCGTTTGCAAGTACCGGTCGAGTCGGTTTTTCTAGAGTGACTTTTCTGGAGAGTCTCTCTCACCCGTCTCAGTGGCACAATTCTAGAATAGACATATCCCTCTATTGGACCGCACTTCTACTTAGAGGGCAAGACGGAAGGGTCTATTAGGAGACTACTTCACCGCTTGAGTTTTGCTTACCGTTCTGCCAATAGGCTCGACGACGGCTACATCTGAATCCTTTATGGCTACATCTGATTTCTCTATGGCTACATCTGAATTAGTTATAGTTGAATATGGAGGAGTTACAATTGAGCTTGGAATGAGTCAAAAAATGAGTTTGGCAAAAGTTGAGACGAATTACAGTTGAGTTTGGCTAGATTGAGATCGGTTACAGTGGAGTTGGTTACATTAAAGCTTGGTTACAGCTGAGTTGGTTGCAGTTGAATTTGGTTTACGTTAAGCTAGTTACTATTCCGCCAGTAGTTCTTGGCGAAGAGAAAAGATCATGTTATGAAAATCATCCTTATCAGATTACGAGCTACTACCACGGTTGTTAGATATTGCTAGTGGAGGTGTTGAGAACTTAGTTAGGATGCATTTTACTTCACCGCATGCCTATAGAGGCACGTCAACCCTAAGGTTTCCTTACTGCCTTAGAGTCATGGTGTGAGATCTTACCCAGACCAAGACCACAGACTATCCACTGAGCTTAAGAAATTCAACAAGAAAAGAATCAAAACACCAGACTCATCATCTACACTTACTATGATCTATCCACATGACTTACAAACATCAAAGAGACCTGGATCATCTCGATCATTCAATCATTAAATAATCAAGATATCCGGATCACTTTGATCATCATAAGCGTTTAATAAAGACAACGATCAAAGCATAGACTTATCATTCACATTAGCAAGTTCCATTAAATGTATATTATAATTAATAAAAAGGCGATAACTTAGTTATGGATCATATAATCTATATATAGAAATGTTAAATTGGATAAGTGAGGTAGGATGAGTCTGGATGTTCACGTATCGAACAACTTGAAAACATGTTTCAATGTCAGTAGCTCATTAAATTTAATTATCTATCTACTTGCTTTCTTTTTAAGCCACTAAATTTCCTGTTATTTTTAGTTGATTAGATATACTCAGCATTTGTTGATGTTCTGTTCTACCTGATGCATAGATTGCAAGTAAAACATCTGCATCGTGGTATTAGGAGAGCTGAACGTAAACTTCCACAATAAATCTTATCAGGTACACATGTTAAGTTTATGTTCAAGATATTATAAATGCTTTTCTTTCTCTCTTATTATAATTTGGGATATATGTACATTATGCAGCTTCTTTTGTTACATGCTAATCTATATAGAAATTTATGCAATATAATTGGTGACACATTATTGGTTTTGTGGCTTGTTAGTATGATGTGAATGTCATTTGAAAACGCAAAAAAAAATCACTTATTTTTGGTACCTTAATGCAATCTCTAGTGAACATGATACTACGAGTGATGTGTAAACAGGTATCCCGGATACGCGCGAGAGTGGGCGTCACAGTTTGGTATCAGAGCAGTGACACCCCGCTACATACATTCCTACTATTATAATTCCGATTGCATTAATTATCGGATTGCGATTGTCCTTTGATTTGTGGCATGTTCGAAAGGGAAATATGACATTCAAATTTAATGACCGCAGATGTCACAGATTTCAACTAATTTCCATATCATATCCCGAGATGAGAAAAAACACAGTTAGAAATATCCGCGAGCATCAACTATTACAATTAATGATATTGATTCTTATACAAAACCATGGTGTCTAAAGCCGACCTTTCTATATTTTAATTGATTCTTGGAGCAATGAATGAGCTTCAAAATTTCTAAATTCGATAGATAGAATTACAGAGGTCCCAGATCCTCCCTATCACATCCATGGTATAGGTGACCAGTTATTCATGAGGCTGATAGTGAGAGGGTTACCAATGTTGATTGGTGGTAATGAGATGAACGAAGACTGTCTGCCACTTCCGCTCATCATGCCTTGGTTAATTGCTTCAGGAAGACGGTTCTCTTCAGAATTCAAAATTTACCCAAGTTTACCTTTGAGGGTACGATACATGGCTCCAAAATGGAGCACATTTCAGTGTTGAAAGCTCAGAAACTCATAGATCGAGGATGCGACACATTTCTAGCATTTGCCCGAGAGACATCTAATGGAGAACTGATGGCTCAAGATATCAAGGAAGTAACAGATTATCTTGATGTGTTTCCTAAGGATTTGCCAAGTTTACCGTCTGAAAGAATGATTGAGTTCGAGATCACATTATTACCAGATACACAACCAATCTCGATGGCTCATTATCGTATGATATCGGTTGAGTTGAGAGAACTGAAGGTGCAGTTACAGGAGTTATTTAAATTAGGTTTCATGAGACCGAGCACTAGACCTTGAGGTGCTCCCGTTCTTTTTGTCAAGAAGAATGGTGGATCGATGAGATTATGCTTTTATTACCAACAGTTAAACAAGAAAACGGTGAAGAACCATTATCCTCTGCCATCTATCGATGACTAGTTCGATCAGCTGCAGGGTTCTTCAGTATTTTCAAAGATCGATCTCCGATCTAACTACCATCAGCTGAGGATTGAAGAGTCGAATATTCTAAAAACATCATTCAGGACTCGATATGGGCACTACAAGGTTGTTGTGAAGCCGTTTGGACTCACAAATGCCCCTGTAGCATTCATGGACATGATAAACATGATTTTCCGTCCATACTTGGACAAGTTTGTGGTTATGTGCATTGACAACGTGTTAATATATTCTCGAAATGAATGGGATCAAGTAAATAACCTAAAGATAGTCATAAACATGCTTCAAGAGCATAAGTTGTATGTCAAGCTGAGCAGGTGTGAGTTATGGTTATCTCAGATCTCATTCCTTGGGCATGCCATTTCTGGAACAGGTATCGCAGTTGACATTGCAAAGATTGAGGCAGTCATGTCATGGGAGTAACCCAAGAAAGTCACTTAGATTCGGAGCTTCCTTGGACTAGCATGCTATTGCATATGCTTCGTCAACGAGTTTTCATGAGTTTTTTTTTCCCTTGACATGATCGACACAGAAAGGAGTTCCTTTCATTTGAGATAATTCATGCAAAACAGGCCTTCAGGACGTTGAAGGAAAGATTGATGACTGTATCTATTCTTGCACTTCCTTCAAGCACTCGGGATTATGTAGTATATACAAATGCTTCAAGTGAAGGTTTAGGAGCAATTCTGATGCAGCAAGGTCACGTGATTGCATACGCATCACGTCAGTTGAGGTCGCATGAGCGAAATTACGCCATCCAAGACTTGGAGTTGGCGATAGTCATCTTTGCTTTGAAGATCTAGCACCACTATCTGTAGGAAGTGAATTTATAGATTTTCACAAGATAGCAAGAGTTTAAAATTCATCTTTAATTAGAAGGAGCTGAACATGAGACAATGCAGGTGGCTTGAGCAACTAAAGGATTACGACTGCACGATCTCTTACCATCCCGCTAATGGAAAAGTGGTGGCAGATGCGCTTAGCAGGAGAGCTCCAGCAGAGGGTATAAAAAACTGGCTATACATGTGGGATATGCTTACAGCTTTGACTAATTGGCATCCTTATGAGAGTGCATCCATATCTATTGTCGTACATCCACGATTCAACAATCTTTAAGATTGTATAGTAAAAGGATAGAGATCATATCTTTGGATTCGAGACAGATACAAGTATGCCATCAAAGACGAATTTGATGATTTTGTGGTGACTAAGTCCGTTTTGTGGAAGGTTGGCTAGATCATTGAGCCCCACGATGAGCAGTTGCGTAAAAATATTCTTGATGAGGCACACAATTCACGATAGTCTTCTCATCCAGGCAACACGAAGATATATTGGGATCTATGCCAACATTCTGGTAGGACGGAATGAAGCACGACGTGGCCCAACATGTTAGCAGATGCATGACCTGTCAGATGGTCAAGGCAGAGCACAAGAGACTACCAGAGCTATTGCAGTCTCTCCCCATTCTCGAGTGGAAGTGGAAGAGTATTTCTATGAATTTTGTTACAGGATTGCCGAAGACACCATGTAGCCATGCTTCTATTTGGGTTGTTGTTGACAGGTTGACCAAGTCAACCTATGTCATACATGTCAGTATGACCTATACTCCATCCAGATTGGCCAAGCTTTATGTGTAGAACATTATTAGGCTACATGATATACCACGTGAGGTGATATCTAACAGAAACTCGAGGTTCACATCGCCCTATTGGCATCAGTTCATGTCAGCACTACACATATAACTGAAGATGAGTTCTGCGTACCATCCGCAGACCAACGGACAGAGTGAGCGCACCATTCAGACACTTGAGGATTTGTTGTGCGCATGCACTTCGGAGTGGAAAGGATCCTATAAGGACCACCTGTCATTGATAGAATTCAAGTACAACAACAATTATTGTTTCAGTATTCGATATGGCACCACTCGAAGCCCTATATGGGCGGAGATGCATCACACCTCTTAGTTGGCGTGAGGTAGGTGACCACGCTATTTACTCTGTAGATCTTCTGGAGGTGACTGCGAGGGCTGTTGATCTAGTGAGGCGGAAGCTTCTGATGGCATAGAGCCACCAGAAGAGCTATGTAGACCGTCGGAGAAGAAAACTGGAGTTTCATGTAATCATAAGAACAAGCTCATGTAGTTATTTATATGTTGAAAGAATATAGTTTGTTCTTCCTTAGAGGTTTTTATGAGTTCAAAACCCTTTGAGATTTTTATGGTCAGGTGAAATGCAAATAAAACACGTAGGAACTTTGACTTGAGTCTCGAGGACGAGACTCCCATTAAGGTTTTCTATATTTGTAACATCAGGATCCGATTAAACCCAAACCTGGCCCGATTAGAGTCAGTTTGATTTAATAAAATTATCAAACATTAGTACATAACATAAATCGCTCAATTGACCGTAAATCAAAAGTTGTTTGGTCGTAATCGACAAAAGCTGAGCGTCTTGTAATGAATGCCATGGAAAAGTTGCGACGCAAATCAGAAGCCGCAAAATAAATTGAGACCACTTAAAAATCCAACTCAATGAAACAAGACCAACGGAATCGACCGTTCATCGTCGAAGGTCATTTGATATTTTAAAATCGTAAAATTTAGCCATAAACCAAATTCGTATCTCGAGAATTTCATTATTCATCCCAATCTAAAGTATATGAATATTATACTCATTTTGATGGTCATTCAGAAACGATCAAAACGAGCCAATGTATACCAAAATCCGACACTCGAGGTGCATATACGGTCAACTTCGATTTTATAAATGTAAGAGAGCTATTATTATATATATAATAAAATTTTTACAACAGAGCAGACAGTAGTATGTTGTCCCTTTTCACTTGGCCATTTCCTTCTCCACATGAAAGCCCCTCTATTAACATATATAAGTACCAACCCCTCCCCTCTTTTCTCTCTAATCCTTCTCCCCAAAATCCACCGAGAGAGAGAGACATTTCCCCAATTTGGAGTGTTGTCCAGCAGATTTAGGAGATGCTGCATCTAGAATTCCTCAACTATTGGTACTCCAACAAAGAGTTGCTGCTCTCAATTGCAACAAGTTGCTGCATGCAAGGGCAGCCATTGCTGCTACCAAATTCAAGGACTTTCTCTCAAAATTGGAGAAACAAAAGGTACAGTATCCCTCCTCTTGCTGCCATCCATGTTTTTGTACAAGCCAATCCTTTCTTTTGATGTCATTCATGTATTTATACTCATTTTTAATACAATAGTTGGGGGATGTTCTTGCTCAGTGGAAGTTGCTTTCTGTTTAAAGCATTTTGAGTTCTACAAGAAGCCTTTTTGCCTTATCTTGTCTTTTGCTATGATATTGTGATGAATTTAGATTACCATGTCTTGGCCAAGGCCTTAAATGTCGGTTTCGGTCACCATTTCGGTGACCGACCGAAATGGAATTTTGTGGAATTTCGATCGAAATTTCGATCATTTCGGTCATTTTTTGTACTAGGGCCCTCATATGTCAGTCATTTCGACTATTTCGGTCGAATTACGATTTCGACAGGATATCGATATTCGACTGAATTTCGCTGAAATTTGAGACCATGGTCTTGGCTGAACGATTTTTCTTCTTGTAGAAAACATTAAAAAACAAAGCATACTTCACGATTAAACCAACATGCATCAATGAATCCATTTGAACATACATGCTTAATCAAGTTATACGTTTGTTCTGCAAAAATACAAGATATTACATATATGGTGATTGTTTCAAAAAAGGTAGAATATAATATGTTGGGTTTAATGATTGGTTGTTTAGGATCAACAAACATAGAAGGTTTATTATAACATATGAAGGTGTATGTGTGCCTGTAAATAGAAAAACGGTACATTAGAACCGAGGCCAAACTGATCTGCTATAAATATAACACAAATTAAGCTATAGTTTGAGTTTCAGCATGATTTTTGACATTTTGAGATGAGATCAATATTATGATGCTCAACTTTGTGGGAATATTATTTATTAAATTTCCAACATTTATCATAGGATAATATTAATTTGTTAGCTTCTATTTTTTTCCAATCTATTTCTTTCTTCCCTCTTCGATTATGAAAGAACAATCTAATGATTTTCTTCTGATATGTATACTGTTATCGTCCACATTTTTTTTCAGATGTTACTGCAGAATTTATTTAGTACGTCTAGATGCATGCTCACAATATTTCCCTTTCAATATTTATAAGAAAAGTGCAGCATGCGTTACTCCACGAGTAAATCTCCAACAAAATATAATGAACGGTCGTACATATGGCTAAAGTTTAATATGGTTATTAAGGAAAATATGATTCTTGTGAAAATAGGTTTATGGTTTTTATTCCGATAGATAACTGGTGTATTTATGCAAATATTCTTACATAAACGGCTAAGCATGTTATTTTTGCTCTTTTATCCTCCCATACTAGTGTATCAATATTTTTGCATAATATGCTTATGTTTGTGGATATATTATTTATTAAATTAGTATTGTAAGGTTGGTGCATTGAAGCAAAGAAGGATTCTCAGAATCTGTCATCAAAGCCATGAAAACTAAACGAGGGGTCTCTTACTTTGGGCGAATAATAAAGGATAAGAAATCGGAAGTGCTTACATAACATATTAGCTTTTAAAAGCTACTGATTTAATGATGATTAAGGAAAAAGTATGGGTAAGAGGTACACAATTAAAAAAAGTTAAGAAGAGCAATTAGCCACTAATTTAATGGCAACAATTTAAGAGATTTGGAGATGAATTAGTACACAAGATGAGACAAGTTCAAGATTTAAATAGATAACACTTAATCTTATGATTATATAAGAAGAATTAGAAATTTAACATTTATCTAAACTCGGATCCAGATCGAATGAATATATGATATCTCAAAATTTTAGAAACGATAAAACTATGACCACAAAGACCGATCACATTCATGAATTAATCCTTTAGGCATATTCTACTGATTATAGATAACCATTGATTGACTTATTGACAAAAGACCTATATCTGAACAGTCAACCACAACAGAGAATGAAAAAGAATGAGGAATCAAGTCAGTGGTGGTAGTTCGACAATGACTGATAATTATGAGTGACAGTCATGGTAACCCTTACACTTGATTGTGCGAGGGTGCGGTGACCCCCAGCTGGGCGGGAGATAGGAAGCCTAGTTACGACAGCGGCCGCTTAGTGCGCAGGTCTAGGATCTCAGTCTTTCTCCCGATTTTTCGCTGGTGCTAGCAGTTTTACGCGTCTTTGAGATCCACATGTTTTCTTTTAAAGACCAGTTCTGCCGACCCTTACTCTTTAGGATTTCTACACTGGAGGGCCCTTGATTTTAGTTTTTCGAGCTCGTTTGCCCATACCGGTAAGGTTGGTTTTTCTAGAGTGACTTTTCCGGAGAGTCTCTATCACCCGTCTCAGTGGCGTAGTTTTGGAGTAGACCTATCACTCTATTGGACCGCATTTCCACTTATAGGGCAAGACGGAAGGGTCTTTTAGGAGACTACCTCACCGTTTGAGTTTTGGTTACCTTTCCGCCAATATGCTTGGCGATGGCTACATCTGAATCCTCTATGGATACATTTGAATCCTCTATGTCTACATCTGAATCAGTTACAGTTGAATTTGGAGTTACAATTGAGCTTGGAATGAGTCAAAAAATGAGTTTAGCTAAAGTTGAGATGAATTACAGTTGAGTTTAGCTAGATTGAGATCGGTTACAGTTAAGTTTGTTACATTGGAGCTTGGTTACAGCTAAGTTGGTTGCAATTGAGCTTGGTTTGCAATAAGCTGGTTACTGTTCTGCCAGTAGTTCCTGGCACAGAGAAAAGAACACATTATGAAAATCATTCTTACCAGACTACGAGCTACTACCACGGTTGTTAGATATTAGCCAGTGGACGTGTGGGGAACTTATTTAGGATGCATTTTACTCAACTGCATGCGTACAGAGGCACCCCAACCTTAAGGCTTCCTTACTGCCTTAGATTCATGGTGGGAGGTCTTACCCAGACAAAGACCACAAACTATCCACTAAGCTTGAGAAATTCAACAAGAAAAGAATCAAACACCATACTCATCATCTACACTTACTATGATCTATCCACATTACTCACAAACATCGAAAAGAGACCCGGATCATCTCGATCATATCAATCATTAAATAATCAAGATATATGGATAACCTCGATCATCATAAGCATTTAATAAAAACAACAATCAGAGCAGAGACTTATCATTCACATTCCCAAGATCCATCAAATGTATATATAATTAATAAAAAGGCGATAACTTAGTTATGGACCAAATAATCTATATATAGAAAAGTTATGGATCATATAATCCATATATAGAAATGTTAACTTGGGTAAGTGAGGTAGGATGAGTAAGTCTGGATATTCATATACCGAACAACTTAAAAACATGTTTCAATGCCAGTAGCTCATGTCTATCTACTTTCTTTCTTTTAGAGCCACTAAATTTCCTATTACTTTAGTTGATTGGATGTACTCAACATTTGTTGACATTCTTCTACCTAATGCATGGATTGTAGGAAAAACACATGCATCGTGGTATTAGGAGAGATGAACGTAAGCTTTCGCAGTAAATCTTATCAGGTGCACATGTTAAGTTTATGTTCAGGATATCATAAATGTTTTTCTTTCTCCTCTACTACTACATGTACATTATGCAGTGTCTTTTGTTGCACGCTAATCTATATGGAAATTTATGCAATATAACTAGTGGCACATTGTTGGTTCCGTGGCTTGTTAGTATAATGTGAATGTCATTTGAAAACGCGGAAAATTTTCCCTTAGTTTTGGTACCTTAATGCAATCTCTAGCGAACATGGTACTACTAATGGTGTATAAACAGGTATCCAAGATCCGCATGGGAGCGAGCGTCACATCATATCTGCCTACTATAACCGGTAAAAGCATAGGCTATACCTGAGGAGCTCGAAGATGCTCTGGCAGAGGCTACAACAACTAAAGGATCTATAGTAGTGCTAGCAACAGGATCAGTATCTCCCTCAAACATGAGACAATGTCATCTAACGGTGAATCTGTCGAAGGGGTCGAACTGTCATGAGGCTCTGGCAACTCGCCTACATGAGCGGAAGCGAGATACCCATGCTTCAGATAGCATGTCTCCTCTGTATGACCACGACGACGTAGGTAGGTGCAAGAATTACGCTAGCGTCCGTCTCCCCAGCCACGAGGACCACACACTCCGAATTGAGTAGTACCTCTCCTGCCGCGATATTCGACCATCGTTGAGAAGGTGTTTGTGGTGGCAAGGGGTGGGTTAATGGTCCTGTTGAGACGACTGCACGCCTCCTCCATGGGAGGGATAGCCACACAGGTAAGAAATCAGGTGTGTTGCCTCGTACTGAAGATCTAGAGAAGTGAGGAAAATTCCAACCATCACAGTAAACATGTACGCCACATGTTGCCCAGTAAATGTAGCCACTAACATGAAGATATGAGGCTTCTCAAAAAAGCCATGGAATGAAGAATAGAAGCTGTGTAGAGGACGACCATTCTTCTTGGTCGTGAAGATGTTAATTACAACAGAAGAATCTTCGCCTCATCTTCGCTTAAATGTGACTGTCAGGATATCCCATGTTACCTTATGGTAGGCTGATTCGCGGTATCATTGGCTATCTCAGTGACAAGAGTCCCAGAGAGCACGATACACACGTACAAGTCATCTTGCTTTCACGAAGCGTTCTCCCCAATCTTATCCCTTGGCTCCGGTTGTGTCACAGTGTGCTCCATATTATCGCACTGCATGGACCACAACTCATAGTTGGTCCCATCCATATTGACGATGGGAATCGGGTCCTTGAAGGCACCTCGTGAAGAGAAGGCATCCCTCGTTCTCTCTGACATGATGAAGAATCGAGCCGAAACGAAACACGATTGGAGCAGTAGACCGAACCGAGCAAGTCTACATGATCATAAAGAGGATTGGTTGTACGTGTAAACTCTTACAACCATCTCCTTCAATCTGGAATCCACGCGAGGGCCTAAGAGGTGTTCTGGAAGCTGAAGTCACCCTAATCTGGTCAAAATCTGCTCGAAAAAAGGCTTTAAAGCACTAAAAACGTGTTGAATGGGATCACAACAGATACATTAATCACATCGGGGGCCCTAAAGGGCCTTAGCGACATTGGGCAATAACCAGGAGGGACCAATGGGGCATCTTGTTCTATAGTAGGCCGAAAAAACCGAAGTAATAACAAGTTTCAAGGGCAAGGTTTTGGCGCAAGGGAACAGCTTTCAATGGTTATAATAGAGCGACCATTCGATAATAGGGTACAATATCAGGTTTCTCATGTAAACCATTATCAGGTTCCTTTCTTGAACGGATATTGGGTCTAAAAGAACTGGAAATGAGTTCTATAAGTGAATTTATCAAGACTAAGGGGAGATCCGATCTCTAACCTTGCCACTTCAATCATACGTATCGGATCTTCGAAGGGACTCCGCCTTCGAGACCACCCGAAGACAAAAGCCATGTCCAAAAGAACCCTAAGCCTCCGGAGAATAGTTGCACACGACAATAAAGGAAACATCCAAAGGAACAGCGGCGGCCTTCTCGTGTTTTCCATGTTTGGACTTTTTTTAAAATTTGAATGTTCAAATCCCAGCAAATCCCCTTCCAAATGTGTTGTTTCTTTTAATGGCTACGCGATTAAAGCCGTCGTAAAAGCCGTAACGTCTGTCACACCAAGGACCTTTACATCCGGCTAGGTTGCCGAGCTTGTTGCCTTAGGAATAGTCTGGGATCGAGAACGGGTGACGATGGAGAGATGCTTGCACGAACAATTGGAAAGACGAACGCCCCACCTTCATTGCACAAGTATTGACTGCAGCTAAAAACACAATCGTGACCGAAGGAACTGAGCCTCGTAAACGACAGTCAGCAAGTATAAACCAAGACAGGTTCTCTAAGGACATGTCTTAGGGATTCAAGATTGTGGCCGAGGAACGGGACTCCATAAATCCAAGCAACCTTCAATGTTGTGGTTGAACCATCTGTGAACCAAGTCCTATGCCACGTAACTTCTCCCTTCTGCTCCTAATCTAATAACTGCTCAGCTTCTGAGTAAGACAAACCCCAAACACAGCACTTGTTCTCATCTCCTCTTCGGAAATGACGTATAGAAACCTTCCAACTCCTCTTCGACCTCTGTCTAGGAGCACGACATCTCCCAAAAACGTGGGTCCCAGGCTTAACATAAAATCCCATCAAAACCTTTTTTTTGAAATTTGACTTTTTTTAAAATTTGATTGTTCAAATCCTAGCAAATCTTCTTCCAAATGTGTTGTTTCTTTTAATGGTACATGATTAAAGTCGTAACTTCTATCACACCAAGGACCTTTACGTCCGACGAGGTGGTCGAGCGTGTTGCCTTAAGAATAGTCTGGTATCGAGAACGATGGTGACAGTGGAGAGATGCATTGCACAAACAATTTGAAAGATGAACTCCCCACCTCCATCGCACCATGGCCTCAAATTTCAGCGAAATTCAATCGAATTTCCGTCGAATATCGATACCCAGTCGAAATCGAAATTCGACCGAAATGATCGAAATAACCGAAATTCCAATCGAAATTCCACCGAAATTCTGTTTTGATCGATACCGAAATGGTGACCGAAACCGACATTTAAGGCCTTGCATCGCACAAGTATTGACTGCAAGTAAAAACACAATCATGACCGAAGGATCTGAGTCTGGTAAACGACCATCAGCAAGTATCTTTGTAACCAACACAAGTTCTCCAAGGACAGGTCTTAGGGATTCAATGGTGTGGGAGAAGAACGGGACTCCATTAATACGAACAACCTTCAATGTTGTAGCTGAAGATTCATCTGTGAACCAAGTCCTACGCCATGTAACTTCTCCCTTCTGCTCCTAATCTAATAACCACTCAGCTTCTGAGGAAGACAAACCCCTAGCACAACACTTGTTCTCATCTAGGAGCACGACATCTCTCGAAAACGAGGGTCCCATGCTTAACATAAAAGCGTAACAATCGAGCATACTTCTTTTTTTTAATAAAAACACGGGGGAGCCCTTCCAAGGCGGGAGTCACCACACCAAAACTTTCATTAATAGCAAGAAGATACATCAGTTAGATATCCATAAGTTGTACAAAGCATTACAGTGTGCGAGCACATTCTCATAATGAAACCGCTGACACTTGAATATGCAATCATTCCTGCCAAGCCAAATTGCCCACAGCACGGCAAAAGGCCTCGAAACATCGTCAGAGGACCCGAGACCCACCGATCGAATAGATCTCCAAAAACTCTCCGAGCCGAAAGCCTGGACCCAAGTCAGCCCCAACGAATCACAAACTTGTGCTGAAGACCTGCATCCGAAGAAAATGTGCTCCGCGTCCTCCAGACACTCCTGGCATCTATCACATGTCATATCTTCCACCCCCAACATCCTCCCCCTCCTTACCTTGTCGCATAGACGGTTTCTCCTTAGGCACCAGAGGAACACCTTAACACGAGTAGGGATTTTGGCCGCCCAAATTACCTTAGTATCGGCACAAAGGTCCTCATCACGCCCACCTCCACCTCCCTGTATCTTTCGATAAGCTTCCTTTACAGAGAACCTTCCCTCCGCCCACTCAAAATGGTCTACCTCCCCAGACATCTCCGCAGGCGTGGGAATCTTCGACAGCAACCGCAAGAACTCATCCAAACACTGAACGGACAGAATCGAGCAAAACGTCGAAGCCCACGACCCCGAGTCCACGACCTCCACCAGTCGAGCCTCCCTGTCAACTGCCAAGGTCATCAACCTTGGGAAGCAGCATCCCAGCTCCCCCTCCCCCATCCAGTTATCCTGTCAGAACCTGAAACGCTGGCCATTCCCCATCCTCGACCTAAGGAAAGACCTGAGCACCAGCAGCACGGCCTTGATCCCCATCCACAACGATGACTCACCACGCTTTCTCCCGACCACCAACTCTCCTGTGACTCCGTAAATCCTCCTCAGAAGCCTGTAGACCAAGGACTCCGAGGAACCGCAAATCTGCAGCACCCATTTGGCAAGCAAAGCCTTGTTCATCGTCTCCACATCCCGAACACCCAGGCCCCCCTCAGCAATCGGCACGGCAAGATGCTCCCAGTCCACCAGGTGCAATCCCCTCGCCGCTTGCCTCCCATCCGACCAAAAGAAAGAACTCATCAAAGCTTCCACCTTCCTTCGAACCCTGACACGCATCAACCTCGTTGCGAAGAAAAAAACTAGGATGGCTGAAAGGACATGCTTAAGCAAGATAAGTTTCCCACCCTTGGACAAAATAGTCGCCTTCCATCCCTCCAGCTGCTCCTCCAGTCTCCGAAGAACACAATCCCAATCGGCCTTCCTCAGCCTATCAACCACCAGAAGGAGCCCAAGATAGGAGATCAGCAGCCGCCCCAGGGGGCACCCTGTCGACCCAGCAAGCTTTCTGCCCTCCTCATCGTCCATCCACATCGAACCCAGCACCGACTTCTGCATGTTTATCTGCAAAACCGATAAGCAGCCAAACACATCCACCAGAGCAACCGCATTATGATTCTGCTCCTCCGTCCCCCAGGAAGACCAGCGTATCGTCCGCATACTGCAACATAGGTATAGAGATGCCCCCCAGTCGGAAACCCTCACACCACATCTCCCCTACCGCACGCTAAAACAGAACCGCAAGACAGTCCACCACCACGACAAAAAGCAGAGGAGCCAACGGGCATTCCTGCCTTACTCCCCTCTGCGGCTGAAACCACCCTCCCTCTGGCCTGCCATTGACCAAGATAGAGCACGAGCAGGTAGTGACACATCTCTTGATCCATTGGATCCACTCTTCTGGAAACCCCCTCCTCTATAAGGAGACGCACAGGAAGTTCCAACTGACACAATCGTAGGCCTTAGAGTAGTCTATCTTCCACACTGCCCCCTTCTTTCTGGATCTCTTCCACTCAAGACAAATCTCAGAAGCAGTCACGATTCCATCCGCCATACAGCACCCCGGAATGAAAGCGGATTGTGCAGGTAACACCACCGAGCTCAGCACAGCCTTAAGCCTGTTCGCCAAAATCTTGGCGATAATGAGATATATGCCATTAGACATCGAGATAGGCCTGAAGTCATCCACCCCCACGGGGGTCTCCTTCTTCGGCAGCAGAAAAATCAAAGCCCTGTTAATTTTCTCAAAACCCCTGTTACCACAACTGAATTCATCCATGACCTCCAAAATGTCGTCCCTCAGCAAAACCCAGAACTCTCGGTAGAAGGATATGGAAAAGCCGTCCGGACCAGGAGCCCTGTCCACATTCAAGGTCCAAACGGCCCTACGCACCTCCTACTCAGAAAAAGGCGCCACCAGCAAATCAGCCTGGGGCCCACTTAAAGAGCCAACGCCCAGACCCGTCCACCCCCAACCACTGCCCTCCCGCACCCTCCGCGAGGCCCTCACGAAAACTCCAGCAAGACGTCACCAATGTTCCTCTCCCTTTACACCCTCACCCCTCCAACCTCCAACTCGTGTATGAAACTCCTTCTCCTTTGCCCGGACGCCATGGAATGAAAGAAGCGAGTGTCTGCATCACCTTCCCTCAACCACTTCTGCTTCGCTCTCTGCCGCCAATGAACCTCTTCTTTTTTGTCCTCCAACAAAGTTGCCTCCAAGAACGCGGCCCTCTCAATCACCTCCTCAGAAGACAGCCCTCGCTCATCATCCACCCCATCCAACCTGCTAATCCCCGCCTCTGCCTCAACCCTGGCCACCTTTCGACGCCTAACAACCTCCCTCCCATATGACAGCAGCAAACGTCTCAACGACTCCAACCTAGCCGCGAACCGCGACACGGCGGATCCCAACACCTCATACCCCCTCCAATGATCAACCACCAACTCCCGGAAGCCCTCCTCCAACAACCACTTCTTCTCGAACCGAAAGAAGAATCGCCCCGACCACTCCTCCCCGGAGAACCAAATAATAGGGGTGTGATCAGAAAGCGTCCTTGGGAGTGCCCAAGCCCTCGCAACGGGAAAGCCTAACCAGCCTCCACTGACATCAGGAACCTGTCAAGCATGGATCTCGACCTAACATTCCTCCAAGTGAACTTGCACCCAGGCGCGTCAACAACAGATAGTCCCAAGGAGATATACGCCCGCCTAAACTCTTCTGACCCCAAGTCTCTACCATCGGCACCTCCAGGCTTGTCGTCAGGGAATAAAGCGACGTTCAGGTCACCACCGATAAGCCAGACTCCACCCCCAACGTCTGCCGCTGTAACCGCCAGATCCTCCGCCAAGGAATCGTCCTCCTGTCGACACGGGCCATAAACATTAGTGACCGACACGTGCACACCATCCGCCCTCCGCAGCAGCTTCACCGTCAGAGAGAACGACGAGCACGAAGTCCCCAACAGATCAAAGGAGTCAGTCCGCCAACCCGATAGCAGACCACCAGAGGCACCCACGCCCCCCCCCCCCCCCCGTCAGCAAGGGAGAACACCTCCCCCCTGCCCACTCACGCCGCAACCGCTCATCCAAGCCCTGCAACTTCGTCTCCTGAATCAAGAAGATATCCGCACATGCTTCCAAGACCAGATTCCGCACCCCAAGCCTTTTATCGGGCGGCTCAATCCCCTTACATTCACAGACAACATCTTCATTTAACAACCTAAAATTCCATCTTCTTTGGTGGAATGACCCCCAATCGCCGAACAAAATCCCTGTCCAAAGCAGCAAACCTGTTACAAACCGACCACGAGCTGTCAGCCAGGCACTTAGTCCCCGCAGGAGACTCAGCCGCCAAGGAGGCCCGCAGTAAAGCCCTCCTCAACTTCTATGACTTCCTCTGCGAGCCCCGCCTCTCATAAGGCAGCCCAAAACGTCGCTGCCACGACCCCTCCCCCTCCCGGATAGAGGCCTCAGACTCCCGCCCGCCAGCCACTCCACCAATGCCCAACACAACCGGAAAAGAAGACCCGTCAGAGCCAGCAGCCCCAACACCGACTTGACCCAACTCCACCAGCACTGGATCAGAATCCCTCCCCACCCTCCACTGAGAAGCGACACAATGCCCACTCCCACCGAGTCGATCCCCCCCCCCCGAAACCACCAAACCCGAGGTTGGCGCACCCCCCTCCATTCCCCAACCCTGCAATTGCCCGCACCCCGAACCCCCTGCATCCCCCTCCCCACCAAACTCCTCCACCAAGGTTGCAAAAGTCGGTAGTCGGTACTCGGTCGGTTGGGTCAATGACTAAGGATTAATTGCCAGTCGAGCGACTAATCGGATTTAGTCGGACTTCAGTGTTGCAATAGTCGGCCGACTATCCCGAATAGTCGGTCCGACTATGCGGTGCGGGGGTGTAGCCGACTGAAGAGACCTCTAGTCGGTCAATAGTCGGCCCGACTGAATAGTCGGCCGACTATTCGGCCGCCTGGCCCGACTATTAGGCCGACTGGAGTCTGACATTTGATATTTTTATTTTTTTATTTTTTATTTTCAATTTTTATAGGTTATATTTTACCATGGTATCACCATTAATGTCAAATTCTATATATCTATTATATTGATTGGTACTTTTATCTTGGATTCATGTTATCTAATGACCATATATGTATAAAAATATAAGAATATATGTATTATAAATAAATTTTATATTAAAAAATACAAAACCGAATAATTCCGAATAGTCGCCCGAATACCGATTATTCTCTATTGAGTGACCCCTCCGACTGAATACCGAATACCGTCTTCTGCAACACTGTCGGACTTTAATCAGCTTTGAATTTTATGATTATTTTAAATATATGAGTCATTTTTATACATATATTTCCATAGATTTTGTACATTTTTATACTACTATAATAAAATAAGTAATTGAATTTAAATAAAACATTAAACATAGTATAATAAGTTTGCTTATAAAAAAATAAAATATTAAAAAAAATACGGTATCTCCAAGCAATAATCGGTCGATTAGTATACCTAGTCGGAATTAATCAGTACTCGGTCGACCACCCCACGGACTAAGACTAGTCGGACCTACTAGTCAGGCCAGTCGGGCGACTTTTACAACACTGTCCTCCACCACAGGCTCCCCAAGAGACTCACCCGGAGACCCACCTGACAAAGAACCCGATAGGGCACCCGCAAGATCCCCCGAATCGCGACCCGGAAGCATCTCGGCCTCCTGCGCCCGAACACCCGACAAGGCCCCCGTTCTCAAAACCCGGATCTGCTCTGAACCTGCTCCAGAAGCCTGCTCCGCAACCAAAGGCGGAACCGAAGCAACCCCCCCTCCCTTGGAAGCAGCATCACCTCTAAACGCTAGACGCCAAGGCAGTCGTAGAGATGCCAACCTCGAAGCTCCCGCCGCAGATACAGAGCCGAAGCGGATCGTCTTCTCTGGGAAATGCGCCAACCTCGGACAGCAATCCCCTTCTGCTGGTTGCTCCGGCACCGAAGAACGAGGCGTCCCTCGCTGTTGAAGCTCCACCACGGCAGTCCCCCGCCCAGCATAGACTCCTCCGCACGGACCATCCGCCGTCAGTAATCATCAGAACACCCCTACGCCCCACCGTCCGCGGCCAACAACTCGAGCAGCAACCTCTGGCCCTCGAATCCCACCTTCCACCACCCCAGCCGCTCAGCCCCTACCCGCCACACCCAAAGAACGATGTCCAGGGACAAACCGGGTTGGCAACCAGAGCTCTCAACCTTCACCACGTTGACCACGCCTCGCAAAAGCTCAGATACACCACGCAGCGACCTTGCTTGCATCGGCAGTCCCCTAACTTTAATTCTCTCCACCGCACCCGGGACCACGGCAACATCCCCAATCACAGGCCGACGCCACCTCAACTGTAAGGAACCACCGACTGAGCCGCTCACCAAAGCCCTCGCCTCAGACTCCCGAAGCCCCCTCGCCATCGCCCTCTAGGGAGAAAGCTGGGCGACATCCCCCACGAAAGTGGCCTTGGAAATGTGCCCCACGTCCGAGGAGGCCAGGAAGAGCGCACCCTCCCCCCCCCCCTCACCGATAAGCACGGAGGTGGTGGAAACTTCCGTCGGACTGTTTCGACGCGAATGGCCAAAACACCTGAAGAGAAACAGCGCCTCGACTCCCTACATACCCGTGCCCAGTGGTCCAGAGCGTCGCATCGAAAGCATCCACGTCCAAATGGGAACCCCGGCAGGTGCCTTCTCGGCAACTTGTCAAACCCCCCACGCCTCCGGTGCCGCTCCACAAGACGCCACCCCGACATTCGCCCATCTCCAATATCTAACCGCTCCTTTTAATCCAAGATCAGACCTGCATGGCTCTAAACAAAGACACCTAGATCACCGGAAGACTGCTCTTACACGCAGCGGGAAGGCTGATGACCCTTGCGTGTCGATGGCCAGCAGTAGGACTACTTATTGAACACAGGAGGTACGTCCCTGCAACGCAAGATGCCACAAGGAGACCGCTAGAGGGGCCGAGGAGTTCCTGGTGGCAAGATAGGAGAACCAGGAGCCACAGACGAGACCCCCGAGGCGACGATACCACCTAGCTTTAGGCGCAGGAGCGCTCGAGGCCCCTTGGCGGCGCGAGCCCTAGGTGCAGACCCTCCTGGCGGAGGTCGCAGGAGGCACCAGACCCCCTGGCGACACGAGCCCTAAGTGCATATCATCCTGGCGGAGGTGCAGATCCTCCTGGCGGCGCGAGCTCCTGGCGGAGATGCAGATCCCCCTGGTAACGCGAGCCCTAGGTCAAGCCGTCAAGGGGGAGCCGACTTCGTCGAAAAGATACAGTCTCAGTTCAATCGAGCAGACTTCTTGCTTTGAATCAATAAAATGACCAATCAGTATGACGGTATTCTCGAAAAAAGGTCTGAGTAACCATAGAGGCATACGATTGTGCTGAGGAATGCAACCCAAATTCAGACGTCAGGCCTTGTCTTGACTGAGGAGGGAGGCTTTGGATCTCAACCGCTCTTCATGGCTGTCAAACAAGCAGGTCTTCTGTGACCTATCTCTCCACAACCAAAGCATCGTGTAGGCAGAGTGCACGCAACTCCCACTTGATCGTAAGTCTTGTACCTATAGCGATGCTGGTCATGCTTGCGAGGGAGATAAACTTCCAACCCGACTCTCCCCACACAGCTTCTTGCTTGGTGGTTCTCCTCTCTCTCTCTCTTCCCACCAATAGTGGTATCCCTCCACTCTTTCCTACCATATCACACAACCCACCGCAAGCGCTCTCTTTTTCACTGAGAGCTCTCCATAGGATTTAAGGTAGCCTAAGATTCTCAACAACAAGTTCATGATATATGTAGTTAACAGAGTATATAGTGTGCATGTATTCAATATAACAACAATAAAGCCTTTTCCCACATTAAGAAGGATCGGCTAGATGGATTATTTGCCTCCATTCAAATCTATCTTGGGTTATTCTCGGGCTTAGATCCAAAAAACTAAGATCCCTTCGTATAGTCTCATTCCAACACTTCTTGGGCCTTCCTTGTCCTCTCTTAGCTGGCTCAACATCCCAGAACTCACATCTCCTAATTGATGCATCAGTTGACCTCCTTTGCAAATGGCCAAACCACCTTAAATGGTTTTCTCGCATCGTATCCTCGATCGGAGTTACACTGACTTTCCTTCTGATCGTAGATAATAGTATTTTTTCTAATCAAGCTAATAGATTGGACAAACCTTCTTAATAACTATAGAAAAAATGTGGAAATGCAGCACATCCTAAATAAGGGAGAGAAGATCTCAAAATAATCAACTCTATATATATGTATGAAGCCTTCCGCTACAAGCCTTGATTTTAGCCTTACATTTTAAAAAAAAAGCATAAGAAGGGAAAACACTCGAAGGTGTCTGTCCTAAAATGTTGTAAATAATGGTCAAAAAGGCACTACAAAAGTCAAGACTCGAGGAGAATCTTTAAACAATGAATAACCTAGCTACAAGCACATAATCCCAACAAAAAAACTAAAATCCTGATCAATCATGACCACCATTATTCCAGATAAGAAAAGTTCTTTCTGAGTAACTCAAAATTTAGACGTCAGAAGTAGCGGGTACCCCGACAATTCTCCACTTAAGGTTTGCACAGTCATCATATTTCATCGCTTAGATCATACTTTATTGCCCAAGCCACCTTGACAATATCGAAACCTTAGGACGCCACATCATCGAGTTCCCGGGGCTCCTGAATTCCATGCAACCTCTTCATTTAGAAGTTACTCCACCCCCGATGGTCGAAACCACACCCACCAATTGAGCAATGGTCCTTCGAAGGAGGGCTTTGCTACTCATATCTTCCACAAGCGCAACTTATTGACCATCCACGGCCCCCATAAGTCTCTTCGGGCTCTCATGTTCACTCCCAATAGGGCCATTAGGTTGAGAAGATTTGAGTTTTCTCTTTTTATAGCAATTAAGCCTCTTGTGAGGAATGGTCTCGACGGCTGAGTTCCCTACTGAATCCCCTGATGTAGCAGGAACCACATAAGAGGCGTCAAACTCGACGAAGAGTGCACCCTTCTACATCTTAGTAGTGAACACACTTCTACATGCAATATAAGATACGTTTGGAAGACAAGCCACATGATCCCACATACCACGAGAGAGGAGGGCATCCATCCCCTCATTCATAACTTGCTTCCATTCAAATTCATGCAATGTTGCAGTATAATCTCTTGGAATTTTCACGATCCATACTACATCAGTGAATTGAATGGTAGAGCCCGTAAAGCCTATAGTTGCAGTATAATGAGAGATAAGATGAAGCGTGCACATTCTTATCCCTTTTTGAACAACAATGGACGGCTTGGAAGCAATAGGAGGATTGCTTCGAGCAACAATAGATGAGGGACCAAAACTTGAGTGTTAGACACGTATATCACATGGGATAGGTAGCAAGACTAGATCAAACATGTGATGGTCTCTCTTCTAGCATAGATGGGACTCAGGCGGGAACTCTAATGAATATCATGGATAAGTGTAGTAAAGTAACTTAATTGCCCAAAAAAGATGACATCGGCTGATATATAATAACTATGATTGTATAATCATAACTCGTGTATACATTCAGATTAGCCAAAGAAAGTACATTTAATGGCCTGACTTGAGAGCTTATCAGTAAGATGAAAATTATGATCAGATATCCTGGACTCCCTCTATGATCTCAAGCCCCTCAAATGATCACCATATTGACACTCAAAGGCTTGAAAAGGGGGAAATTCTGAACTACCTCTGTGACTTAAAGCTCAAAAAGGCAGAGGCATAGATGCATGCAAGTGTGGCTGTCTAAATTAAGGTCAAATATATATATATATATATATATATATATCAAAAATATAAGCAGAGCAATGAGATTGATATTTTTTTCTTTAAGATTAAAACCTACGAGTGCTTATTCAGCCTTCTTATATCTACAAGATGAGATCATTAAACAACTATTCCAACCACTCTTGACATTTCTCATTAGATTGCATAATTCATCCTCCAAGCATGGCATGATCCTACAAAAATGTCGTATATGATTAGTGCATCTCATATTGACAAGATTATATAAAAACTTAAAGAATTAGTTAAGATTAATTCATCC
The DNA here is from genome assembly GCA_037367405.1 of Ottelia alismoides. Classification (NCBI taxonomy): domain Eukaryota; kingdom Viridiplantae; phylum Streptophyta; class Magnoliopsida; order Alismatales; family Hydrocharitaceae; genus Ottelia; species Ottelia alismoides. Next base: position 26,837 of record JAZKJV010011680.1, on the reverse strand, counting down.
TCTAAGCACGGCATGATCCTATGAAAATGCCGTACATCAGTAGTGCATCTCATATATTGACTAGATTAGTTAAAAACTTAAACAAACAGTTAAGATTCATTGAAGCGTAAAAAACGGTATAGTAACTTAATGCTTACTTGAGCACCAATTGATTGTGTGTTTGCTGAAAGTGCTGGCCTAGATGGCGTCTGCCCAGGCCTTGTCTGATGGTGTGCAGGTAGCCCAGAAGGTCTCAGTGGAGAAGCTGTGTTAAGAGAACTAACCATTCCAATTGTTTGCATCCCTTGAATTTGTGTTCTCGTCTTCATTTGCATAAGCAATAGCAAGGACAGCCATTCAAAGATATGGAAAAAAATCACAAAAGACCATAGATCTTAGGTCATTCACTATTGACGAAATCACCAAAATAACAAGCTGATAACTTTATTTCCATTAACCAGTTTACACTTTACAGAACAAAACCCGTTTATGTATCACAGATAAATCTGCAGCATATAATATAAGCAAGCACATGGATAATCTTATCAACCAAGGGAAAGCTGCTAAATTTAGCAAAGCATTCTCCCCCAATTCACATCCTAAAAACTTCTTCAATCAATACAAAGGAATAGCATCGCCTCCTGATTGTAATTAGTCCAATGACACTATTAATCTACCACGTGAAAATCTTACGAATCACTTTCCTACAGATTAATCATGATTCACAAAGGAAAAACCATGTCATCCTACGAATCAAGCTTCAGGGATGAGATGATGCTAATCAACTAGCCGATGACTATAAAAAGGGGCAAAATGAGAGATTAAGGGGAAATAGATCTGAAGCTTGTCTATATTGACAGGAACCTGATTATTACATTTAACAGGACTATCAATGCTGGTGTATGCAATCATAGGCAACTAAAGATCATAATTCCCACCCCTCAAATTGCCCAAGAGTGCACTATCTAATCTTGCATCACTTCCTAAGTCACAAAAATATAACAACTAACGAGGATGGCCATGATGCAAACCGTGAAACCCAATAGAAACACTTAACTGTAACATCTCGAATATAGTCAGCATCTAATAATCACAAACTGTGACAGTAGGTTATAAGTAACGGGGACTAATACTTAAAACTTTTGGATAAAGTATATTGGATGGTTGTCTTAACAACTTTTGGATAAAGTATATTGCATGATTGTCCGCGGATCTGGCAAGATTCAAACTTAATAACAATACTTGTCAACTCAGCATTTCTAGAGATTCATTTAGCCCTGCGGAGAAAAGAAGAGAAGAATATTGCTTGTTTATTCTATGAGGTCTAGGGGTCCTTATATAGGACTAAACCCTAGGGTACTCAGAGGAGGACTTACACAAATACCCCTGAGGGGTTACATAGGGAAACAGTGCATAAGGAAATAGAGATAAATAAAGAAACGATAAATAAAGAAACAACAATATATGGTAACAATACTCCTCGATACATTGTCAACTCAGCATTTCTAGAGATTCATTTAGCCCTGCGGAGAAAAGAAGAGAAGAATATTGCTTGTTTATTCTATGAGGTCTAGGGGTCCTTATATAGGACTAAACCCTAGGGTACTCAGAGGAGGACTTACACAAATACCCCTGAGGGGTTACATAGGGAAACAGTGCATAAGGAAATAGAGATAAATAAAGAAACAACAATATATGGTAAACTCTAACACTCCCCCTCAAGTTGGAGCATATTCATCAATCATGCCCAACTTGGAAGTTATCCAGGAAAGCCGCTTCTTAGTTACTGCCTTGGTAAAGATATCAGCTAGTTGAAGATCTGTTGGAATGTGTGGTGTGGTTATCTTCTTCCCTCGTACAGCATCTCTGATAAAGTGACAGTCAATCTCAATATGTTTTGTTCTCTCATGGAACACAGGATTGGTAGCAATGTAGGTAGCTGATTTGTTGTCGCAGTACAGGGGAATAGGAATGGATGTAGCAGCATTTAGTTCTTGTAGAAAAGTGAGCAGACATGTGATCTCACATGTAGCCTGGGCCATTGCTCTATATTCAGCTTCAGCACTAGATCTTGAAACAACTGATTGTTTCTTGCTTCTCCAAATAACCAGGTTTCCTCCTACCATCATGGCATACCCAGTTGTAGATCGACGGTCTTCAAGAGAGCTTGCATAATCGGCGTCAGCATATGCAGTAAGATTAGTGTGACCATTTGCTTCATAGAAGATTCCCCGTCCTGACGAGTCTTTTAGGTAGCGAAGTATTTGAAGTACATCTTGCCAATGGTTGTAGCATGGTTTCTCCATGTATTGGCTAGCTCTGTTTACAGCATAAGATATATCAGGTCTAGTACCTGTAAGATATAGAAGTTTGCCAACCAGGCTCCTATATCTTGTAGTGTCTTCAAAGAGATGATCATTGGATGCAAAATGTTTTCTAGGCTCTGCTAGAATTCCTGAGTGTTTGCACCCAAGTAGTCCTGCCTCAGTTAGTATGTCAAGGCAGTATTTCCTCTATGACATATGTAAGCCTTTCTTAGTACGTAGAGCTTCTATGCCTAGAAAATAGCGAAGTTGTCTAAGATCCTTGATGACGAATACTTTTTGCAAGAAAGCCTTGGTTTCTAGTATCCCTTGGTCATCATCTCCAGTAATAATCCCATCATCTACATATACAGCAAGAATTACAACACCATTTCGCCGTTTCCTGACAAAGACCGAATAGTCTGATGTAGTCCTCTGGAAGCCCATGGTGCCAATCTCTGTACTCAGTCTATCAAACCAAGCTCTTGGACTCTGCTTTAGTCCGTAGATAGCTTTGTGAAGTCGGCATACATACTCCCCCTCGACTTCGTAACCTGGGGGTTGTATCATGTAGACTTCTTCGTCAAGCTCTCCATATAGAAACGCATTCTTGACATCTAACTGAAACATAGGTCACCCTTTGTTTACTGCCACAGAGATGATAGTTCGTATGGATCCCATTCTAGCCACAGGGGAGAATGTTTCGAAGTAGTCTACCCCGTATGTTTGCGTAAATCCTTTTGCTACAAGTCTTGCTTTTAACCGATCAATAGAACCGTCAGGGGACTGCTTTGTAGTGAAGATCCAGCGACATGCAACTGGTTTACATCCAGGAGGGCATTTGACAAGGTCCCATGTTTTTCGAGACTGTAATGCTTCCATTTCTTCATTCATTGCCATTCTTCATCGCTCATCTTGTAATGCACTATGATGATCTTTGGGAACAGAAATAGCCATTATGGCATCTGCATATCCTTTGTCAGAGCAAGATAACCCATTAGTAGAGGTGAAATGAGATATTGGGTGAAGTGTACATTGCCTCTTTGTTCTGCGTAGTGCGATTGGTAACTCCTGAGGACTATCCGGGGTAGCATTGGTGGGAGCATTCGAGGATGGCATTGTGTCCTGCAACAGCGGAATAGGTAAAGGAACCGGAACATGATTAGACACAGTTCTTCTGTTATACACAATTGGTGGAGGCGGGGATTTTAGGGGAATATCGGGCACTGATTGTGTAAAGAAGCTATTTTGTTCAAAGAAGGTGACATCAAGAGAAATGTAGTAACGATGTCCTTTAGGATCGTAACATACGTATCCTTTTTGTGTTTGAGAATACCCTAGAAAAACACATTTGATAGCACGAGCAGATAACTTGTCTGTGGTATGGAAATTATGGACAAATGTTGTGCATCCAAAAATTCGTAAGGGCGGAGGGAAAGGTTTCTCCTTTGGATAGAGTAAGTTGAAGGGAGTGGAGCCATGTAGAGAAGCAGAGGGGACCCTGTTTATAAGATGAACAACAGTAAGGATTGCATTGCCCCAATATATCTTGGGAACATTCATATGGGTGAGTAAGGATCGAGCAATATCAAGGAGGTGTCTCAGTTTTCTTTCAGCAACCCCATTTTGTTGAGATGTATATGGGCAAGATGTTTGATGTATGGTTCCCTGGGAGGCAAAAAAGGTTATCAAATCATTCTGAGTAAATTCCAGAGCATTATCAGAACGAAAGATTTTAATGGTAGTAGAGAAGAAATTTTTGACATAATAAAAGAAGTTCTTGACAATGATATTAATTTCTGACGTTCTTTTAACAAAAATACCCAAGATAAGCGACTGTAGTCATCCACAAAAACAACAAAGTACTTATGACCACCAATGGTTTTGACCGGACAGGGTCCCCAAATGTCACAATGAATTAGGAAGAAAGGAGTAGTGCGACGAGGCTCAGTTCTAGCTGGAAAGGAAGCTCTATGATGTTTTCCGAACTGACATGCTTCACACTCAAAAGGTTTTAGCGTATACAGTTCAGGAAACATCATAGAGAGAGGGTTGTTGGTTGCTTGTCCATCTGTAATATGAGTAGTTGTATCATTGTTATCATGTGGCCCGTCATCATAAGTGTTATGAGCACTTGGTTGCTTGCCAAAAGTTGCCCAGCAACGCTCAGAGGGATGATTCATGCGACCACAGTGTACGCATGCAGGATAACGGTTTGTAGAGGAATCACGACCACGACCTCGTCCAAGGTCACGTCCACGACTAGAGTCACGTCCACGGCCACGACCTCGGCCTCCGGGATAAGAATGACGTCCTCTGTGCCCAGATGAATAGTGGGTTGTTGTTTCTGTAGAAGAATGAACCAGAGAATTTTGAACCGGAACCTCCAGTTCCTGTAGTCGACCGAATATGGTTTCGATTGTAGGTAACTTTTCCGCCATAAGAAATTGATCTTTTGCAATTTTGTACTTCGGATGAAGTCCTGAAAGGAACCTGTAAACCTGTCACTCCGCACGTTCGCCTATTTGTTTATCACAGCATGCAGGTTGAAATATGAGAAGTTCTTCAAACAGGCTTGTAAGCGTCCGGTAGTATTTAGTTAGATTGGTTTCTTCTTGATTAGTAGACCAAATTCTTGTGTATATATCAGAAAGACGAGACTTGGTTGTTTTCTGGGAATATGTGTGCTCAAGATTTTCCCACATAGCTTTAGCGGTATCTTTATATAAAAGATTGGCAGCAACATTTGGATCTACACTATTTGTCATCCAAGTAATTACCTGGCAATTGTCGACAAACCAGGCTTCATAATCTGCATCAGTGATAGAAGGAGGAGTCTTTGTGAGGATGGCACTCTTTCGTTGGCCACCAATAAATATCTTGAAGGATCGAGACCATAGAACATAGTTTTCGGATCCTTTCAACTTGATAGATGTGCCTTGTACCATCAGAGAAGAAGGAGGATACATAGGCGTGGTCTCGATGGACGTCATGATAGCGTCTCTAGGTCAAGAAAAAGTGACCCAGATGCAGATGTAGTTGATATGTAGAACCTCCTTAGTTGCTCATTGTTGTAGAGTTGTGGAGGCTCTACGTTCTGAACCAAAGTTGAATAAGATGCCTAAGGTGTCAGCAATAGATGCCTCAGTGGGGCAGGAGTGCGGCAGTACAGGAGCACAGATGCCGAGGCACTGAAGCCCTCATGCAGGGGCGTTGGGGCCCTGCAGTTCTTTCGTTAGTGCGCAAGGGTGCTGGAACCCTTACGATAGGGCGTTGAAGGCATTGGGACCCTCACGTTAGGGGTACTGGAGGGTGCTAACGACAGGAGTGCTCACACTCAGCGCTCACGTGGTGGGAGGCCCTCGCGTGGTGCAGAGGCGCTGGAGGCGAGAAGGCCTCGCGTCGTGCAGAGGCGGAGGAGGCGAGAAGCCCTCGCTCGTGGGGTGTGCAGAGAAGCCCTCGCATGTGCAGGGGGTCGCGTGTGCAGAGGCGCTCACGCACGGCGCTTACGAGGCGGGAAGCCCTCGCGTGGTGTGCAGACAGAGCGGGTGCCCTAGCACGATGGGCAGATGCGGGCGTGGAGCCCTAGCGTGGTGCGCGAGGTGCACAGGGCTGTAGGAACAGTCGAGGAGGAAGAGGCAGGCGGTGGCGGAGGGATGTTCGGTCAGAACACCGGTCTCGGACCGCTGCTCTGATACCATGTGGAGAAAAAGAAGAGAAGAATATTGCTTGTTTATTCTGTGAGGTCTAGGGGTCCTTATATAGGACTAAATCCTAGGGTACTCAGAGGAGGACTTACACAAATACCCCTGAGGGGTTACATAGGAAATAGTACATAAGGAAATAGAGATAAATAAAGAAACGATAAATAAAGAAACAACAATATATGATAATCTCTAATAAGCCCTTTAAACAATCACTTCACATTCTAACCAAACTTCCAAAATGTTAGGAAAATTTGTTTATACTGCAACTTCGAAACATACGATGTCGTATCCAGTGGCAAAAGTTTTTTTTGTTATATAGCCAAAGCCGACTCTTGAAGAGGGGATCCTTTGGGTTTCGTCCAAAAGCACGATGGCCGCACTAGCAATAAAGCCTTCAAGAGGCAGCTTACGTAAAGTACATGGGAAAAAAACTTCCCCATCGGATATGACGAATTATGTTCTGTAGTTGCAGTGTCCAAGAATTTTTTTCTCCAAAATGTTATCTACCGAAGCCTCGACTCCCTGGAACACACCTGAGAGTTTGCGCCTGCGCTGTGCTCTGCCCCTCCAACAGCCCTCGGGTTCATCCCCCCAAACGGTTGCCCAAAGGAGGGATTTGGTCCGAACGACGAGAAAGGCACCGGGCCACCCTGCTGCGATCTCGCCTGCGCGGGGACTCCAAGAGCCATCCCGCCCCTCTGCATGGCACTCGACGTAGGCGTCGCCATTACCGATGGCGAAGAAGGCGAGGAGGAGGACGCCATGGGGGATGTAGCATGCTGGGGAAAGGTGGAGTAGGGAGGTCGCGGCCTTGCTTGAGATGGGCGCTGCAATTGGGGCTGAAATTGTGGGCGCGGTAAGGTCTGTGTCTGTTGGACAGTGAGGGCCTCGGATGGAGGTGGGGTGGTCGCGGGCTGCGGGGGTTGGGGTGTTGGTGGTGCTGCTGAAGCTAAAGAGGCGGGGACAGCCGAAGGAGAGGCGGGAGGCGGCGCTGACGATGCGGTGGTGTCCATTGGGGCCTTTGATGCTCCGATCAGGAGAAGGTGGGTGGGGTTTTTGTGCGCGCGTCAGCCCCGATCGGGAGTCTCCAAGGGATGGAGGGAAATGTATGCGTTTTGTTTATTTGAGCGAATCTATCATCAATGTATAGCTGAAGGTAGGGGTGCACCAATACAATCACTTCGATTGGTTTGGGTTTAAAAGTTTGATGGATTTGATTGTTATAGATTGAATCGGATTGGATTAAAATTCTATCAATTTATTCATATGAATCCGATTGTTGTCAAAATTTAATTCGATCTGATATGTTAATCCGTCAGCAAATAAATGATATATAATAATTCATTTGTTGTTTTACAGCATATTATATATTTAGTTTTATTTGAAAGCTATGTAAAATCCAAGGTACTTTTTATAATGTAAACCCATCCCAACTCAAGCTTTACCCACATCCCACTTGTTGTAAAATCCCATGCTGCTCTCCATTGGTTGGTTTTAAAAAAAGTATTACTTGTCCATAGTGCCATTCGAGTTCTTCAATTTTCTAAACGAGACACCCTTTAAAAAAATAATACCTAAACTTAAACCCCTTCGAGCCCTTCCAAACAAAACATTCAGTCATGTCGCACACCTCTCCACCTTCGGTTGCACATCGCCGGTTGTCATCGTCATCCCCAATCACATGCACATTCAACCAGATCTCCCTCGTGCATGCACAACAGACCTCATCCTTGGCTCTCACAACCGTCCCTTACATACGCAATCAGACCTTCTCGGTTATCGGTTACCGTCCTAGTCCTCATTCGTTCCCTTCTCGTCCAGAGTCGTATGCACGTGTAGACCTTATCAATGGCTCTCAGAGACCTCTATCGTGCTTGCGCAGCCATGCACCTCATATGCCTATCTCCGCACTACGCAATCGTACACAGTCCTCATCCCAGACCTCCCTTGTGCATGGTTCTCCCTCCTGCACAACTAACCAAGCAAGTTAGTTGCATGTTACTTGTAGTTCCTATTTGAATATACGAACTTGTAATTATTCAAAAGTCATGTAATGTTTCTACGATTTTTACATATTACAAGTATGATGTTTATATTTAATTATGCAATGTTTGTTCGTACTAAATTCCATAGCAAGCATATATGCTTTTATTTCCCCAAAATTAATTATCATTTTCTTTACATTTATACATACTCTCGATTTTAGAATCGTGATTCAAATGTCGAGACTTATTGTGCTACAAACTAAATCATATCTTACGAAGTGATAATAGATGAACATAAAAAATCTGATCCATCCATGATCTAGTGGATTGGATTTGCATGTTTAATGGATTAAATTGGAAAAATAAAAAATCAGCCAAGTGTGGATAGAACATAGATTAAGCTAAAATCCGATCCAATCTTATCTATGTGTACCCCTGGCTGAAGGAGTTAGGGGCAGAGGTCTTTCAAATTCGCATGTGTCCAACATCATCGAGGCCAATTGAATTCCATCGTATTTCCTTAAGAAGAATCTCCAATTGATTCGGTTAAACAATCAATAACATCTATCTTAGATGTCAATAATGAATTATTGGGTAATTATAACTAGGAAAGTTACATATGATGGTATTAGATCAAGATACAAGGAAGTGCCCAAACTTTTCACATAGTATCAATGTGGTCCCCAAACTTATCAATGTAACGATCAAGATCCCAAACTAGTTTAGCAGTAACAACTTGGTCCCCTCCTAGTCTCTCGCCGTCAAATTGACCAATCAACATTTAAAAATCAGATCAGACAAAAATACACTTCCTAACAACCATTTCTGATTTTCATCAATCACAAGATACCATTTCCCTTCCAGTGCCCAAGCTTGTGCCTCACCCCAACCCACAAAAAGAGTTGTCTTTTAGTCCCTCATCTCTCATCAATATGCCTCCCCTTACTCTTTGCAAACATACGACTATTGCGGTATCCTCTCTACCTCCACTCACACCCTCACTCAGCCATGCAGCTCCTGTTGGACTTATAAGCCATTGGCGACCCATTACTGCAATAAAAACTATTATTTTATCATATCCATGTGAATAAAAATGAATGAATAAATATGAATGCACTTTGTAATTAAGAACCATTTATACAGTTAGAGTTAGGTACCATATTGAATTCCATGTAGTTGGGATGACACATCTGATTTTCAAACATGTGATATTCAATAAAGATCTCTTGTCTGAAAAGGAGATGGAAATCTTTCTCTGTAGATGATTTCCAATCAACTTCTTGATGCACTTCCTTTCCATAGAATAGATATTAGAAAGTGTTGAAATAATCGAGTCAAATAGTTGACTTGATGAGGTCAAGATAAACTAAGACCTAAAAATCGTAATTGTCATGATCAGGCATACATCCTTTGACCTAAGACAGATATGCATACATATGCCTGAGTATGTACATTTGATAGAGCAATAGGTTGATGACCTATCCAAGGTTTATATCGATGCATTGGTGTGCATATTAAGACATATGAGATGTATGATCTCTCAAAGGGACCATACAGGTTCATAATTGATGAATCGGGAGATAAAGCTCACTTATGATATAATTTTAGGTCAAAATGAACTACATGCATGGTCGTCTTGTTTACGAAATAGGACATGAATTTGAGATATTAATATGTGCTTTTTGGAAAGTAAATGATTAATATTATTCTCCAAATATCAAATGAGAAATTTATTGATTTATTCTGAAGAAGACAATCAAACTAGGGTTTGAACTTTGGATATATCAAAGTTTTTCCAATGTGAAGAATGGATGAGTATTGTGAATACTCAGGGTTAACTCCTTTGTAATAAATCATCTACCATGACACTTCCATTCCCAGAGAGCGATGAAGCGTGATGGATTTTAGTGGCTCCATTTAGCTTGATGGTTTGAGATTTAACTGGATTAAATCTCAATTCATTTGAATCCAATTTCCGATTCCAATTCCACAATATCCAAATGTCGGGAACATAAATAGTCATGGATAAGCTCCTTGAGCTCATTTCCAAGCTCTAAATAGTTTGGACTTTGATTAGAAATGGTCGAAGAAGTTGAGTTCAGTTCCCTAATATTTTCACGAGCTCACATAAAGAGTGGCTTGCGATTCGTTGAGCTCATTTAGAGTGTGAAGTGTTCCATTCGAGTTCAATTGATAATGTATCGATTTCAAGTTAAAAATGGCATAAGCCCTGAAATTGGATTCATATCAATATTTCCACATGTTATAAATGGATAGTATGATCTTCCTGATATTTTCTCTAAGTATCTGCATTTGTATCTTGTGAATCCTAATTGGATTAGGACTCGTACTTAAAGATGTCAATATTGTAATAATAAATATTATTACATTTTTTAACAAGGGTATTTTTGTGTCTGATTTACAAAATATATTTCAATGATCAATGTGAATAATGATTCATAGAAATTAATTTTTATATAAAATATGATTTATGTAAATAATATATAGGTAAATATTATTTACATATTTTTTCAAGGAACGAAATTATGTGTGAATTTGATTCACAATAATTTCATAGATATATATTGGATTTACATTTTTTATAGTTGTGAATATGATTCATAAGCTACAGAGATTATTTCCACAATTTCTCCAATAATGATAATGTGATTATCAAGATAATTGTTTGATAAATAAAAGGCAACAACCATGACTAAATTTATTCAAGATGGGGTGTGTACGTTGGTTGTACACTTGGCACCATTTATGTTGAGTCCTATTGAGAATAAGGATATTGATATCATTGCATTATTTATCGATTAATCAATTAATAAATTAGAAAAATCTCATTCCATATATGGAATTTTTGGGCATGTGTATTAATACATGGCGCCACTATACGGAATCCTTGAATTGAACTCGTTATTGCTTTGTTGCTTGATTTATTACTCAAATTAATTAAAGATAAATAAGGATATAATTGTATTATTAAATAAGGACTTGGTATTAGACCCTTGATCAACAATAGAAGCATCATCATTGCACACTCCTACTTGACGAGAAGACTCTCCAATAGGCATGTACAATATGTGTAAAAGGAGAATAAGACTCTGTCTCTTATATAACTTGAGTTTTAGAGAGCCTAGTCACTTAAGAATTCTGTTCCTTAGAGAAAGAGAAGAGCATTGAGTGTATAAAACTCATGCATGCCTCTTCTTGAAGTCCTATTCGTGAAGATGACGTCCAAGCTCGTGGGAAGCAACACGATTCATCTCCGTACCCATGAGAGAGACACTACAAATCGGACTTGATTCGGGAGGTCTCTTGCTTAAGAGACTCACACTTCAAGAGGTAACCCTGATCTCATTTTAATGTTCATTAGAGTATTAGAAACATATTTAGGAAAATAGTTTTTGCAAAGTACAAATCGTTGTGCTGAAGTTTCTTGTTCACACGGTAAACGTACAATGCTTTATGCAAATAGTTAGCTAATTTTCCATATTTCCGTGATGCGAAGTTCATAAATAGTTTATTTACTTCCTTTAATTGATATTAGAGCCATAGTTTAGAGGATTTGGATTACATACAAGTCGTAAGAACAATCAGTTAGATTATCCCCATCATCGAGTACATTTGTCTTGTAACAATTTTAATGATTCAAATGATTATGTGACTTTCAAAGTTGCTACTTTTATTCCCTGTTTTACACATTTTGTGTGTGTATATATATATGAGGTCTAGAAGGCATGGACTCATATCTAAAAGATGCATCAGTATTTGTGAAAGGCTAGGGTTTAGACCTTAACGTATCACAAAAGCATGAAGATCGCATCACATGCGATCAAGAGTAACTAGTCATACTAAACACTAGGGGTAGCGAAAATTAAAATTCTTTACAAAGATGAAACCACATGATATGAGAACAATTATCATATCATTTCATCGAGATCACAAACGAATAATAGAATTAGATCTTAAAGAGTGTTTGCGATCGCGTATCTCTAGATAAAGAGACCTTCTATCTCAAGTCTGATCTAGTGAAGGATGCACTTGCAGGCACTGATGAATAAAAAATAGGCTACTCTAAAACAGGCTCATTGTAATATGACCAAATAGAGATCTAACATATATCGAGTGAGAATCTCTACGAGGAGTGGCTCGACCTAATTTCTCTTGGATAAGTCCAGGGTCAAACACATGGACACTAAAGATTAGGCTATCTAATTGGGTCCTAATATGAGGGATTGGATACTATGAGAAGCTACTTAAATCAAGATATGCAAAAATTCCACATGAAATGCATACATGATTTTTATGGCTTGTTCAATGTAGATTATGTTATGATACAAAATAATCACTAATGCAAATATTATTGTACATGCGAGCCCATCACGAGCCATTATGCAATAAATGTTATTGTAAAATTCATTCCTTGATATGAAAATGAAGAATAATTAATTTACTTAATAGGTCCCTTAGTACAATTAGGGTTACGTATCGTGGCCATATTGATGATCATACAGTTGTTGATTCAATTTTGAATCATAGAGGATGGTGCTTGGATGAGTATTTAAAGAGTTAGATTGAGGACTCATCAAGCACCGTCAAATGATTATTAATAGATGATTTCCATCTTGAGTATGAGATGACAATCCGTTATCTCATGGGTTGATATCTAACCGACCTCTTGATGTAGGCCCTCTGCACAGGAATAGAGATTTGGACGTGTTAGATAAGTCAAGTCAAAGAGTTTATTTAACGATATTGAGATGACCAAGACCTATGTCGTATGCTACCACGATATAGGCACGCATCCTCTGACCGGAGACATATGCGTTTACTATATGTCTGATTATGTACATTTGGCAGACCAATATGTTGATGATCTAATCAAGGTTTATACACCGACGAGTTGGTGTACATATAAGAACATACGACTAATATATCTTTCAAAGGGATCGTGCATGTTCATTTACTGAACTAGAAGACATGAGATCACTCACGAGATATTGGGAAAATGGGTCATCTCTCTTTCGAAGCTTGACTAAATTTGTAGGTTTGATATATGCTTTTAGAAAGTACATGATCAATAACTGGGGTGTGATATATGATTTTTGGAAAGTATATGATCGATACCAACTCCCAATGATCAAATGAGAAACTCAATGATGAAAACATGAAAAAGACACTCTACATAGATCTAAAACATCAGGTTTATTCTAGTCTTCCAGTATGCAGGATGTACATGTATTGGGAATAATTGAGGGTGATGTGATCAGTAAACGATTATATAACCATGACGCTTCCATTACGAGGGACTGATGAAACATGTCTGGATTTTAGTGACACCTCTCACTAGAGAAATCATTTAATCTTGGTCCAAATGTTGGACAATGATCTGAATGTGATTCAGATACAATGAGAAGATTAGATTTATGGCTTTGATTTAATCAAACATCTGTGGGAGGTTCTTGAGATATGGATTTTAGATATGATCTCAATCCAAGTCCCTATACGTGGAAGATACAATCGCCACGTCCTTATCTCCAAGTATCCGTAGAGAAAGGCATCATCCTTGAAAGAATTCAAGGATAATTTTGTTGTTGATAATGAATCTGAGTTAGCGGAAAAGTGATAGTTAAATGTGATTTAATTATCATGAATAATATGAATTTGATTCATATTAGTTGGCCATATAAGGAGAATTATCTAATACAATTAAATGCGATTTAATTATCCAAAGTGTGAATAATGTGACTGTGATTCATATTATTTGGGCACATAAGAATAGAGATCTAAGATAATTAAATATGATTTAATTATCTTTATATGAATAATGTGGATATCACTATCCATATTCATCATATATACTATAAATGTGATCTATAATATATAAGAGAGAGATATTTGTAAATAACATTTACAATTTAAATATTGTTGTGAATTGGATTCACATTGGACAGTTAAATGAAAATGTAAATTACATTTATTTAGGTTGTGAATGTGATTCACAATTTGAAAATGGCATGATTGATATTTCACACATTAATTTGGAGTTATTTTTGTGAACTAATTTACAATAAAAGTTGTTGTAAATAATGAAGGATTATAATGAGATATGAGATCTCATATAATTGGAATGAGGAGACACCCTTCCATATAAGGAGGGTGGACGCCCATTCTTCATTCAGGAATCAAGGTGGTCATCCCCTCTTATTTGGAAGGAGGCTTCCTTCCTTCCTAATCCTTCATGAATGATTAATTTAATTGAATTAGATTTTATATTGATTATTCAATATATATTTAATTAAGTTAAATCAGGTTTGGTTGTATTTTTTACAATAAAATCATGGCCATTGAAAGAAATACAAATCAATCTCATCTATTGATTTTGTGTAGTTCATGGATTGTGATCCATGGACTCCCAAAATATTATAAAAGGAGAAGCAACCCTAGATCTTCTTTATATACAAGAATACTATGCTTTTCTCTCTCTCTACATGCCAAGCCTCTCTCTCTCCTCCTTAGAGTGGTTGTCCACCCTAAACCCTAGTGAGGGTCGTCGTCGTCGCTACATTGTTATGTTACCACTTCAACTGTTCGTGGATCTCCGTCTCCTTCGGTGCATCTTTCTAATGAAAAATATGTCCGATCTCATGAGACAAGATTAGGTGATTCGTCGCTTGGATGATCAACATGTATTGAGAGGAGCATATGTTTCATCAATGCACTCGCTAGTGTCTCCTCCCTTGTATTGGATTTGAGACATAAGGTCTTTTACTTTAGAGACTCGATTGCAAACACACTTCAAGAGGTAAAAGCTAATACTTATTTGTGATTTATATAAGTGATTCGATCAGTGTTCATGGATCATGTGGTTTCATTGTTTAAATTTTTTAAAATTCTGCTGCCCCGAGATACTAGTGACTAGTTGCTCCCGATCGCATATGATGTGATCTCCAAGATTCTGTGATGAGCTTAAGGATCTTTCCTATCCTTCAAGTGGTATAGGAGTCTTGATAAAGTATTGTGTATGATCCAAAACCCTAGGTAACAAGGTTTAGTAATCAGATGCACGAAGAACTCATTTTTTTACGTTGGATGCAAGATTCGAAACGATTTTTCGTAAAATAAAAATATACTGTTTGTGCACTGTTTGGACATTTTTTTGTTATTAAAATTTATTTATAATGTATAAATATGTCTCAAAAATAATAACCTATTATTGGTACCAAAAGTGCATGAAATTGATTCGAAGAGTTCATGTTATGAAAATTGCTTTTGCATGCATTCACGAATCTGTAAAAAATTTAGTTTTTCTTACTGTTTTTTCGTCATAAAACATAATATAAATACTTGAATTAAGTAAAGAATCAAACCAGCAAATCACTCGAATTTATTCACGTGATTCCGACTCCGCTTTCTCTAGATATTCCAATTTTAATAGCGATGGGTCGATGATGAGTAAAATCATCAAATCTCTTTACTTAACGTGATTATAATTTAATGGAAATCATGGAGATTATGAATCACTTTCTTCTCTTTCCCGCTAGCTTCACTAACAATTTCTTATATTAGGACGAAAAATCCTAAATGCGAATACATGTCCCACCTCTCGCATTGAGAAATGAGACTACGACCTCATCCCTGGGCATCGTCTCCGGGCCTTAGGAAAGCCAAACTAGGTCCCAGGCAGAACATCTGTCCGCCCATTGGTCTTCCAAGTGCAATCTCACTCTTTCCTCCTCCATGAATCATAACGTGTCTTCACTGCACCTCACCATAGAGATTGACTAATGGACTAACCCTTCGCTCCCCTCTCCTGCTCTCCACTAATTGATGGTCTCTCACCTATGTGTACTTGATTAATTAGGATGCCTAATAATTGTGAAAACAATTGATTAATCATCATAGGCCATTCAATGTATGTTTCATGAAAACCCTAGTTTATCCTATAATTGTTGTAGGACAATCTTTACATGCAAAACTTTGGTACATGAATAGGATTGGGGATTTATTTAGAAAATATCCTTATAATATTAATCAAAATGATTTTGATAAATATTATATGGTATAACTTCGGTTTAAAGACCATATATCATCTCAAATATAATATGATCAAATCACATTATCATGGCTTGAGGCGGATATGGTGTGTAGTCGGGGATCGTTGGCTTAGCAAGTTGCTTCATGAGCGGTTTGTCCTATATCCTGTGCATACAAGCAATGTGATGAATCTCAAATACATCATATTAAAATCCATTTATTATTCTCCAAATAAAACAAAAAAATAAAAACCACAATTAATTCGTTAGTATTAACTTTTATTAACTTTGTATAAATACTGTGTATAATTAACATTAAATATTAACCCTATTTATTGTATTAATTACTAACTTTTTTATTGTTTTAATATATTAAAAAACCCCAAAATTTAGATAAATATTGCAGATATTTATATAGGCTTTAAAAATAAATTAAAAATACAAAAAATAACTAACCCACTAAAATGCAGTATTTTTATTTGTTGAAAATACTACCAAAAATTGTGATTTGTACAAATGACATTTTTTGACTTTTTGTTCAACATGAAACTTGTAGATCTCATCGAGATCTACAACCTTTTGGTTTTGACTTTTTACTAATTTTGATTCCTTCTATTCTTTTTTATTTTAAATTCTTTTTTATTTTCCAAATAATGTGGTGTGATCACGTGGCACCCTCTGTGTCGCCCACGTGGTCGCTCCCCCACTCACCACGCGCAATCCTCCCTTGGCCCTTGGATCACATCTCCATACCTCAATCCTAGAAGATCATTATTGTGCCACAAAATCTTTGGGGGTCAATAATTATTGATTGATAAATGTCGTTGCTATCCCAAAAATCCCATGACAAACAAACAAATTTTTTATTTTTGCTACTTATTAACCTGAATAGCGGACAGGGTCGACCTTAGGGAGGCTACAAATCCCGAGGGTTATTCAATTAATCGAAAATCAATTAAGAGAAAAACAGGAATCTTAAAGGAAAACTATCCTTGGTTTTTGTGATTTTTTATCTTTTTAATGTTTTTAACAATTTTTTCTGTTTTTTATTTTCTAATTTTCAAATTTTTAGTGATTTTTATTTGCAATTTTTTATTTTCAAAAATAACACAGAGCAATATTCACAAGATCAAAAATACACACACCAACTCTTTTTGTAATTTTCAACTTATAAAAAAAATGCTCACAAAAATTCAAAGAAAATATTTTTGAGTTTTGAAATATTTGAAATGTTTATGAGTATTTTTGTGGAATTTTTAGATATTTTTGTATTTTTTTAAAAATCAAACAACGAGAAAAATGCGAAATGGTGTACAGTCTGGAGTAATTTGCAACTTAAAAAATATTTTAAGTGCGGAAAACTCCTGGCAATTATTTTTATGACAAACTATATGCAAATATCTACAAACATGATCTGAAATCACTATTTTTGTATTTTTGTAGATTTTTCTATGATTTTATTAGGTTTTTAGTATTTTTCAAATTTTTTGGGTTTTATAATTAATTAATACACGAAATTTGCATAGAAATTAAAAGGCAATGAAATAAAACTACCCAAATTTTTTGGAATTTTTGGAGTTATTTTCAAATTTATGAATTTCAAAAAGCTAAAAATGACATTTTTTTAATAATAACATATGAAATTAAAATGCAATGAAAAATTTATGCTAGATAGATATGCACATCAGGAGCATGGCACAATTTTTCAAGAATTTATTGGCCAAGAAAAACTTTTATTTCAATTAAAAACACATGCAAAGATAATGTCTGAAGTTAGGACTGGAATGTAGATAGCTATTGTTCTTGTAGGAAGAAATAATACGAAATAAAAGTAGGGAGAAATGTGCAAATTACCCATGGTATGCGTGTTATGCACGTGACAGGCTGGAGAGCAGGGGTGCTTTTGCTATTTTTGAAATCTTCAGGGACTTGATTGTATTTTGTCCAAATATTTTATTAATAGAATCTAGGGTTGTTCTGGGTTCTTTCTTCATTCTCAAGTTAAGGAGGAAAGAGGGCTTGGGGGCGCCACCCACCCTCCTTCTCTTCCAGACAGTCGGTGCTGAGATGGCGTCGCCCCAAGCGGCGGCAATAAAGGTAAGCTCTGAGGTGCAGTAGAGGCTTCAAGGCAGTGGGCGACAATGATGGTTTGCCAGGGGCTTCTTCAGGTGAAGGCCGATGGAAGAGCGTTGATGATGACGTGGCTGAAGTGGCGACGCTCAATGGAGAAGGCGTCGACAACTGCATGCGACTGCTGTCAAGGATGAGGGCTTGCTCGCGATGTGGCAGTGGACGGAGGTGGCGGTGCTGGTGGCTGCCCAGGCGATGGCAGGACGGCGCTCGCGGCTGGGGATATGGCGGCGTTGCGAAGGCTTTGAACGATGGTGGTCGATGGAGATGGACCACTTCACACGGAGGGGGGCTCGATGGTTGAACGCGCAAGGCCTGCGCGGCTTGTAACAGCTGTAGGAGGGCGCGCGGTGAACAACGACGACGACTGGAGTGTGATGGCAAATGAAGGAGGGGGCAGCGGAGGGCGGCCGCAGGGGCGGTGCTTCGCTGCTCTTCTCTTTTTTTTTTATTTTTTTCTTTTGAATTGCAAACATTGAATGAAATACTAAGTAAAAACATTTTTTAATTTTTTTAATTTTTGTAATTTTTTATTTTATTCTGTAAAACAAAAGTTAGAGAAAAAGAAAACATTTTTTTGTATATTTTTTTATTTATTTACAAATCGGAAAATGAACAGGGATCTAGCAAAAGTGAAAGGATCGAATCCGATTCTCCGAACACCGTGCATTGTCGGAGTTTATAGATTGTGTAAGATAGAAAAGAACATGGAGAGATCAAGAACGTGAGATGAAAAATCGAGATCGAAACGGATCAAATCGTGATGGTTTTTTTAATTTAAGATCTAGAAAAACGAAATGATGATGAAATAAAGTTGCAGAATTTAAACTACGATTAAATTAGATAAAAAATGAAGTAATAACGATGGATCTCACCTTAGAAGCAGAAAACTACCGTGATCGCCTCGACGAAGGCTGACTCGCTGTCACCGGACGGCTCGAAGGCTAGGCACGTTTCTCGATAAGAAGACTCTTGAAGATCGGGCTCCTCCCACCAAAGATTGATCATATTGGAATGAGGGAGGAGGAACCATATAAATAGAAGTGATAATGGACATGAAATTTGAATTTTTGACTTTTTGGATAAAGAGATAAGAGAGATAAAAATTGTAATGAGATAAAGATAAAGAGAGATAAAACTATTTACAAAATTATCTATTTTTTTTACATTTTTGTCACTTTATTTATTTGCATAAAATGTTATTTTTTAATTTTTTTATGGTGTTTAATTAAGAATAGCAACTATATACATATACTATATACATATATAATATTATATACATGGGTAAATGAGGAAATTAGCTTTTTTGTTTTACAATTTTTAATTTTTTTAATTTTTATTTTATTTTAAATAATTAGTAAAAAGATTTACAAATTTATACTAATAAAATATGTACAAAATACATGAGAAATTTGCACAAACCACCTCACCACTTTAAAGATAATTTAATTTATGGAAGTAAGATTGGTTCAATTTTGAGTTCATATGGAGCCAGAATTGGTCTTTCAATTAATGCTTAGTTGATTTTTCCAAGTATGGTTATTTTTATTCTGTACATGATTTAATTGTGCAATTATTTTTATTGATTAGAACACATTTTTATTTACAACTTTGTTTTGAAAGTTATTTGATTTGAGGTCAATTAAAGTACAAATAAAGTAGTTTAGTATACAAATATACATAGCAGACAATCTTTTTGGATTTTTTAATTGAGGACCCTATCTCCCCCTACTTTATTCATGGTCGATGAGGTCAAGCCTTGACTTTCTCTCGGGGTTCGGGTCATCCTGTATCTATTACATATATATAGTCTTCCTTTTTTATTTTATTTTCTTTATTTTTCCTTTATTTCTTTCATTATTTATTTTAGGTTAAAATAATATACAAATATACAATATTTACACACAGATGCAAGTTAGTAAGAATATGGAGTTAGTATTATATACATGTGTTTTATAAGGGATTTTAAGCTAAAATAAATGAATAAAGATGACAAATCGTTGATTCATCATCCCCCTATGCTTTACCTTTACTAGTCCCTTAGCAAACACTTATTTTAAAGAATAAGTTAAGAAAAAGAAAAAGAAAGGGAAAATAAAGAAAGGAGGACAATATTGAGTATTAAACTTATCTTCATAAAACTGTAGTTTGGAGCTTTGTCGGACCTTTGGATTATTAGTGTGTCAGAACCTTAATGGGAGATGGGTTTAAAACCTAACAGCCTCTAAGTTCCATAGGACTGCTATTCAGGTAACTCAACAGTCAGATCGGAACAAGTCTACATACACAAATTCTTGTGACTATGAATCTTTACTTGTACGATGTAAGTGAGATATAGCTCCCCATCTCAAAAGTAGCAAAGAAACAACCTCCCTCAACAACGTAGCTTTAGTTCCCCAGTCTTGTAACTCTTTCCTCGAGGAACAGAGATATTCCCTTCTAAGTTCAAGTACAACGAGCTCAAGAAGAGGGGATGGAGAAAAGAATGGACGGTAACCAATGTAGCTACCTATCCTTGGATGCATGACTAGTGTAGCCAAGTCATCCGCTACAAGCTTACAAAAATTTATCTTTGAAGCTCTTATATATATATATTATCCTTGTATATACACTCCGGCATGCATTTTACTTTTTAATCAGGCATGTCCACTTTTGGAGATTATGCATTTTTTGATATTTTTTTTGAAAGCATATACAAGGTGCAGCATGTATATAAGGAGTTTTTCCTCTTGAGTCAGTAGACTATCCCTTTTTTGAATCATTATTGCAAACCCCACAACTCCTATCTTTAGACCTCAACATCGCTAGACCAGGTTGAGACGCACTTCCTTCCCTAAAGGAAGATGAGAGGTTCCGCCTAGATGTACTACCCTCATATGCTACCCCAAGCCAAAAGATTCTGCCTCCTCATTACCTCATCCATGAAGAGCTGCGTGTAGAGTGCTTTGTCCAAGATAATCCATGGTCTGAAAGAATCATGCATGTGTTGTTAAATGTTCTACTTAGACTAATCAAGATGACATGTGAACATAGTCTTATCGACTCAAAGAATTAAGTCACTAGGACTTGAAAAGTCTTAACTCCATTTCTTATAAGGTTCCTCTGGAATTAAGTGGATTAAAGCCCAACTAAGCTCCATTCTTTAATGTTATTCCAGACAGTTTAAATGTCAATACTATCCTGAAAAATGCACAAGTAAATGCAAGAAAATATGTATAATGGAAAGAGAGCATTTTTTTTGAAAAAAATGATGCAATGTGAAAAGAACATTTTTTAAAAGAATTTCCTAATTTTGAACTTTTTATGGATTTTTTGAGAAAAATGCAGATGTAAAAGAAAGTTTTTTTTGAATTATGCAAGTTTTTATAGATTTTTGATATTGTAGTTTTTTTTTCAAAAAGGGAAAAAGGTTAGTAAAATATATACAAGTACATACAAGATTTTTTTATTTTTTTCTTTTTGTTTTTCTTGTTGTTTTGTTTTTCTTGTTGTTTTTTTTGTTTTATTTTTTTTATTTTTACGCACATAGATTTTACAAAATTATATACATATCCCCCCCCCAAATAAAGATATTGAAAAGTACAAGTTATGCCTAAAGTATATATATATACAATATATACGGCACCCCCTATACTTAGCTCGAACTATGTCCTCATGGTGATCAGAGAGCGACAAAGGAAGACATAACTCGTGTTAAGTTTAGAAAGATGAAAAGACTCCTATGATACAACGACTCAAAGAAAAGAGAAAAAGAAGAGAAGTTGGTGATCCCCCCTATACTTAGGATCAAGTAATCCTAAGTATAGTAGAGTGTACAAAAGGGAAAACTGATGAAGAGAATGTACAGACTCAAAAATAAAAGACACGATATGAACAACATCACCCCCCTATACTTAGGGTAGAGGATCTCTAAGTATAGGCAAACACGGGTAATAAACATGACGAATATGAACAACACAAATCCTTCACTGCCCTATACTTAGGATAAAGCACATCCTAAGTATAGCATATATACACACGGAAAAGGGGTGAATGATAAAACGGGAGAAGAAAGAGCGAAACGAAAGGATATAAAAGAGGAGTGGATGATCATGTATCAGACGCAGAAGATTGAATCAAAAGTTCATCATCTGATACCACAGATATCGAATCAATGACGGACAAGAATGTATCATGATCTAGATATGGCTTCAGCAATAGTCCGTTCACAACAAATGGTTGTGTGTCAGATGACAACCCAGATATGACAATACTCCCATTGTCACACACATCTCTCACGATGGACGGTCCTGACCACTTGCTTTCCAATTTTCTTGGAAATAACTTCAACCTAGCATCAAATAACCAAACTTTCTAATCCGGGGAAAAAGTCTTTCTTCGAATGTGTTTATCATGCCAGCGCTTGACTTTCTCCTTATACACAAGTGAGTTGTCATTTGCAAAGTCTCGAAATTCCAGAAATTTATTCAAATCCAAGTTCCTCTCATAATCTAAATTGCATACACAGAGTGCCCATAAAGATTTGTGAATTAATTCCACTGACAGGTGGCAAGGCTTTCCATACACCAATCTGTAGGGAGACACACCTAAAGGAGACTTGTATGCCGTCCGATAAGCCCATAGAACTGAATCAAGCATCTAGGACCGGTTCTTACTTTGCAATATCATCTTGATCTCCCTATTTGAAATTTCTGCCAAGCCATTAGTCTGAGGGTGGTAAGGAGACGTAACTCTGTGCTCAATGGCGTACTCCTTCACAAGCTTCTTTACTTCTCTATTAATGAAATGGCTTCCCCCATCTGAAATCAGTATTTTGAGAATATCAAACCGCACAATAATATGGTCTTTGAGAAAGGAACACACTATATGACTATCCGTGGCTCGGGTGGGGATAGCCTCCACACATCTACTAACATAATCCACGATGAGCAGGATGCACTGAAATCCCTGACTAACAGGAAATGAGCCCATGAATTCTATGCCCCAAGCATCAAAAACATCAGAAATATGTATATATCTTAGGGGCATGGTATCTTTGGAACCAATAGTTCCACCCATATTTTGACAATCAGTACAACCTCAAATATACTCTGTAGCATCCTTAAATAATGTGGGCCACCATAGGCCACTCTGTAAAACCTTTGTTGCCATACGTTTCCCCGAATGATGCCCACCAGATTCTAGTTTGTGATAGTGCTCAAGTACACTGGTGTGTTCCTCCTGAGGAATGCACCTTCTCCAGATACAATCCGCACCCTCTCTAAATAGGTACGAACCCTCCTACTGGTAATAATGAATCTCTGACAGAAATCTGTATACCTTGTACTTCAGCCAATCCTGTGGTACTTTCTTGGAGACAAGATAGTTCACAATATCAACATACCATGGGAGTGAGTCCACAAATAAACTGATCTCATCCGGAAAGGTTTCGGAAATGGGAATCATGTTCTGTTCAGAAGTATCTGTACCTGTGATACGAGAAAGGTGATCTGCCACACCATTTTTACTCCAGGTTTATCTCGATTCTCCAAATCAAATTCCTAGAGAAGAAGGATCCATATGATAATGTGTGGTTTGGCATCTTTTTTTGCCTACAAGTATCGTATGGCAGTGTGATC
This sequence comes from Ottelia alismoides, assembly GCA_037367405.1. Taxonomy (NCBI): domain Eukaryota; kingdom Viridiplantae; phylum Streptophyta; class Magnoliopsida; order Alismatales; family Hydrocharitaceae; genus Ottelia; species Ottelia alismoides. The sequence continues at coordinate 3,070 of JAZKJV010011680.1, read as the reverse complement.
CGTGTACACAGTAACGTGTGAACCGATGAGGTAAGATCTGAACTTTTCTAGCCCAAACACAACTGCTAACATCTTCTTCTCTATAACTGTATAATTTCGATGTGCTTCATCTAGAGTCTTGCTAGCATAGTTTATAGCAAATGGTATACCATCCCTTCTCTGTCCTAAAACAACTCCAACTGCGAAATCTGAGGCATCCGTCATGATCTCAAAAAGGAAGAGATCAATCGGGTGGCTGTAAGACAGGAGCACTATTAACCATTTCTTTCATCTGATTGAATGCAAGGAGGACTTATCATCGACAACAAAATCAGTCTCCTTACACAGAAGCTCTGTCAAAGGTCTGGAGATTTTGCTGAAGTCCTTTATGAATCGTCTATAGAATCCTATGTGTCCCAAAAATGACCTCAACTGCTTCAAATTCTGCGGTGGCTGTAACTTGGAAATCACATCAATCTTAGTCGGGTCAACCTCCATACCATGTTTGGAGATAACATGGCCCAATACAATCCCCATTAGTCACCATAAAGTGACTCTTCTCCTACGAGAGCACTAGGTTTACCTCACGACAATGTTGAAGAACTCGATCTAAATGAGCAAGACATGTGTCAAAACTATCCCCGTAGATCGAGAAATCATCCATGAAGAACTCAAGAAAATTACCCACCATGTCGACAAAAATGGCCAACATAGACCTTTGAAATGTAGCGGGAGCATTACACAATCCAAAGGGCATCTGTCTAAAGGCGTATGTGACAAATGGACAAGTGAAAGTAGTTTTCTCCTTATCCTCAGGAGAGATAGCAACTTGGTTGTATCCCGAGTATCCATCCAAGAAGCAAAAGAACTCTTTCCCTGCCAACCTCTCAATAATCTGAGCAATAAAGGGCAGCGGAAAGTGATCCTTCTTGGTAGATGAGTTCAGGCATCGGTAATCTTACAGAAACACGCCATGAAGTAGGTACCCGGATCAAAATCTCCTCACAACGGTTATTCTTTACGATCGTAATCCTGAATTTCTTCGGACCACATGTAAAGGGCTGACCTACTTAGAATCCAAAATGGGATATATAAAGCTAGCATCACACCATTTCTTTATCTCCTTCATGACAACCTCCCTTAGGTTTGGATCTAGACGGCGTTGACATTCACGGGAGGGTTTACAGTCACCCTCATGTGAGCACAATGCTGGATTAATCCCACGGAGATCCGAGATATTCCATCCTATGGCCTTGCGGTTTCTCTCAAGAACCTCTAGCACGCGAGATTCTTGTTCAGCGGTCAAGTGCGAGCTGAGGATGATCGGAAACACTTGGGGGGGACCCGCAAGGAAGGCATATTTCAACATTGATGGTAAAACCTTGAGCTCACGTGGGGTCTGAATCAGCTCTACAATAACCTCTGCTACTGTACTGGTAGACGGTATGCGATCTGTGCTCTGTAGACTATCCACCTTGACTACTGATGGCTCAACAAATAGAACATTTGATAGATTGTAATGAATGATCTCTGCTCAGAAAGGAAGGGCTCATCAGGATGTTCAATATTCTTATCAATTAACAACTCAGATTTCTTCGCAATAATCTCAAAAAGATGCCTCTCATCTGTGCATAAATCAGGGAATTCAACGAATGGCTCAGATATCTGGACCTCAGAACTCTTCTCAAATTGCTCATCAACAACTATCTCAATTGGACCACTAAGGGAACTCATGTCGACTGTGCTTTCCAGAGAGTCCTTTTGGGAAAGGAACTCCTGGGTATCTATAAAATTAGTGAAAAGATCTGTCCTTTTGAATTCAACAAGAAAATCACAGTCATCTGGCTATGATATAACTTTCTCTGTATCATCTACTGCTAGGGGCGGTGATGGTCTAGGATCATAGATTGTCTCAATTTTCACCTTTTCACTGCGAGAGTGAAAGATGATTTCTCCAATACCATAATCAACTGCAACTTCGGTCGTTCGGAGGAACGGTCGACCTAGTATGATCGGGGTATGGAGTAATGGTTCATGTGTGTCCATAGCCACGATAACAAAATCAACAGGGAATTTCATTCCCTGCACCGTTACAATAACATCCTCTAAAATATCTCTCGGCCTCTTAATCGACCTATCTGCAAACTTGATGTGAGGTGCTCCCTTGTCTTTCTTTTTCGGCGGAAGGTTAGTGATGGCATGAACTGTGGCCATGGTCAAGACGTGTTTCTCTGTTTCCTTTTGTATGTTCTTCCTCGATTGACGCTTTTGGATACAAGCCTCTTTCATCCCCTTTTTTACTATAGGCATCTATTCCATGGCTTTAAGGAGTGGCATCTTTAAAAAGAATATTCTGTAAGATCTCAACCACTCTAGGATCAGATAGTGCTGTTTTTATTTTTTTGATTTTTTTAGCTTTGAGAGCAGAAGGAAATGGCACAGAATCAGAATAAACATGCAAACATTCATTTCCTTTATTCAAAGTAGAATCCTCATGTACAAGAGTACAACCAGAATAAGTCTGTACAGTGTTGTCCAAACTAGGTGATGGAGAAACAAAATCTAAAACAGAACGGGATGCTACTGCTGATGAAGAGGAAGAATCTATGACCGGTATATTATCCCATGCTGATGGTGATCTACATCTGCCCGGTGAAGGTGGTGGTGAAGGTGGTGAAATTCCAGACTCTGGTGCTGCTCTACTGGTCCTCTCGATTGCCGGTAAAGGAGATGTGGAAGATGATACTCTCTCAGTGGTTTGATTTTCCAACCCCTACTGGTGTGTAGGTGGCTACAAACTCCTACCGCTCTTGAGATGAATAGCGTCAGATAAACATGTAAAATCAAAGGATATACCTGTCTTGGGTATGGGCCAGCGTTTGGCTACCTGCTTCTTACGTCTGAAATTATTGGGGTTGGCTTCCCGTGCTAGAATCAGTGTCTTGGTGGTGGTTAGGTCATCGATCCGTTGAGTTAGTTCATTCATGTTCTTCATAAGCAGTGCAAGTTGGTCCAGTGTTGGATTGACTGAAGGGGTCTCAAGTTGCTCAATGAATGTCTTTCACTGAGATTGATAGTGCGGAGGTCCTGA